>CM076570.1:1228489132-1228992139 GCA_034641835.2 Pinus albicaulis | reverse complement strand
ATTAGGTCATAGATTCATTATTCATTCATTTACTAATTGAAACATTATGAGATCCGTAACTAAGATCTGTCATAAGACCATGCTTATAACTAGAGAATAAAAATGATATAAAAACTTAAGATCACATAATAATAAATACATTTACACATACTACAAAAGAGGAAAATATCTCGTATTGAAATATGAAAAATCCAACCAAGTCAAGGACTTCCACATACCACCCAACCATAGATTGGGATGAACCAAATCTTTCTTTCATACAATCACCCCCATGCCATATTCTAAGCATGAATGTGGAACTTTCAAAAAAACAACTAGGGCTTCCTCAGGATTTACCGTAATCGACCAAGGAATTCCTACTCCCAATCCCTCATCTATGCAACCAGGATTTACCGCAATCCCACCAATGGATTCCTAGGCCTAAAAAAGAAGCATACACTACCAGGATTTACTGCAATCCCACCATACACCAGTCCACAGATCACTAGGCCTATAGAATCATGGATCCCTCTGGATCTCTCCACCTAGACTATGAGGAATTTATCTGTTTCCATCCTCTAGTCTTTACTGTATATCCTTCTATTCATCAGTCAAGTATTCCTAAGCCCAACGAGACTCCAACCTCTAGGCTTTGCTGTAAATATTTCCATTCACTGGTCGAGGATTCCTAGGCCTAATGAGGTAATACACCTCTATGCTTTAACATATATCCTACCATTCATCGATCAAGGATTCCTAGGCCCAATGAGGTATACAAAATTTGACTTTATCTCAATCCCACCTTCATCGTTCTAAGGATTCCTAGGCCTTGTATTCTTCTCCTAAGACCACCCTACTCAGTTTTGAAATCATCTAGAAATCCATCTCAACCAACTAAAAGAGAACCCCATCACACCATGGCTATCCAGAAATGGAAAGGCAAGGATGAAAACCATTGTTACACCTAGAAAAACCCATGCCAATGAGAGCAAGAGAACCAATAACAAACATGCATGTACCATGCATGCCAAAACTAGCAATGAAATCATACATGAAACTCGATACCTACAGTTAATCTCGTTGTAGTTGTTTGATCCTACTTTTCCTTGATTGATCTTTTCTTTTCTTTTCCTTCTTTGTCCTTCCATTGATGTCCTTGATCCCATGCTAGAGTGCTCCAAGAATGCTCTAAGTGTGAAAGAGTATGTGAGAGAGAGAGAGCTCCAAAGCTGAACTGATAAAATATGTATTGATCCCCATAAGCCTTTTTATCAATGAGGCCTTTAATTTCTTCAATCTCCCATTATTTTCCTTCATTTTCCTCCTCAAATGAAAATCGTGACCTTTCACCTTCCTTTTCTCCTAATTTCCATGATTTTCATAAATAAATTCCAATTAATGCCTCTTTCCTTTTCAAATCCTTTTCCAATTTCCCTTAGCCATAATAAACCAAATGAACAACCATACTAGTATGTTTTTCCCAACGTTCATCTTGCAATACATGTTCCAGACCTTGGCTATTATTTTTCCTTTATTAACTTTAATACATGGAATTTTCACCAAGGTTGTTATAATGTAGATGGAATATTCTCTATATCAGAAAGATCTAAACCTACCATTGAGAGGAAAATCAAAGAAGCTAATAAGTATGACCAATAATGAATGGGATATTCTTGACATAAAGGCACTAGGAAAAATACGACTGTGCATATTACTGTTGGTGGCATTCAACATTTCAAAGGAAATGACAACAAAATTTTTAATGAAAACATTGGAAAAACTATATGAAAAACCATCGGCCTCAAATAAAGTATTTTTTATGAAGCGTATATTTAATATGACGATTTCAGAAGGTGGATTTGTTGCTAATCATTGAAATGAAATTAACATGATTATCAGTCAGTTATGTTCTGTAGGGGTAGATTTTGATTATGAAGTTAGGGCTCTGTTATTTCTATGCACATTTCCAGAAAGTTGGAATGAATTAGTTATGGCTATTAGTAACTCTTTTATATGGATCTAGTACTTTAAAGTTTGATGATGTTGTTGGTGCCATCCTTAGTGAGTAAATGTGATGAAAAATCTTCGGTGAGACATCAGGTAATGATTTGACCGTAGAGACTAGGGGAAGAAAAAATGAAATAGGAAGGAGCCCGGGCAATCGCAGTAATTAAAGAAAAGTAAGATCCAAATCCATATTAGGGATAGTGTGCCTGAAATGTGGGAAGAAATTACACCTGAAGGGAGACTAAAAATCTCGAAAGGGAAAAGAAGGAGATGGGAAACAAGAGAACAATCATGAAGCAAATGTGACAGGTGATGTGTTGCAATATGTTTTGATTCTTTAATTAGAGAATATTATTAATTCATATGTGGTCAATTCAAGGGCTTCATTCCATGCCACACGTGATAGGAAACATTTTGATTTCTATGTTCAAGGTGATTTTGGAAAGGTTTATTTGGGTGATTATAAACCATATAAAATAATTGGAATGGATAAGGTTTTTATAAAGAAACATAATGGAAACCAATGGATATTGAAGGAGGTAAGGCATGTTAAAAATCTGAAGAAAAATCTAATTTCAACAGGGTAGCTAGGTTGTGAACGTTGTGTAACTAATTCTACAGACAAAACCTGGAAGGTCACTAAAGGATCCCTGGTAATAGGACAAGGAAAAAAGGTTGGTACATTGTATCTATGTAATGGTATTTTTAATTGTGTTAATTCATTAAACTCCCCACGAGATAATACGACATTGTGGAATTATAGGGTTGGTCACATGAGTGAGAAGGGGATACAAATTCTTCACTCAATATATTTTTTGCTAGGTTTGAAGCATGTTGATTTGGATTTTTGTGAGAATTGTGTTTACGTAAAGCAGAAGAGAAACATATTTATCAGAGATGGGAAAGAAATGAAGATGTGAAAAAATAGAGGTTGTGTATACAGATGTATGGGGACCATATCAAGTATCATCTTTTAGTGGCTCTCGTTATTATGTTACTTTTATTGATTATGCAACTAGGAAAACATGGATTTACTGTATTTAGAATAAATCTAATGTATTTGATACTTTCAAGAAATAGAAAGATTTAGTAGAGAATGAGATAGGAAAGAAATTGAAGTGTCTTAGATCAGAAAATGCAAGTGAATACTACAACAAAGAGTTTGATCATTATTTTTCTGAGCATGGAATTGATAGAGGGAATACAATTACAAGAACACCACGGGAAAATGGTATGTCAGAAAGGATGAATATGAAAATCATGGAACATGCAAGCTTCATGAGATTGCATGTAGGATTGGCCTTACAGTTTTGGGCAAATGCTATAGATAATTTTGTTTATCTAATAAACATAGGACCTTCAAGTTCCTTGGATGGTGGTATTCCAGAGGAGGCATGGACATGTAAAAAGGTAAACTACTCATTTTTAAAGAATTTCGGTTATGAAGCCTTTGTCCACATTAATAAAGAAAATAGAAAAAATATTGATGAAAAATCAAAGAAATGTACCTTTATTAGATATGGTGTTAATGATTTTGGTTATCACTTCCATGATTATGAAAATCACAAAATCACTAGGAGCAGAGATGTCATATTCCATGAAAAGGTCTTGTTTAAGGATCAGATGCAAGAAAATAAACAAGAAAACTAAAAGAAATAACACACAGTGCTTGATGAGATCACAAAAAAATTAAAGGTGTCTGAAAATTATAATGATCAGCATTCACAACAACAACAACTACCACAATAGTAACAAACACCTCAAACACCTGAAAGTGGTGTTAGAATATCTACCAGGATAAGTAGACCCCCATAATAATATTCTCCTTCATTATATTATGTATTTTTGACTGATTCTAGTGAACCAGAAATATATGAAGAAGCAATGTAGGTAAAAACAAGGAAGAAGTGGGAGCAAGGCATGGAAGAAGAGATGGACTCACTGATGCATAAACAAAATCGAGACTTAATCAAGTTGTCTGCAGGTAAAATATCATCGCAAAATAAATGGATTTATAGCTTAAATAAAGAAGATGGAGGAAACCAAAGGTATAAGCACTAGCACATTTTCCCCAAATTCCAACGGCCAACAATTTTTCTCTTGCGACACATAGTCATCCCAAGAGCGGCATTTTGAGGTGAGGAAAAACGTGGTTTCTCCTAGTGTCGGACTTTCGACACTTGACTTAAATGTTGATATAGCGACGATATCTCTAACGTTATATATTGGTGTCGCAATTTCAACGTTTCATGAATCGACGTGTTTCTGATGGGCACAAGCATCAATAGTTCGACACCTCCCTCACACAATACGACCTCCCTTAGATGATTCGACCAAAACGTGTTTCCTGTGGCGCCCTTACACGGCATGACCCAACCCACTTGAGCCAAGGGCACATAAGGGAGAAAATGGAAAATGGATTGCACAAACATGCACAAGCAACACGAGTAGTCACAACTTAACATTTTTTATACGACCACCCTCACATGATCTGACTCGATCCAAATTGACTTGACCCACCCTAACATGTTTCCTTGGGCACCCTAACAATACAGCATGACCCAACCTGACCCGACCCGAACGCATTTCCTTGGGTGCCATCACATGACTCGACTCGACCCGTATGAACATGTTTTCTTAGGTGGCCTCACACAGCACGAATCCAGGAGGCCCAATGCAGCCAGCCTGTAATATTCCAAAATTTGCACACAGCAATTTGGAATATTAGATTTTTCTAGTTTCACCTAGGAAAGGAATAAATGGGTAAGGAAGCCCATGAAAAATAAAAATATGAATAAATTCCACCTTATTAAGGAAGGATATCACCTTAGGAGCTGGTTTTACACTTCCATTTGTGAACAAGGGAAAATTATATGGAGACATAATCAAGTTTGACTAAGTCAACATCCATTCTTGAGGAGGAAGAAATCACTCAAGTAAACTAGCTCAATGTGAACCAGGATCAGCCTAGACACACATATGATAACTGGATTGAATATCCTTTAGTGTGAAAAGAAGCATTGCAGGTGTATTAGTTTTAGTTGACCAAGTCAACAACGATGCTACAAAGAGGAGGGAAGCTAGCTAGGGCAACGCAGTTTTGAATGAGGAAGCTTCATTAAGAAGTCACCTCAACATTGTGTGGGGTTCGGGGTGAGGAGGCTCACCAAAGATAAAAATGGAGGCATAGCATCAAAGGGATTCATTCAGTATTCAGCTATCTTTGGTCTTGTGACTACTTGCATGCTTCAGTTGTTTAGTTGGAGTTGCTGCACTACTTAGTGCAAAGAATTCTCGTGCGGGAATTCCATCCTCTCTTTCAATCAGCTTGCTGAAGGGATCAAGAGGGAAGGATTTGAGATTCATTTCAACATTTGGCTTGGTTCCATTCATCCATATTCATCCAGAGCATAGTTCCCTTCAAAAAACTTTGTCTTTTATGCAGGGGCAACAGCAGCAGGGTTGCACCCTTTGATTTTGTGCAAGTCTTTGAGGAGGAGGTGCTTATTTCCCTTTGATAGATATAATAAGAAGGCCTCTGGCCATTTTCTATATTATTCAGCTTTTATATGTCATATTTAGCCATGTTTAATGCAGATTTTCAGTAGACTGTGTTATTTTCTGCAGTCCTGATTTTTGTACATGTATATTGTCGGAAACCCTTGCCGAGTGTCTTTTTCTTGGTGTAAAAGTGGTTAAACCTCCATTTCTCTATTATTTGATTAATTAAATATCCATATCAGTATTCTCTCATTATTTTCTATATAAACCCTCATTAAAATAACACATTCCTTGCTTCATTACTTTCTGCATAAGCTAGGCTATGGGGATTGGGCTTAATTGAGGCATATTGACTCGGGGAGATCTGTTTATATGAGCTAGAGTAATTTGTTTCACCTCTAGTCTACATGTGAGTTTTTTATCATGTCTTCTAAGGTATCCAAGTCCCATTTCTCACTTTTATAGCGTTATTTTTTGAAGATAGTTGTTTTATGCATTTCCCCACCTGGGAAGGAGAATATAGATCATCTTGTTGTTGAGGTTATTTCATCTGCTGGTATGATGTTATTTTACATCTAATGAGCTGCTCTAAATTTCCATGCTCATGATTTTCTGATGCTCCACATTGGTAATAACTCAAATTATTCCCAATAATGTAGCTATTCCAAATTTGGAATATTACAGTGGTATCAAAGCTTCTTTCTTGGCTCAGCCTATCAATTTTAGATCCAATCAGAAGATAAGAAGAAGAGGAGAACAAAATTATTGATAGGATGAGCTTACTTTCATCCATTTTTAGATCCAAGAAGAAAGAAGAAGAGAAATGCATTTAAACTCAAGGAGGGTTTAAAGGAGGAGATAGTTGCAGTGAGACCTCTAGAAGGTTTCAAGAAGCATAAGAAGATGCATGCGCTTCTTGTTCTCATAAAGGGAGTGGAGAGCAAGGAGACAACTTAGAGCATGAAATCCTGAGTGGGTATTTGGCAGAATACAAGTGCCAACCTACGACTTCCAAAGAGACCCTAGATTTTCCTCAGTTTATTCAACTGAGAGAAAAAAGAAGACCTCGTAGAAAAGGAGAGATTAAAGGCAGTAGGTTCCTATTTTCTAAATTTTATGGGTCAACTATAGTTAGAGCTTGGGCAAGAAAGTTTGAGGCATTCTTCCTACTTCATCCAGTGGTAGAGAGGGAGGCAGCAGAAGTTGCAGCGCTGCACCTGGAGGGTGAAGCCAATGCTTGGTGGTGGAATCACTTAAGCCACACAGGAGTGACTTATTTTTCTGAGTTCACTCAAGAGCTGATCAAAAATTTTGATGGAGAAATATCAAAGGAGAGAGGGTCCACACCATCATGGGAGGAGACATGTACCAGCGCTGTCACAACCTTGGAAGAGCAGCCTTCTATGTCAGCAGTTAGGGCATCCATTACATTGGGGGGAGGAGCCTTTGCAGCACTCCAAGAGGTTCCCACATCTCACCAAGGTATGGGAATATTTCCACTTTTCCTTATTGCAACAAATATTTCTAAAAATGCTGGAAATATGTCCTTATATGGCCCAAGATCAAACATTGTTGCCAAGGTAGAGCATCAAGATTTCACTATACTGTGCAAGCTTGAATGGTTGAAGAAGCAAATGAACCATCATTCTCCTGGAGCCCTATTGAGTTTCACACAACCCTTGAGGTTAGAGTGTGATATTTTGGAGGGAGTCATGAAATTGGAGGATGGAGTGAACTTTTCTCTAAACAAATTCATGCAGAATCAAATGTTCATTTGGGAATTGAGACATGAGATGGCCAAAACACCCTAGAGGAGGGTTATAGTGTTGTCAGGAGGTAGCAGCAAGGAGGCTTTGCCTTCAACCCCCTTGGATCCTTATGGGTTCAAGATGATCATCGGTGAGAGATCTTCTCTTGGAGATCTCCAAGGAGTTGCATTTTAGCATCCCATCGAATGCAAGGAGAAAAATATGATATGGGAAGATGGTAATCTTCTTTGGAGGAGTACCAACATGGAGAATGGTAGGAGGCACCTATTAGGAATCTGTAATTTATTCGCAAGATTGACAGAGTCCAATTACAGAAAAAACATTGTTTCAACCAACTTTGGGATTCTAGGATCTAGCCCTCCTGAATCTGGAGAGGGATCTCTCCAATAAGTACAAAGATGGATATGTCTTTGAAGTTTGGGGTAATGATATTAGGCTAGTTATAAAGACCAAGGGTTTTGTTTTGTTTTTAGGTGGTTGAACATGATTGTTGTTAGAGGTGAAAAGTCCCAAAGGTAAAGAGGTTCAAAAGTGAGAAGTTGCAAGAAAAAGAGTATGTTTTGATCAAGAAGAAAGAAGATGGCAGGTTTTCAGTCCATTGGGCTATGGAGTCATAAGAGGATTTAATTGAAACAATCAGGTTCAAGAGTGGTTTATGGGGAAAGTCATCTATGCCTAAGGATCTCTTTAAAGTTTGATTTATGGAGTAGAATGATACAATAAGAAAGGGGAAATAACAAATGTAGAACAAAGAGTAGCCCAGGATCTGGTAAGTACTTTGAAACTACCCAGCCTTTGACCAAGCACTTAAGAAAAACATGAAAGAAAACTAGGATCTGGTAAGTACTTTGAAACTAGCTAGCCTTTGATACACTTCCAATAGAAAACATATTAAAACTAAGGGAAACTTGAAGGCAACCTTTGGAGTAGAGAATAGCGGGCCGGGCTCACCACAAATCCTCTCCTAGCTCTTCTTTACTTGGCTGCTTCCAAGACAATCATAGAGATAACACAGAATGGCCTAAGATCTAGTAAGTACTTTGAAACTATCCATCTTTCAACACATTCTAAGGGAAAAAATCAATCAATTATGAAAACAAGACTGGGACCAGGGCTCACCATATCTTCCTCAGTTCATCTTCACACAACATATACTAAAAGTAACATTCAAAAATAATGTTTAGCTAAGACAATAAGACGAGGGAATGCCAACATTCATATACTTGAACTGAATTAAGTTATTTTCAAATAACACAGTTGGAAGAAAACATTTAAATAAAAATTTCTCAGCCAGAGAAGGTTACTGGTATACAGTAGGTCCTAACACTGTTTAAACTGTTCTTTACAGCAGAATATGAAACATAATGAAAACGGAAACAAAATCACAAGTTACAATGAGAATAACATCACCGTCAACATAGAATAGGATCCCATAAATTAGCTAGTATTGATGCTCCAAACCAGTTACAATATTCAAGTCCAGTGTTTTAATTCATCTCTCTTTCACAACCTAGCTTATCTGTTACAAGCAGAGCTCCAAGAGCCAGTGAATCACTATTTACAATCATAAGTCTTCAGCTAAATTACATTACAATGCTTCAGCAATTACATCAACAACCAACCCCTCACTCATCTTCTACTGAAGTATTTATAGAAGGATGAGGAGGTGAGATCTGATAAAAGATCTTAAATACAATTAATATAGAGTTAAATGACTTCTCGGCCCTTTGAGAGGCTCGATGGAGAAGTTACAGGTGGATGCGCTGTATTAACTTTTACAATTATGATTTACGCTTGGTTGGGAGCTTTATTTGACTTTGAGGCTCTGTGTGCTATGTGGAGTAACTCTACGAGATATTTGTTGCATTGGTTATGCTGTGGCGGAGAATTAACTTCTTGGCGATGCTTGGAGGCAGATATTTCTTTAAGCAATAGCTTCACTCTGTTTGAAAGGTTTGAAGACAACGGGTGGCTCTTTTTGGTAGGCGGGAATCAATTCGCCTCATTTAACGGTGCGAAGCCTTTAATCGAGGGCCAAGTCTGCCATTTATATCATGTATTGTTTAATCCAGGGAATTAGGCTTTTGATAATCATTGTTAACCGTAATTCCCCAGATCCATCTTTAATATTCATCTGTTATTCTTTGTCTTCAAACTTATACTCTTCGACTGTTCTTTTGAATTAAAACAGTGTCTTGTCGATGTGCAGAGTCACGCTAGGATTTTTATGTTATAAATTCTCATTAATCATTGATAGATCATTGAATAGAGCCCGCGAATGGTTCTCTTTAGTAGCTCGAGGGAACAGGAAACGTCTTTCTCAGTCCTCGGCTTTCCTTCATTATTCAGTGGAAAACCATTAAAATACCTACAAAACACAAAAACAATTAGGAAATCCTGCGTTTTGGGCTTAAACTTCTTAGAAGGCGAGGAAGGAGCGCCACCGTTGGATCTGGACACGTGGACGGTCCAGATTTAATCGGGGAAATGCAATCGGCGAGAGGAGAAAAGGGGCGCGATTGAAAAACTCCAATGCGATTGCGCGATCAGGAGGGTCAAAGCGATTGAGCGATGACCATTGATCTAAAAACGAGATCAACGGTGGAGGATGGATCGGGGGAGTTGCAATCGGGGGGCAAACAAAAAGTATGCGATTAAAAAACTCCGATGCGATTGCGTAATTAGGAGGGTCAAAGAAATTGAGCGATGATCGTCAATCTAAAAATGAGATCAACGGTGGGCGATGAATCGGCGGGTTTTGAAATGGCGGTAAGACTTATGAGCGGAGGGAATGAGGACCGTTGGATTTTGGAAGGCAGAGAGGAGATCAACGGTGGACAACAAATCAGGGATCGGCAATCGGGGGTGAAACAAAACACATGCGATTAAAACTTCGCGATGCGATTGAGCACTGGCTGTTTGATCAGCTGTAGATGATCAACGACGGAGATCTGTTTTGAGAAGAACGGGTGGAAAACCCTTTGAAATATATGAAAACTTAACTTTTTGAAATAAAACAAAGTTTTTACGGATCGGGGGCAGAAAATATATATAAAGTGATGAGGCGCCCGACTGCGGGGCCGTTGGGTATATGAACTGTGATATGGCCGGGGCTTTAGTAAATCAAAGGCCAATCGCAATCGGAACTGCGGGCCTGGACTCTCCGATCAACTCATTGCGAATTCTCTGATTGTGATTGTGCAATTGGTCTTTTTGATCAACCCATTAGATTATGTCAACATGTGACTTAAAGTTTTAAGTTAAAACTTTGGATTGGCGGCTTTTGGGTCTTTACAAAGAAAAATTGGGTTTGGGAATGAAATTTTCACAAGTTTTAAGAGCCGAGGGTCGGCCCAAGGTTATATGAAAATGATATGATCGGGAATCATAAACATCAAGGCTAATCGCAATCGAAGTCTTTGGAGTATGGCAAAGACTTGCACATTTGATTCTTTCCGATGCGATTTAGCATTCGGGGTCTTTGGCGTTTGGTTTTAACGCATAGGCATGTGAGGGGAAGTGGTTAGGACTTAGCCCCGAGGGCTAGGGTCATGTAAATCAAGCTTTGTTTTCATGAATTTCATAGTTTGTAATGGGAAATGGGGGTTCGAAATAATTAAAAAGTGAGTTTTTAACTATGGAAAAAGGGGTTTTCATGAAGGAAAAAAAGGAGAACATAGAAAAATAGAGGAAATTATGAAGAAAGGAAACAAATGAAGGTTTGTTTATGAGTGGAAGAAGGAAAAAAGATGATTTTCAAAGCGGTTCTCCTTTGTAATGTTGAGAATTTCTGAATATAAAAATGGAAATAGTAATGAAGATTTTGGACAGAGGCATGAGGCCTTCTAGGAGCCTTTAAGAGCCAACAATTTTTAGTGATAAAATTTGTTCCTTGGAGGCTCAAAAAGTCTTAGCCATCTTTTGGTATAACAAAATATTATAGGTGGCTAACAGTGGCTCCACTTGGGGATGATGCCTTCTTGAAGGTATCAAGAACTTCAGACTTGGATTCTCTGGGAGGCTGACTTGTGCCTGATCCATTGGGCTGCCTTTCCTTTGGTGGGATGATCTTGCTTTGCTTCTGAAAAATAATATCAGTTATGAAAAAATAATGGACTTCAACAATACAACTTTCTACCTACCCAATCCTACTGATCTAACATTTTTTCTTCATCAGAGTGCACTTGGATTGGAAAACTCTTTTCACAACATTTTATTCTTTTGAAAGCATAAAAACTAATCTAATTCTACTCCTTATTTCTCCCTGAAATCAGATTAAGCAGTTGAGCTCAAATATTTCTCTACCTAATCTACTGTCTGTTGGGATTAAGCTGTCCAACAGACTGTCATTCTCTAAATTCTACAACAGAAATTTAAAAAAAGGCAAGTCAAGATTAGGCTGTTTGACTTGCTGCAATCTATGGCATAAAAACAAGCTGCACATAGATTTTTATTTGCAGAAAATCAAAAATCAAAATGGAAGGCTTAAGATCTGAAATTTTCTCATCATGGCCTTCTTCTTTCTTCACAGCTTTGTTTTTGCTTTTGTTGGAGCTGTCTCTTTCTTGTTCTCTGATTCAGATTTTGGGCAAATGAGAACCAGTTTTTCTCTTTTTTGACTCAGAAGATAAAACAGTTTTGAGTCATCTCTCTTTGGAAACATTGGTTTAGATTTTGAGTTTGTTTGAACCTTCAATCTCTATCCTAATCTATCTACTGATAAGCCAAGATTGAATAGTTTAGCAAATCGAATTCACTATCCTATCAGCAGAAAAATTTAAAGCTAATTAGTCAAGATTAAATGGTTTGACTAACTAGACGTGTGTTTTTGAGGAGTGGCATTTGAGCTTGCACACTTTCAGATTTATTTCTCTTTTTTGACATGGGGCTTTACCTTTCTTGTTTTCAATTCTACCCTCTTTTCTTTCTTTTTATTGTTTTTGTATTTCTTGATTTTTCATAACTTTGAATGTAATGGTGGATGGAATATTTATAATGGAAAAAGATAAAAAGGCTTCGAAACATAAAACGGATCAAGAGAAGTAATGCTTAAGCATCCTGCCATTGACAGGACCCCCAAACAATTCAGTTCCATCCAGTTCCTGTAAGAAAAATGCATTATTACCGGAAACTGAATGAATAGAGTAAGGGCCAAGCCAAAGGTTATCAAATTTTCCATGCTTGCCCTTTTCTTCCCTCCTTGAGTCCCACTTTAAAACTTTGTCCCCAATCTTGAATTGCTGGCCTTTTTTCTTCTGTCAAAAAGCTTTTTGATGCTGTCCTGTTTCTGTAATGCTTTGTTATACACTTCCTCCCTGGTCTGCTGAAGATGAATGGTCTGATTTATTCTTCTAATCATGTCATTTTCTTCAGTCTACAACTCTTGAATCAAATTCATAACTGGTACACCAAGGCTATTTGGAAAAATGGCATATGTACCATACACAAGCTGGAAAGGTGACATACCAATAGATTTCTTCAAAGTTAATCTATCAGCCCAAAGCACATGGACCAACTTTGTGTGCCAAGACTTTTTGTTGTCCTCCAACAGTTTCTTGATTATGTTCACTAAACTTTTGTTGGAAGATTCTGCAAGTCCATTACCTTGAGGGTAATAGGCTGTGGAATGCCCCAATGATATCTGATATCTATGAAAGAACTCAACCATCTTCTTTGATCCAAATGTTGCTGCATTATCAGTGATGATTTTGGTAGGACAACCAAATCTGGAGAGAATGTTAGTCTCCATAAATTTGATCATAACTGAATCATTGGCCTGCCTACAAGGAATGGCTTCTATCCACTTAGTGAAATATTCTGTGGCAGTAAGGATCCACCTATGCTGGGCAGAAGATGGTGGATGGATTTCTCCTATGAAGTCAAGTCCCCACTGTTGAAAAGGAGCTTCAACAGTGATTGGATGCAGAGGAAGGGGTAGAAATCTTCTCTTTCCTTCAAACAATTGGCATTTATGGCAAGTAGTGGTCATCTTGTGTATATTAGGAAAAAGAGTAGGCCAATAGAAACCAGCCCTCAAAATTTTGTTGGCTGTTGACTTCCAGTACAAATGGCCCCCACACTCTCCTTCATGGAATTCCTTCTTAACCTTCTCTGCATCAAACTCAGGCAAACATTTAAGCAATACACCACTTGCATTTTTCCAATAAAGACATCTATCTATAATGCAATAGTTTACTACTTTCAGCTTCAGGAACCTTACCTTTGTTTTTGATAAACTAGGAGGTGTATTTAAATTAAGCAACACATAAACAATATCAGCATACCAAGAGGAATTCATGAAATGGTTTTTGACAATGGGTGTCGAGATTTCCTCTTGATCATCTAAAGCATTAATCATATGAATATCAAGAACTTCACAATTTGATTAAGCCATTAATCTAGCTAGACCTTGGCCTTTGATGATCTTAGTGGGTTTTATCTCTAAATCATATTCAAGAATAATAGCAATCCACTTACCTCTCTTACCATCTGGGTCCTGTGTTAGAATGTCTTTAATCACTGAATTTGGGACAAAGGCAATGATGTGTGAGTGAAGGATGTACACCCTGAAATCTTTTAAAGCTTTAACCAAAGCAAAAGCTTGCTTTTCCATAATGTTGTACTTCAATGGGGCATCCCTCAATGCCTTACTAAAGAATGCAATAGGCTGCTCTTGTCCTTGTGGATTTTTCTGTAAAAGGACAACAGCTATGGTATGTTCTGATGCAAATGAAAAGATATAAAAATCTTTTGAAAAATCAGGACTTATGAGAACCGGTGTTTTGGTTAATGCTTGTTTCACCAGCTCAAAGGATGTCTTTGCTTCCAAGGTCCATTTTATCCCTTGCTCCTTCTTCAACATGTTTGTGATATTCCTAAGGAGCTCAGCTAAGTTGGGGATGAACCTTCTCAAAAAGTTGATCTTCCCAATGAAAGATTGCAACTCTTTGATGTTTCGAGGATGAGAGATTTGCAATATGGCCTCAATCCTCTTTGGATCTATCTTTATACCCTCTTCTGAAATAATGTGTCCAAGAAGCTTACCTTCTTGGAGACCGAATATTGTATTCTTAGGGTTTAAAGATATTCCAAACCTTTTGCACTTCTCGAAAACTTTTCTTAAATGTTCTAAATGTTCTTCATCTGTTTTTTAAAACACAGTGACATCATCTAGATAGATAATGATGAAGAAGCCCAATTCTTCCGAGAATGCTATGTCCATGGCTCTCTGAAAGGTTGCTCCAGCGTTCATTAGACCAAAAGGCATCTTCACATACATGAAAGTGCCCCATGGAGTAGTGAAAGCTGTCTTTAATTGATCGGCAGGGTGAACTAAAATCTGATTATACCCTGAATAGCCATCAAGCAACGAAATCCTTTTAGACCCCACCACCCTCTGTAAAATGTGATCCATTTTTGGTAAAGGGTAGTTATCCTTCAACGAAGCTTTGTTTAAGTCTCTAAAGTCTATACAAAGCCTGATTTCTCTAGTCTTCTTCCTAACGGACACCAGATTAGATACCCACTCAGAATATCTAATAGGGACAATAATGCCAGCATCATGCATCTTCATGATTTCCTTCTTAACCAATGGCAACTGGACAGGGTTTATTCTGCGCAGTTTCTGTTTGAATGGTTTTTGGTTTTCTTTAAGAGGGATTTTGTGCTGTATTATTTCAGTGTCATAGGATTTAAGATCTTTGTAACTCCATGCAAAAACATCATAAAATTCTTTGAACAACTCTATGTATTTGAGTTTAATGTGAGATGGCAAGGTTTTGGACAGTTTGATCATTTTCGGTTTCTCTTCAATGCCAATATTACACTCTTCCACTTCAGTCTCTACCGGTTCCAGTTTAGGTTTTTTGGCCACATCATTAAAATAAAACAACTCTTCTAAAGGTGTTAGACCACTTGGAAAACTTTCATTTTTAGAATGCAGAGTTTCTAATTCCTCTATTTCTGGTTCTGCACTCAATTCTGTTTCGTTTCTAAGTTTGCTAGTTTGAAGGTTAATATTAACAAGCTCAGGAGAAGGTTCTTCCTCACCAAGAAAATTTTCTTCACTGTAGTCTGTATCATAATCTGAATCTGAACTATGCAATTCAAATTCATTTCCGAATTGCATGAAGTCTTCTATTTGTTTATCTCCGTCAAACACCTGCCAATATTTTTTATTATCAGGCATAGCTGGTCTAAATTTTATCTGAGTTGAGCAATCTTCGGTCTCATATGGCGTTAGAGATGTCCTAGATGCAGAGGCTAAATTGTGGGCTATAAGATTTCTTTTTCTCGGGGCAAAACTCAGTTTGGACTCCTCAAATGTTTTCAAAAGATCCATGACATCATTCCGATAGGCCCTAAGCCTGGGATGATTTGCATTATACTCCCCATTGACTTGCCTAATTATTAACTCAGAATCCCCATACACAGCTATTTTCTTAGCTCCTAACTTTTTCAGCAAATGTAAGCCTAAGAGCAGGGATTCGTACTCCGCTATGTTGTTGGAACACTGAAAGTTTAATTTGCAAGAAATACATTTTGTGTTCTTGCTTTCAATGTTATTAATCCAGACACCTGCACCAGTGTTTGTTCTAGTGCATGACCCATCAAAATACATACTCTAGAGAGGATCATTTTCAGTTTTATCGGTTTGGTGAAAGTCCTTTGTATGATTTGACTCCTCAAGTTTCTCATCGGGTTGAGGATTGTTCTCTTGACTATCCAGATTTAAGTTTAATGGATTGATGACTTGTAGTTCAAGACCTGTGTTTGGTTTGCTAATGTTCTCAAACACAGCAAAGTGTTTTGACACTTCAGTGCTGTACTCCTCTTCCCTCGTTTCATCCATTGATCCTGTTAAAGTGATTTGTTCAGTGAGGGTTTCATCATTAAACATGATAAAAGAATCAAGGGTTGTACTTATAGAATACAGAGGAGAGTTTCGAGGTTTGTCTTGACTTGTGACTGTGTATTGCATATGGGACTCCCTGTAAAGTGTTCTAGTCTGATTGAAAATAGGGATAGTCGCGTAGGTCATGTCCATTTGCATAGTCCCCTGTAACTTAGCTCCCCAAGATCTTGATAAAAGCATTCCATACTTTGGGGGTACATCAGCCACAAAAACATCCATAACTAAGTATTTGGCTGGAATCTGGGCTAAGTTAGCACAAAGGTCTTTGATCAATCCTAAACACTTGACTCTGCTCGAATCAAAGGAGTAAAGATCTTTATAAGGTCTGGTGATTTCAAGACCTAGGCTCTCCATCACAGCCTTTGGCATTAAATTATGAGAAGCGCCTGAGTCATGCATAGCGTTGTGCAAAATTTTGTCATGAACGTTCAAACTTACATAAAAGGGAGGGACCGGTCCCTCTTGAAACTTACCTTCAATCTTTGGACCAAAAATAAGCTCTGGCTGGTTTTCATTAAGATTGAGTGTATCCTCATTTTATTCTATTTTCAAAGCCTTCAAAATTTTGGATCTATATACATGCTGGGCAGCTAACTCAGTCAAAGGGACATAAATTTTGATCTTTGAGATTTCCTGTTCTAGGCTGAAAGGAATTTGATTCTTTAAGGTGCTGGTTTCAGCCTTGTTTACTGCCACTCTATCAGCAACAACAGCTTGCTGATTTGTTTTATCTACAGTTGACACAATGGTTGAAAAAGGAGTACTAGGTGAAGTGTTAGTACTACTGATGTTTGCACTCTGTTTTCAATATCTTGAGTGTCTTTTCCTTTACCTTTACCAGAATTAACATCCACTATTTTGTCCTTTTGTTTGACTATTTTAGGCTTGGTTACAGTGCTGTTTTGAGAAGATTTGTCAGAGGTTTTGGTGTTGGGGGTTTGTTGACTAGATTTACTTCTGAGTTCATATTCTTTTGAAGGTTCTGTGATGGTATTTTCTATGTCTTGACAACAATTTTCATTATCATCTCTTTTGTCATCATAAGGTGTATAAAGACCTTGTTTCCTATCATAATGAACCTCGAAGTCATCATCATCTACCCCAAATAGGTTAATATCATCTCCCTCTGTCATTTCATCTGTTTCCTCAACCTCACTCACATAGTTTTGATGAAAGGGAGGAGCGATCTGTTGATCATCTTCCCTGGGTCTGTTTGGAGGCTGGTTTCTTCTTATATTCTGATTCTGGTTTTGGTTTCTGTTTTGAGGAGTAGTTTGATTTTGACTTGCTTGTGCTCTCTCAAGAATGCTCATTTTCTTCATCATTTCTTCCATCATTCTTTCCATCTTTGAGCTTGAGGTAGTAGGTGTGGATTCCTCTCTAAAAGATACTCTCTTTTCAGCTTTCATCCTTGCCCTCTTCTCCATTAGGTTGACTTCCACAGAAAGAGCACCTTTTTGCATGTCTTCAAGGGTTGCAAAATCTCTCTCTCTGAGTGAATAGGTCATGTCAGCGTCAAACCCTTCAGGAAACTTGTTTAAGGCTGAGCCTTGTGGAGGTTTTAATTCTGGGGAGAGTGCATTATACACACTATTAAATCTAGTACAATAGGCTTGTACACTTTCCCCGGGGTTTCTATGGAGATTGTTGTAGTCAGCAAGAACTTGGAGAGGATTCTTCCTCACTTCCCATTTGTTTAAGAATTTTTGATGGAAGCCTTGGAGATTGTTGATACTGTGGGGGGCTAGGGCTTTAAACCATTTTCTTACTTCTCCCCCTAAACTCTGAGCAAACAATCTGAGTTTGACAGAATCATCATCAATTTCATTTCTGTCAAAGTAGTCATTCATCTTGTCCACATGTTGTGATGTTGTTGTAGCATTGCTAGCATCATATAATGGAATTTTGGACTGATAGTCCTGTGGAAGATTGACTAATGGCACAGGAAGGACTAAGGGAGCATACCATGCTGCCATGATATGTGGTGGAGGTGGATTGACAAGAGGGGGTGTGGGCTGAAGTGAAGTGGTTTGAGCGACGGATGAAGGATGAAAAGAAGTGGATGGGACTGCAGTAGATTGCTGAGCTGACCTTGGATGAGAGACACCTAGATTATAAAGAAAATGTAAATCAGGCGGTGTTGTTTCTCTATTCCCAAGATGTTCACTTGTTTCAGGAGATGAATGTGAAGACTCAGAATCTAACTGATCTAAATCATCAAGGGACCTAGTTCTAAATGGATTTAATAGGTTAGCTTGTGATTGTTGCAGAGCTGAAAGATTTTCAGGGACTGAATTAGCTCTTAGGGGTGATCTGAAAACAGTTGAATATTCTATCTTAGGAGACTTCCTAAGGATTGTTTCTGGGTTATCAACTATCTCAGGTGGATCAGGGTCAGGATGGGCTCTAGTGTGAATCTTTCTGGGAGCCACTATGCTGTGTTTTTAGACCCAAATAAACAAGAAAATTTCAACCAAGTATGACAATCTTTGGGGGGTCAACTAATCTGTTTTCACAATTTTAATCCTATAGACCTCTAACTGAGTTTGAAAGATATTATAATGATAAGGGTTCTTCCCAGTGGAGTTTTAAGGTCTGTTTAGGATTGTGGAGTCACCAGGTGGAAAGTTTAGAGTGTTTTCAAAGAGATACATTGTCCACCACAGTGCTTGTGAAACATCCTTTTTCAAGGATATCCAGAAACACAATAAACTCTAACCAGAGATTGACTGGGAGGGAATTCACCAGATATGTCGCCTCTAAAAGAGGACGAGATCCAGAGGCTACCTGGCCCTTTCCACACTCTGTCTAAGAGTATGAGGTAAAACACAACAAAAGGTAAGCGAAATGTAAGAGCAAGTGTTTTACTAACAATCTGAAATGTTTTTGGTATTTTCTGAGTTATTTTTTATTTGCGTGGTTTCTAAGAATGCCCTAACTTTGTTTCGAAAATTAGCTATGGTTGTGAGACAAAGACAGTCCACTCTTATGGCTAAGCTAGCTGTTTTCCCAAGGTTAGATGAAGTCTTATCAAAATCCTAGGGTTGACCTAGATTGTCACTGATTCAAACAAGTTTCATCAGGATTACCATTTCTTGGTAGTGCTTGAAAAAGCTGCTTTTTACTCTCAAAGTTATAAAGATTTTTTTTTTTTTAAGGGGAAACCAAATCTCTGATGTCCTATAGTCTCCCCAGTGGAGTCGCCAGAAATGTTAGGGATCTGTAATTTATTAGCAAGATTGGCAGAGTCCAATTACAGAAACAATATCGTTTCAACCAACTTTGGGATTCTAAGATCTATCCCTCCTGAATCCGGAGAGGGATCTCTCCAATATGTACAAAGATGGATTTGTATTTGAAGTTTGGGGTAATGATATTAGGCTAGTTATGAGGTCCAAGGGTTTTGTTTGTTTTTGGATGGTTAAACATGAATGCTATTAGAGGTGAAAAGTCCCAAAGGTAAAGAGGTTCAAAGGTGAGAAGTTGCAAGCAACAGAGTAAGTTTTGATCAAGAGGAAAGATGATGCAGGTTTTCAGTCCATTGGGCTATGGAGTCATAAGAGGATTTAATTGAAACAATCAGATTCAAGAGTGGTCTATGGGGCAAGTCATCTATGCCTAAGGATCTCTTAAAGGTTTTGATTTATGGAATGGAGTGATAAATTAAGAAGGGGAAATTAACAGATGCAGAACAAAGAGCAGCCTAGGATCTGGTAAGTACTTTGAAACTAGCCAGCCTTTGACCAGGCACTTGAGAAAGACATGAAAGCAAACTAGGATCTGGTAAGTACTTTGAAACTATCCAGCCTTTGATACACTTCCAATAGAAAACAGACAAAAACTAAGGGAAACTTGAAGGCAACCTTTGGAGTAGAGACTAGCGGGCCGGGCTCACCACAAATCCTCTCCTAGCTCTTCTTTACTTGGCTGCTTCCAAGAAAATCACAGAGATAACACAGAATGGCCTAAGATCTAGTAAGTACTTTGAAACTATCCAGCTTTTAACACATTCTAAGGGAAACAATCAAACAATTATGCAAACAAGACTGGGACCAGGGCTCACCATATCTTCCTCAGTTCTTCTTCACACAACATATACTGAAAGTAACATTCAAAAATAATATTCAGCTAAGACAATAAGATGATGGAACGCCAGCATTCCTATGCTTAAACTGAATTAAATCATTTCCGAATAACATAGTTGAAAGAAAACATTTAAATAAAGATTTCTCAGCCAGAGAAGGTTACTGATATGCAGTAGGTCCTAACACTGTTTAAACTGTTCTTTACAGAAGAAAATGAAACAAAAATGAAAACAAGAATAAAATGACAAGTTACAATGAGAATAACATCACCGTCAACATAGACCAGGATCCCATAAATCAGCTTGTATTGATGCTCCAAACCGGTTACAATCTTCAAGTCCAGTGTTTAATTCATCTTTCATTCACAACCTAACTTATCAGTTACAAGCAGAGCTCCAAGAGCCAGTGAATCACTATTTATAGTCAGGAGTCTTCAGCTCAATTACATTACAATGTTTCAACAATTACATCAACAACCAACCCCTCACTCATCTTCTACTGAAGTATTTATAGAAGGATGAGGAGGTGAGATCTGATAAAAGATCTTAAATACAATTAATACAGAGTTAAATGACTTCTCGGCCCTTTGAGAGGCTCGATGGAGAAGTTACAGGTGGATGCGTTGTATTAACTTTTACAATTATGATTTAAGCTCGGTGGGAGCTTTATTTGACTTTGAGGCTCTGTGTGCTGTGTGGAGTAACTCTGCAGATATTTGTTGCATTAGTTTCCTGTGGCAGAATTAACTTCTTGGCAGCGCTGGAGGCAATATCTGATTTTCTTCAATAAGTTCGGCCTATGTTTGAATGCTTTGAGGCAACAGGTGGCTCTTTTTGGTAGCTGAGGAATCGATTCGCCTCATCTGAAGCGGTGGAAGCCTTTCTGTCAGTGAAACACTTATGATTTTATGTTGTCTATGTTTTAATCTAGGGAATTAGGCTTTTGATAATCATTCTTAGCCGTAATTCCCCAGATCCATCTTTAATCTTCATCTACTATGCTTTGTCTTCAAACTTATACTCTTCGACTGTTCTTTTGAATTAAAACAGTGTCTTGTAGATGTGCAGAGCCGCACTGGGATTTTTATGTTATCAATGCTCATGAATCATTGATAGATCATGGAATAGATCCCGCGAATGGTTCTCTTTAGTATCTCGAGGGCACAGGAAACGTCTTTCCCAGTCCTCGGCTTTCCTTCGTTATTCAGTGGAAAACCATTAAAATACCTGCAAAATACAAAAATAATTAGGAAATCCTGCGTTTGGGCTTAAACTGCTTAGAAGGCGAGGAAGGAGCGCCACCGTCGGATCTGGACACGTGGATGGTCCAGTTTTAATCGGGGGATCGTAATCGGTGAGAGGAGAAAAAGGGATGCGATTGAAAAACTCCGATGCGTTTGCGCGATCGGGAGGGCAGTAGCGATTAAGCGATAGCTGTTGATCCAAGAACGAGATCAACGGTGGAGAACCAATCGGGGGATTCGTAATCAAAAGGGAAAACAAAACGCATGCTATTGAATTATGCAATGCGATTATGCGCGGACCGTCGATCTAAAATTCAGATCAATGGTGGAATTTAATCGGCGGGTTTTGAAGCGGCGGCAAGATTCGTGATCGGAGGGAATAAGGACCGTTGGATCTTGGAAGGTGGAGAGGAGATCAACGGTGGATAACCAATCAGGGATCGGCAATCGGGGGTAGGAGGAAAAGGTTGTGATTGAAAAACTCCGATGCGATTGCACGATGACCATTGATCCACGAACGAGATCAACGGTGGGAAATGAATCAGAGGGATGTCAATCGGAAGAAGAAGTGTTAGCGCAGCGATTGAGAAATGCGATGCGATTGAGCGCTGGCCGCTTGATCGGCTTTAGATCAACGATGCGGATTAGTCTGGAATCAATCAGCGGAAAACCCTTAAATTATATGGAAACTTAACCTTTTGAGATAGAACAATTTTTTTATGGATCGGGGGAGGAAAATATATATAAAGTGACGAGGCGGCCGACCGCGGGGCTGTTGGGTATATGAACTGTGATATGGCCAGGGCTTTAGTAAATCAAAGGCCAATCGTAATCGGAACTGCGGGCCTAGACTCCCCGATCAACTCATTGCGAATTCTCCGATTACGATTGCGCAATTGGTCTTTTTGATCAACCCATTAGATTATTTCAACATGTGACTTAAAGTTTTAAGTTAAAACTTTGGATTGGCGGGTCTTGGGTTTTTACAAAGAAAAATTGGGCTTGGGAATGAAATATTCACAAGGTTTAAGCACCGAGGGCGGGCCCAAGGTTATATATGAAAATAATATGATCGGGAGTCGTAAACATCAAGGCTAATTGCCATCGGAGTCTTTGGAGTATGGCAAAGACTTGCACATTTGATTCTTTCCGATGCGATTAGCACTCGGGGTCCTTGGAGTTTAGTTTTAACGCATAGACATGTGAGGGGAAGTGGTTTGGACTTAGCCCAAGGGGCTTAGGTCCATAGTAAATAAACTTTGTTTTTCATGAATTTCATAGTTTGTAATGGAAATGGGGGTTCCGAAATAGTTAAAAAGTGAGTTTTTAACTATGGAAAAAGGGGGTTTTCATGAAGGGAAAAAAGGAGAACATGAAAAATAGAGGAAATTATGAAGAAAGGGGAAACAAATGAAGGTTTGTTTATGAGTGGAAGAAGGGAAAAAAGATGATTTTTGCAGCAGTTTCTCCTTTGTAATCAGCAGAATTTCTGAGTATCAAAATGGAAATAGTAATGAAGATTTTGGACAGAGGCATGAGGCCTTCTAGGAGCCTTTAAGAGCCAACAATTTTTAGTGATAAAATTTGTTCCTTGGAGGCTCAAAACTCTTAGCCATTTTTTTGGTATAACAAAATATTATAGGTGGCTAACACCTTGCTACTTGTCCAAGCACATACATAACATCTGCTTTCAGGCCATTGTTACATCTAGAAGACTGCTAATCATAGATCTATACAACCTTTGATCCACATCCTTAGATGAGTCATCTGTGCTCAATTTGCAACCAAATAAAGACATCTCGAAATCACTTTGCACCTTTGTAGAAAAATTATTACTTAGTCGATCATCATTGCTACCAATTATTGTATCATCCTCTTTAGCTATTAGACATGCTTTAGTTGCTTCATCCAAAACATATATGTCGTTTGGAGCTCGACTTGCTGTAGCCACAATTTCACCATACACGCCTTTCCTGATTTCACATTTCGTGGAGTTGAATAGTATTGTGTGTCCTTGATCACACATTTGTCCAACACTAAGTAGATTGTGATTCATGTCAGCATTAGAACAAGATTGGCTAGAGAATATTTTCTTATGAGAGTGACGATACATAATCCTATAACGAACAACAACGGAGACGCTACAAAGGAGACATGGTTCCATCCTTCTTCTCTTTCAGAGATACAAATTTATTTCTATATCCAGTCATATGCGTTGAGCAACCGCTATCAACATACCACACATCTTTGTTCTTTTGAGCCTTGAAAGCGAGAGCACAATTATCATTCTTCTTCTTCTTCCATGTTTGTTCGTTCTGTGGCTTCGAAGATTCTTCTGGAGGATTTTCAAGTCTGCAGTCTTTGGCTATGTGTCCAAAGTTTCAACATTTGTAACATTCAATATTATTTCTTAAATGTTAAAATCTATTGATGTTTCCCTGAGCCCTGGGAGATTCATATTTGACAGATCTCCTGGAATTTTATTCGTTCCTAGGGTACGTGCGACATTCTACAGCTTTATGACCAAATTTTCCACATGAATAATAGTAGCCATAAAAAATATGTTGGTACCTGGATGGAAATTTTCGTCGAGGAATTGTCTTCCAAGGTTGTTCTTGCAAATCTTGTCCAATGAAGTCTACATGCATGTCAGATCTCATAGTTTCATTGTATTTTGTTGTAGAAGGTCCTGCTTCTTCTTCTTTGTAACTGATGCCAGTTTTTTCATTGTAAGATCGTTGATTGTTGATGAGTTCTTCCAATGCCCTTGAGCTGTTGGCATAGTTTTGGATAGTTTTTCCTTTCTTCACTTCCTCATGCAGCAAGACTACTTCGGCTTCTAATTCTTCCCTTTCTTGGTTGCTTTCTTCCAACTTCTTTTGAAGTGACTCTTCAATGCATTTGTGTTCTTCAACTTCAATTTTGAGACCTTGAACTTGTTCTTCAAGAGTTTTAGAACGGATCTTCTCCGCCTTGAGATCTTTTATAAGCTTGATTGCTTCCTCATAAAATTCGTTTATGGTCCATCCTTCTTCTTCTTTGTTTGATACCTCTTGCTTATTGTGCTTGGCCATAAACAATACTCTCTCATTGGCTTCTTCTTCACTATCATTGTCTTCATCGGATGATGAGCTATCTTCTTTAGAGAGAAAGTTCCTTTTGGATCCTTGCTTGTTGAATTTCTTAAAGCCTTTCTTTATTTTTGAGTTTCCATTACTTTTGTTTGGACATTTTGCTGCAAAATGCCCAACCTCATTACAGCTGAAACATATCAATGGAAGTTTACCTTTGAATTGTCCCTTACCAATTTGTATTTTTCTCATGAAGTAAGCATATTCTTCATCTGAAAGACCTTCTTCATCATCTCCCTTTTCTTCACACTTGCAGGTGCATGTCTTTTCAATTGAAGGTTGTTTATCCTTATTTGTTTTCTTAGATGCAATGAACGCAGTTTCTAGATGCGAAGTACCCTCTTCTTCATCAAGTCTCATTTCATATGCTATGAGAACTCCATGTAATTCCTCTTTGCTGAGTTTTTCCAGATTTGCATTGTATTCTAAGACCGATACCTTTGGGTTGAATCTCCCTGGTAACATTCTAAGAATCTTCCATATAATAGTCTTCTCGTCAACTGGCTCTCCCAATCCTTCCAGAGTATTGGTTATTTCATCAACGTATTGGAAGTATGCAACAATGTTGCAATCTTCTTTCATTATGAGTTGCTCAAATTTTGCTCTATAGATTTGAAGCTTTGCTTCTTTGAAATTTGAGTCACCTGCATATATATTCTCAAGCTTGTCCCATACATTTTTGGCAGTTTTACAACCCAACACCTTATGATAAGAAGATTCAATAAGTCCACTGATAATAATATTCTTTTATTTTGCATCATTTACCAAATTCTTCTTACCTTGTTCATCCGCAGTTGATGTAAATCCATTTTGAACAGTGTCCCATACTTCGTAACCTTGCGCCAAGAGATAGACCTCCATTCTTCCTTTCCAAAGTGCATAATTATTTTCATTGAATAGAGTTACACCATTCTTGGTATACTCCATGACCTCCTTCCAACTGTTAAACTGCTATTGAAAGAACCAAGCTCAGATACCAATTGTTGGAAATACTGAGAGGGGGGGTGAATCGGTATTTCTTTCAATTAGAGCATTAGTTAATCTTCAATTATTATCAGTGTTTGTACAATGATAGCAGCAAACAAGAGGAACACAAATGCACACAGTTTTTAAGGTGGAAACCCACTCCGGGACAAAAACCACCTAATGCTTTTCTAATAATTATTTTCAACTCCAATTGAAAATAAAGCTCCAACTTACTAGAATCTAGAAAAGCATTATTCTCCAGCTCCCACTAGATGGACGCTCCAACGCCTAAGATTCTTCAGTAGTCACTGAACGGATGCCCCAACACCCAATGAGCTACAACTCACCCTAGCACCACCCTACCACCCTATAGAAGAATAAAAGAAGAATGGACTCCCGTACCAGGGAAAATGGTCTACTTTACAATGATATAGAATGATGTAGAAGAAGAATATATACAAGAACATAACCCCAAATTTGATACAACCACCTAATTATGATCCTAGACCTCCCAACACTGCCTCTTCAACCCTTGGCAGATAGACACTAGTACAATTTTTACAATAATGTATTTACAATGACTAAGTACAATGATACCTTTATAATGATTGTATGCAGTGCTTCCCACTTGAAGACTTCATATGATGAACTTCTTGCTGCTGTTATGCACCTTGGTTGCTTCTTTTTTCATGCTATCCTCTGCTGCACCTTGCTTTTCTTTTCTACCGTAGAAAGTCTGGTCCTTTGCAACCCTTGACAACACATGATCTAGCTTTTTCTTGCCTTCTAAGAGCTCGATATTGAATCTGGTGTTTCTCTGACATTTTAGATCCTCAATATATGATTTTCAGTCCTGTAGTATTCCTCTGATTCATCTTTCCAATTCCATAGGTCTAACCCAATTTGGATTCTTGAAGAGAGAGTTATACCCAATCTATCACAATGCCCTAATTATGGGTTGTTTCAGCAGAGCGCACTTGTACGGAATTCCACGTGTCACTGTTTCTTCATTTGCCTCTGAAATTGATAGAAAGAAAAATATATACTGTGCACTATCTGCCACTTTTTGAGGAATTCCAATCCGATACTCAGAGAGAGAGTTATGATTATTTTACCAAGGTCACTTCTTTGAGATGAATTTCAGGAGCCTGCAAAAACCCTTACTTCCACAGATCATATCTCCAAAACAATGCAAAACTTGATATGAAATTTTTACTGCAGCTTTTTTAGGATTTCGGCTTCACCTCATGAAAATTTCAGCTTCTGAGCCTTCGTAGAAAAAAAGTTAGAGCGAAAATGCCACGATGACCTATTTCAGATGGCCGAATCCCTTGCCTAAGGAGGAAATGAAGATCACAATTTATATGAATGCTTAAGTTGAGAGGGGCTTCAAAAAGTGAACGTGGGGGGATTTTAGGAGCATAAAAATATTAATTATGACTTTTCAATGACCCAGCCCCAACCCCATGGGGTTTTAGCCCACTAACTGGGGTACAAACTTCAAACATGAATATCTCTCAAACCGTGAAGAATTACATGGCATGCCATATATAAATGGAAAGATCGCGACAAGTAGAAACCATGAAAATAATTATTGACCTAGAATATATTAAATTGGTAGGTCAAAATTATCATGCAATATTGGGTTAGCCCCTGGTGCTGCTTAGGTTGACATTAATGACAACCGCTAATCAACATGCCTATATCTGTTCCTTAAAATAAGACTTGCTCAAAACCATATTAATGATTGTAGATGCATCCTTTGAATGACATTTCTCTTTGACTCTGGGTGAAACCTTAGTTGCATTCACCTATGTTTGGCAAACATCTTCGTATCAAAAAGGAAATCCTTTAAAAACCCTTCCTACAATCATATGCAATAGCAAGGCATTTTCACATGTTTCATAGAAAAAAGGCCTTTGTTTGTGACAGTGGCATGTTTCATTTCTTTGAATGTTGTCCTTGAATTTAAAACACATGCCATACCCTCTTCTTCACACATACTATCTCTATGTGTTTATTTGCAAATTCCCCTTCAGAAGCAAGGCTTAGACTACCTTCTTGTAAATTTGATGAGGTTTTGAAAAAGATCTTCATGGACAGGAAAAGAAAAGCTTCTGTGAACATCAAAATATCACTACTTGGTCATCCGCTTAACAACTTTTCTACTCATAATCATCCAATTGTTTCTCACTATATTGCAAATTTATCTTCGAAACAGTTAAACGATATAAGCAATCCTTGAAACACCACTACTGTGTTAGTGGTTTCATCCATTGGAGAATAAGGTGTAAACAGGTTTTCAAGGCTATTTGCAGCATTGTTGGCCTTGTGCTCTTTGAATAAGGCTACACCTCTGTTCCTGACCCTCTGCTTGTTAAATGAAGGAGGCCTTAACAAATGACTTAACCATCTGCTCATGCTTGGAGGAGGTTTTACACAGCCACCCAACCATCTACTCATGTTTGGAGGAGGTTTTACACAGTCACCCAACCATCTGCTCATGTTTGATGGAGGTTTTACACAGTCATGCTATTTCATCCCTTTGTCAAACTGTGTCATATTTCCTTGTAGTGCCTATTCATAGTTAAGTAAATAAAATTGAAAAATTGACAATATGCCATGAGGGGCATTCTTTGAGATATGTAATCTATTTGATAGAACACCCTTATGCATCTTTATAAAACAGGAGAAATCCTGATCTATGTCTGCAGAGTATTACTTGCTAGTCATAGGTCACTAACCTTTTGACTGTGTTTGCAGGAGCTCATTGAAATACCTCTATGTCCACTACTTGCATCACAGGCTCAAAATCACATGGGAAGCAGTTGTCTTCTCATGTTAAGTTTAATAATGTCTTCTGGAACACTGGTACACTTTTGTTTTTGAAAAAGACATTGAAACACTATAAATCCACCTAATATCAGTTTGACTTGTGGCATATGCACTGCTGAGACATCAAGGCTTGTTAGTGGCGCGACTTAAGGGTGTATCAAGCTTTATTTGCAGAATAGGAAGGTCATCTATGACTGGTTGATATTAGACATAGGTTCTTTTGGCTTTAGGATAGTTTTCCAATGGAGGAATGCCTAAAGCGCCACTACCTAACTTAAGGGAGATTTTTGACAGCTTTGGAGTATTCTCTTTGCAGCTAATGGACAAGTTTTTATGACTGAGACTAGATAGGGCTTGACAATTAGGTTTTATCTCATCATGGGCTGATTTAAAAGGTAGGAGGGAAAACTTTTTATGGGTGTTTTCTGGCTGGAAATTTTGACAAATTGGAGATCAACTGCTAGAAAACTTGGCTTTTACAACTAGTCATCATCAATAGGTGAAAAATACCGATGACTAACAATGGCTCCATTTGGGGAGGGCAGCTCCTTTTCAGGAGGTGTCCAGAATTTCAGATCTCGGTTCTTTGAATGTTAGTGCCTTTATCCATTGGCGCAAATTTCTTTCTTCCTTGATGCTATTTCTGAAAATTGATAGCATGATTAGCATCAAAGACATTTCTACCTGCCCCGCTACATTTCCTAACATTTTATCTTCTTTCGGGTGCATTTGGACTAGCAACCCTTTGACATAATATTTTTGAAAAATGACACTATCTAATTCTACACTTATATCTGTCGGGGGTTCAAATTAAGCTGATGAACTCATTTGTTTCTCTACCTATGCTGGATCGACTACCAAGGTTAAGTTGTTTGACAAGATTTTATTCTCTAATCTAAAACATGAAATTGAAAAATGACCAAATCAGGATTAGACAGTCTGATTTTTCATGTACTTGTGGCATGAAAGACAAGCTGCACACAAATATTATTTTTCATAAAATGAAATCTAGAAAATCAGGGCTAGAATACACAGTTTGTTTTTCATCCCTGCTTTCCTCTTTGGTTCTATTTTGAGCATGTGGAACCAGTATCTTTTCCTAATCTATTTTCTTTGATAATTCAAGCTTACACAATGTTGACTATCTTTTCCTCTCATTAAATTATCAACAAATAAATTTAAAATATGTTCAGCTATGATTAGGCTAGATAAATGAACAAGAAATTTTATCACTAGTAGCAGCATTTAGACTTGCGCGCTTTCATAATAACTATTTTTTGAACATGGGACTTTCTTCTTATTTTTCAAACCGCCCTCTTTTTCTATTTTTCTATTGTTTTTGAACTTTCTGTTTTTTTATTTATTTTTCAAACAATGGTATATACAATGATTGAAATTTTTTTAACTCAGAAATCTTGGAAATGGTGAAACTTAAGCATCCTATCTTCATAAGGATCTCCTACCACTCTTGGTCCACTCAGCTCTTCAAAAGAAAAATTTGGAATTTTTTTTCTTTCAAGCATGACATAAGGATTCATGCATGAATCTCTAAAAAACCCCGTATCTTCCCGTTGTACCTCTTTATACCTCTGACTTCCAATCCTTTTTTTTTGTACATCTTTTTCAATTAATGCAGATATTCTTTGTCATTTTTGAAGTAAATGATGACATCATCAAGGTATGTCAGAATGCAGAAATTCAGAACTGGAAACATGGCTTTTAGGAGCATGTTTTTGATATCTGGTGGTTTTGCAATTCTGGGTTTGAAAACGGAACTACTTCCAGCATACTTGAAAAATTCTTTGAGTTGTTTGCTTTGCAAAGGAATAATTTGGCGATACCCTGAAACATCATCTTGCAAAGACACATGATTAAAAGCATTTATCATTGGTATATCATGGTATTGGGTAGGAAGGATAAAATTTCTATCACAAGGGTGTGTATTATTATTTCTAAAATCAAAACAGATCCTATGACCAGCTGTTTTATCTTTGACTACTATTGTTTGGTCAAGATTTTTGTATTTTCTTTTGTCGAATTTGTTTCTTGGAGTGATGGCAGTGGCATAGTGCTTCTCACTTTTTGCCCTACATGAAGTAGTATTTTGAATAATATTGCAAATTCTAGCAGTTCTAAGTCTTTGGTTGAGTGGCTGAATGCTAGCTAGTTCAAACAATTTAGGTATATTTGGACTGCAGTCATCATATCCTTTCATAAGAATTTTTTTAGACATGTTTCCTAGATTTTGAGCTGTTATGCCTACAGTCATGGTTTCATTTGAAGGGGTAGAGTTATGTGATGGTAAATCCTTAAGGTATGGTAAGAACATTAAGCTTCCCTGCCCCTGATTTCCAAAGAGGTTTGTGATATGCAAGTCTTCTAATGCCTCTGTTCTGAAAAAGTCTCCTGATGTTACTGTTGATGTTTTCTTAAGGTTTGAGCAATTTTTTTGATGGTACATAATGGTTTGTGCTTCTTTCTCTATCCCTGTTTCAAAAGGAACAAACTCTCTTTCCTCAAGACATAGTTTCTCATGGTCATGATAATTTTGAGTGTCTAGTTCATCATAGAGAACTTGGGGAAGCTGATGAGGTGGGTCTAAGTTTGTTTCAAATCCTCTTGGCTATTCTTCAATGTCCTCATCAGTGTGGAAAATGAAAGAGTTCATATCAGAATGCAAGGAGTACATCGGGATGTTATCTGGCCTTTCTTGGTTGCTGACCATATATTTCATGTGTGATTCCCGATAGAGTATTCTGGTTTGGTTAAACACAGGAATAGTGGCGTAGGACAAATCAAGTTGAATATTTCCCTGAAGCTTGGCTCCCCAAGTTCTGGATAAAATCATTCCCTACTTAGGGGGAATGTCTGCTACTACTATGTCCATGATCAGGTGTTTTGCAGGTTTTGGGCCAAACTGAAACAAATATCTTTGATTAAGCCTAGGAACTTGACTCAACTCGAATCAAATGAATATAAGCCTTTATATGGTCTCGTTATTTCTAGGCCTAATCTTTCCATCACAACCTTTGGCATGAGATTATGCGAGGCCCCGAAGTCTAGCATGGCATTGTGTAGGATTTGGTCATGGATATTCAGACTGATGTATAAGGGAAGAGTGGTTCCTTCTTGGAATTTCCCTTCTATTTTTGGACCAAACAACACTTCAGGAGTGTCATCAACTAGATTTATGGTGTTTGTATCATTTCTTAAATTCAGGACCTTTAACACTTGGGATTTATAAGAGTTTTGGGCGATAAATTCAGCAAGAGGCATGGTAATCTTTATTTTGGCGATTTCTCCCTCAAAACTGAAGGGTGTTTGTAGTTTAGACAGGTTTTCCTCAGTTTTTTCAACCATGACCTTCTCTATGTTCTGACTTTGCTGACTCTGTTTCGGGATTTTTTTCGACACAGCCATCTCAGTAATCTTGGTGAAGGTACTAGGATAATCTGAGCCAATACTTGTCTGAATAGCTTTATCTTTGTCTTGGTCAGTTTTCTTGACCATGATTTTGTTGTTATCCACTACTTTTTTGAGGATGGTATCAAGGATTTTAGTAGTGTCTGAGCTACTTTTATTGGAGTTGTCTTGGTTTTTCTGCTTCTAAGATCATACTACCTATGAGCTTCTATAATGGAATTCTGAAAATCTATAGCAGGATCTTCAGGATCTTAATAGTTGCTTTCATTTTGATTCGAAGAGAAGAAAGCTTGTTCTTCTTCTGTGAGGTAAACCTCACTCTCGTTATCAGAACCTAATTCCGTATCCCTCTCATCCTCATCAACATAATTCTCATTAAAGGGTGGCCTAATTTGTTGGTCATTTTCCCTGGGTTTGTTTTGAGGCTGTTCCCTCCTAAATTTTTGGTTCCGGTTTTTGTTTGAAGGGTCTGGCTGGTTGTCGCTAAGAGGTGTCTTTTAAATTATATTTTCCCACATTTTTGCCATGGATCTAACCAAATCATCTATTCTAGGATCTAAGGAAGGGGATGAAGGGGTGACCTCATCCCGGTATGTGACTTTCCTTTCTGATCTGGTCCTAGCTCTTTTTTCTGCTAAGTTGGCTTCTGCACTTATGGCCACCTTTTTCATTTCCTCTAAGGTAGGGGGCTCCTTGTCTCTTAGTTGATAAGTCATGTCTGGGTCGAAGCCTTCGTGGAACTTTGCTAAGGCTGAGCCAAGTGGAGGTTTGAAGTGAGGTGGGAGGGTGTTATAAACACTATTGAACCTAGTGCAGTATCCCTAGACACTTTCCCCATTTTCCATTTTTAGATTGTTATATTCCGACAGTATTTGAATGGGGTTCTTTCTGATTTCCCACTTATTTATGAAGGTTTGGTAGAGTTCTGGGAGATCGTGTATGTTGTTTGGAGTTAAGCTCTTAAACCATTTTTTGGGTTCTCCGCCCAGGCTTTGGGCGAACATCCTCATTCTTATGGTCTCGTCCTCTATTTCCATGTATTCAAAGGCATCGCTAATTCTATCTACATGTTGTTGAGTGGTAGTAGCCTCAACTCCGGTAAAGTGCGGGATTTTGGATTTATAGTCATTTTGTAAAGGAGCCAAAGGGTGTGGCAACACCAAGGGTGCATACCAAGCTGCCATGGCGGGAGCTAATGGATGATGTACAAAATGAGGGCTTGTAGGATGAGCTGAGGTGATTTGAATAGTGGTGGTTTGGATGGGTGTGGAAGATGTACTTGGGCTAGTGCTTTGATTTTGAGCAGATCTGGGGTGGTAGGAGCCAAAGTGATGGAGAAGCTGAAAGTTGGGAGGTGTAGTAGGTGAGGCTTCTGTACTAGGACTCTATGGCAGATCTAGGGGCTCAAGATCATCAAATTTTACCTTACTTTGTGACCTACTTCTGAAAAGGTTTTTTGCCAATTTTAAGTCAAATGGGGAATCCTGCAAGGATGTGAGGTGTTCGGGTACTGATCTAGATTTACGGATGGACCTATCGGTAGCTAAATTTCCAATTTCGGAAGCTTGCCACAGAATCTTCTCTGAGTCATCTACTATGATAGGGGGATTTGGGTCTGGATGAGATCTGGTGTTGATTCTTCGTGAAGCCAAATTTCGAATTTAGAGTTTAGAAAGGATGGAAATTGTGGTTGTTTTGGGTGGATGGCCTCTCTATGGGTTTTTTTAATGTGAAGGATGGTCAAAACAAAAATGAGGGCTAATGGAGTCACCATGTGGATTTCTTTGAGAACTATGGTCCACCACCAAAACTATCAAAGATAGTTTGGGGAAAAAATCTTCTAGCAAAATTTGAGATGAAGACTTGCAAGGAAGAGTGATTCACTTGGTTTGAACAGTTTGCTAGGTTGTCTGGTCAAGCTAATGGTTCTATTTCCAAGTTTATTTCTGTTTATCTCCTATGTGTTAGCCACCTATAATATTTGTTATAGCAAAAGGTGGCTAAGAATTTTTGAGCCTTCAAAGAACAAATTTTATTACTAAAAAGTGTTGGCTCTTGAAGACCCTTGAAGGCCTCATGCCTTTCCTCTATCCAAAACTTCACTGTTGTTTCCCTTAAGAACTCAGAAATCCTACTGATTTCCAAGCTAGAATATTGCTACAAGCCCCATTTCCATTTTTCCCCTTCTTCCAAAACTAACCTTCATTTGCTTCCCTATTTCTCCATAAAATTCCTCTATTTTTCATGAGTTCTCTTCTTCCATTCATGAAAATCCACTTTTATAAGGTTTAAAACCCACTTTTAAACCTTATCGGAACCCTAAATTTCCCTTGAAAACCATTGGAAAACCCTAAAAACCCACATTTTGTACATATATGGATCTTATCCCCTTCCCACATAAATCCCTGGTTGTATGACCCTTCATATGACCCTCGGTCCCGCAATCGGGTGCCAAGCCTTTAAATATTTCTCCGCCCGAAGTATTAAAACCTTTGGTTATTTTGATTTTTAGGTTTTTAATTATTTTATAACTTATCTGCCAGTCTGAATTTCAAATTAACCTCCACCGTCGATCTGATCTGCAGATTGACAGTGCGGAATCCGTCTCCCTGTGGTCCCCGCCTTCCATAAGCCGATTGCCCAAAACCGGCGGTATCCATCGCACCGCCTTTGGGCGAAAGTTGTTTTCCCCCGATCGTCAGCGATTACATACATTGCATGACACGCATCTCGTGTACTTTTTCAAAACCGCTTGCCCATTGTGCGTTACCGTTCGGACGTGAACGCCCAGCAATATTGCTTTCCACCATCCGATCTGGGGCGGGCCATCCAACATCTATCACTCACCAAAGATGCCCAATCGTTAACCAGGCTACGGTGCGCCATCAGTTTAATCTCCGCCGTAGATCTGATCTACAGATAGACGTCCCATATTCCATCACCCTGATTCCATCACCCAACCAACGATTCTCCATTTTGAATTTCCCTTTGCTCCCGAGCGTCGATCTCTGCGCGATCGACGGCTCTGATTTAATCTTTCTTCTGCCTTCTCCGATCAATCCTGATCATTGGATGATGCCATCCAATGGCCATGCTTCCTCCACGTGCCTTCTGAAGCAGTAAACCTATATATGCAGGATTTTATAATAGTTTTTTGTATTTTACAGGGTTTAAATGCTTTTCTCACCATTTTCGAAGAAAATTTGAGGGCGGAGGATGACGATCTTCTTGCCTTCGATTCATAAAAAAAAAAATCATCGCAACATGTTAAAAACACGTTTCATTAGTGTTTCTTCAGGCATTGATGCCACATAACCCTGCGCAGCCCTGTTTATCAGAAAAAATCATGGATCGGGCACAGTAAGAGAGTATCAGTGACGAAGACCAAAATTTATCAGAACAGAGGATTAAAGACAAATTTTGCGGGGATCACGGCTAAGAATGATTATCAAAAGCCTAATCCCCGATTTAAAACACATTTTAAAGAAAATATGAAGTTTTTTAACTGACAGAAAACCCTCCACTGCCACAAATTGAGGCAATTTGACCCCTCTAGCTACCACGATGCCACCTGTGCCTCATAGTATTCAATCAAAGGCCGAAGTTATTGATCAAGACCAGATTTCTGCCTCGCAACGCAACCAAAGAGTAATTTCTGCCAAGGAACTTAATGACAGACACCCGCAGAGTTACTTCGATGCCACACAGAGCCTCAAAGGTCAACAAAAGCTCCCACCGAGCTTAATCATTATGTAAACCATTTAATACAAAGGATATGTATGTAAGTTTCTTCATTGAGCCCCTCAAAGGCCAATGAGCCATTAATTCTGTATTAATTGTAATTAAGATCTTTTATCAGATCTCACCTCCTCATCCTTCTATATATACTACTGCAGAAGATGAGTGAGGGGTTGGTTGCAGAACTTTGATATACACTTGAGCTTAAATTTCTGATTGTACATAGTATTCACTAGCTCTTGGAGCTCTGCTGGAGATAGATAGGTTAGGTTGAGATGTGTGGATGGTTGCTAACCTAAAGCACTGGACTTAAAGCTATAACTGGTTTGGAGCATTAATACAAGTTTATTTATGGGATCCTGGTCTATGTTGACAGTGATGTTTCTCTAATTGTAACCTGTTATTTGGTTTTTGTTTTCACTGTGTTTCATATTCTCTTATAAAGAACAGCACGCATAGAGTTATGACCTACTGTACATCGGTAACCTTCTCTGACTGAAAATATTTATCTATATGTTTTCTTCCAATCTGTGTTATTTAGGAATGATTTAATTCAGTTTAATCATAGGAATGTTGGCGTTCCCTCATTTTATTGTCTTAGCTGAATGTTATTTTTAAATGTTATTTTCAGTATATGTTTTGTGAAGATGAACTGAGGAAGATATGCTGAGCCCTGGTCCCAGTTTTATCTAGACTACTGTCTGGATGTTTCCCTTGGAATGTGTTAAAAGTTGGCTAGTTTAAAATTACTTACCAGATCTTAGGCCATTCTGTGTTGTCTATGTGTTTGTCTTGAAAGTAACCAAGTAAAGCAGAGTTAGGAGAGGATTTGTGGTGAGCCCCGCACGCTAGTTTCTACTCCAAAAGTTGCTTTCAAGTTCCCTTTGTTTTAAAATGTTTTCTATTGAAATTATATCAAAGGCTGGCTAGTTTAAAAGTACTTACCAGATCCTAGTTTACTTTCATGTTTTTCTTGAGTTTATGTCAAAGGCTGACTAGTTTAAAAGTACTTATCAAATCCTGGGCTGCTCTTTGTTCTGCATCTGTTTAAATTTCCCTCCTAATTGTATCATTTCATTTCGTAAATCAAACTTCAAAGAGATCCTTAGACATAGATGACTTTCCCCATGGACCTCTCTTGCCTCTTTTTGCCTCAATTAAATCCTATTATGACTCCATAGCCCAATGGACTAAAACCTACAATTATCTATCTTTTTGGCTGAAGCTTACTCTCATTGCTTGCAACTTCTCACCTTTGAAACTTTTTGCACTTAGAACTTTCCGCCTCAAACAGTAATCATGTTCAACCATCCAAAAAACAAACAAACCCCTGGCCTTCATAACTAGCCTAATATCATAACCCCAAACTTCAAAGACAAATCCATCTTTGCACTTATTGGAGAGATCCCTCTTCGGATTTAGGAGGGCTAGATCTTAGAATCACAAAGTTGGTTGAAACGATGTTTCTTCTGCAGTTTTAGTCTCACCAATCTACTAAAATTACAGATTTCTAACATTTCTGGCGACTCCGCTGGGGAACTGAACCCGGAATCATTTTTTATTTTTATAAAACCTTGTGAGTTAAAAGTAGCCTTTTCAAGAACTACCAAAGAAATGGTAATCATGGTAAAACTTGTTTGAATCAGTGACAAGCTAGATAAAACCTAGGATTCTCTTAAGACTTTATCTAACCTTGAAAAATCGATTGGCTTAGCCATAAGAGTAAAATGTCTTTGTCTCATAACCGTAGCTAAGTTTTGAAACACAGTTAGGTTATTCTTAAAAACCATACAACTGAAAAATAACTCAGAAACATCAAAAATATTTCAGATTGGTATTCCATAAATATGTTGGTGGACCATAAAACCTTTTGCCTCTGAAAAGAGCTAAAAACTTCCACTTGACGACTCCACAATCCTTAGCAGACCTTAAGACTCCAATGGGAAGAACCCACATCATTGTAACATCTTTCAAAATCAGTTAGAGGACTATAGGATTAAGATTCGTGTAAACATATTAGTTAACCTCTCAAAGACTGTCATACCTGGTTGAACTTTTCTTGTTTATTTGGGTCTAATAACACATCATAGTGGCTTCTAGAAAGATTCACACTAGAGCCTATCCTGACCCTGACCCACCTAAATTAGTTGATAACCCAGAAAGTATCCTTAGGAAGTCTCCTAGGATTAAATTATCAACTATTTTCATATCACCCTTCAGAGCTAATTCAGTCCCTGAAAATCTTTCAGCTCTACAACAATCACAAGTTGACTTAGTAAATCCCTTTAGAACTACGTCTCTTGGTGATTTAGATCAGTTAGATTCTGAGTCTTCACTTTCATCTCCTAAAACAAGTGAACATCCTGGTATCAAAGAAACAACACCTCCTTATTTGCATTTCCTTCACAATTTAGGTGTCTCTCATCCAAGGTCAGCTCAGCAATCTTTTCCTGGTCCATCCACTTCTGCCCACCCTACATCCACTGTTCAAACCACTCCACTTCAGCCCACTTTCCCTTTTGTTAATCCACTTCTTGTAAATCCACCCCTACCACATATCATGGCAGCATGGTATGCTCCGTTAGTCCTTCCTGTACCATTAGTCAATCTTCCACAGGACTATCAGTCCAAAATTCCATTATATGATGCTAGCAATACTACAACTACATCACAACATGTGGATAAGATGGATGACTACTTTGACAAAAATGACATTGATGATGATTCTGTCAAACTTAGATTATTTTCTCAGAGCTTAGGGGGAGAAGTAATAAAATGGTTTAAAGGTTTAGCCCCCCATAGTATTAATGATCTTCAAGCCTTCCATCAAACATTTTTAAACAAATGGGAAGTAAATAAAAACCCACTCCAATTCCTTTCTGACTACAAGAACCTCCATAGAAACATTGGGGAAAGTGTGCAAGATTATTGCACTAGATTAAATAGTGTGTATAATGCACTTTCCCCAGAACTAAAACCTCCACAGGGCTCAACTTTAAACAAGTTTCCTGAAGGTTTCGACTCTGACATCACCTATCAGCTGAGAGAGAGAGAGATTTTGAAACTCTTGAGGATATGCAAAGAGGTGCTCTTTCTGTGGAAGTCAACTTAATGGAAAAAAGAGCAAGAATGAAAAATGAAAAGAGAGTGTCCTTTAGAGAGGAATCTTAACCTTCTACTTCCAACTCAAAGATGGAGAGAATGATGGAAGAAATGATGAAAGAGATGAGCATAATTAAGAGAGCACAAGCAAATCAAAACCAAACTGCTCCTAAAAATAAAAACCAGAACCAGAATCAGAATGTTAGAAGGAACCAACCTCCAAACAGACCTAGGGAAAATGATCAGCAGATCATTCCTCCCTTTCATCATAATTATGTAAGTGAGGTTGAGGAAATGAATGAGATAACAGAGGAAGATGATGTCAACATGTTTGGGGTAGAGGATGATCACTTTGAGATTCATTTTGATAGAAAACAAAGTCTATACACACCTTATGATGATAGAAGAGGTGATGATGAAAATTATTATCAAGACATGGAAAATGTCATCATAAAACCTCAAAAATAATATGACCTTAGAAGCAAAACTAGTCAACAAACTCCCAACAAAAAAACCTCTAAAAAGTCTTCACAAAACAGCATTGCAACCAAACCTAAAGTTGTCAAACAAAGGGACAAAACAGTGGTTGTAAATTATGGTAATGATAAAGAGAAAGACACTCAAAAAAAAGAAAAACAGAGTGCAGACATTAGCAGTAGTAACACTTCAGCTAGTACTCCTGCGAAAACAATTTTGTCAAGTGTAAATAAAAAAAATCAGCAAGGTGATATTACTGATAAAATGACAGCTAATATGGCTGAAACCAGCACTTTAAAGAGTCAAATTCCTTTCATCCTGGAGCAGGAAATTTCAAAGATCAAAATCTTCGTTCCCTTGAATAAGTTAGCTGCCCAACATGTATATAGAAACCAAATTTTGAAGGCTTTAAACATTGAAGAAAATGAGGACACAGTCAATATTAATGATGACCAACCAGAGCCGATTTTTGGTCCTAAGATTGAAGGTAGATATCAAGAGGGACCGTTTCCTCCCTTTTATGTAAGTTTAAACGTTCACGACAAAATTTTTCACAATGCTATACATGATTCTGGGGCTTCTCATAATTTAATGCCAAAAGCTTTAATGGAGAGCCTTGGTATAGAAATCACTAGACCTTACAAATATCTGTACTCTTTTGATTCCAGCAGAGTAAAATGTTTAGGATTAATCAAAGACCTTTGTGTTAACTTAGCTCAAATTCCAGCCAAATGTTTAGTCATGGATATTGTTGTGGCTGACGTGCCCCAAAGTATGGAATGTTATTATCAAGGTCTTGGGGGGCTAAGTTACAGGGGACTATGAAAATGGACATGACCTATGCGACTATCCCTGTTTTCAATCAGAATAGAAGACTTTACAGGGAGTCCCATATGCAATACACAGTTACAAGTCAAGCCAGGCCACAAAACTCCCCTTTATATTCTGTAAACACAGGCCTTGATTCATTTATCCTTTTTAATGAAGAAAAATCAGATGAACAAGTAACTTTGTCCGAGTTAACGGCCGACGGAGAGGAAGAGTAGCACAACGCAGAAATGCTAAAATAGTTTGCAGCGTTTGAATACATTAGCAAACTAAACAAAGGTTTCAAACTACAGGTCATGCGTCCTTTGTTTTTAAACCTGGACACTAAAAAGAACGACCCTCAAATAAGCACAAAACTTGCCGAATCAAAACAAATACAACTAAGTGTTGAGTTACCACAACAACCTTTGAGCACGTTAGTTGGAGAGGACAGTAACCAGGATGAAACTAAGAGTAGTCCTCTATGGAGTATGTATTTTGATGGATCCTGCACTAGAACTAACGTTGGTGTAGGTGTCTGGATTTCCAACACTGAAAATAACCACACAGAAAGCATTTCCTGTAGATTAAATTTTCAGTGTTCCAATAATATAGCGGAATATGAATCCCTTCTCTTAGGCTTGCATCTATTGAAAAAGTTGGGAGCCACAAGAATTAATGTGTATGGGGATTGAGAGTTAGTCATTAGGAAAGTCAATGGGGATTATAACGCAAATCATCCCAGACTCAGGGCCTACTGAAATGATGTCATGGACCTTTTGAAAACATTCGAGGAGTCCAAATTATTTTTTGTCCTAAGAAAAAGAAATATCACAGCCCACAATTTAGCCTTTGCAGCTAGGACATGCTTAATGCCATATAGCAACAAAGACTACGCAACTCAGACAAAATTTAGACCAGCTGTGCCTGATAATGAGAAGTATTGGCAGGTATTTGACAACGACAAACAAATAGAAGACTTCATGCAATTCAGAAATGAATTCAAACCAAACAGTTCGGACTCAGATTATGATACAGACTACAGTGAAGAAAATTTCCTTGGTGAAGAGGAACCGTCTCCTGAACCTATTAATATTAACCTGCTGTCAGACAAACTAAAAAACAAAGCAGAATTGGATGTTGAGTTCGAAACAGATGAGTTAGAAACTCTGCACTCTAAAGATGAAAGTTTGCCAAGCGGTCTAGCGCCTTTAGAAGAGTTGTTTGATCTTAACGATATGGCCAAAAAGCCAAAACTGGAACCTGTAGAGGCTGAAGTAGAAGAGTGCAATATAGGCAATGAACTTAAACCTATGATGATTAAACTATCTAATACTTTACCAGCTCACATTAAACTCAAATACATCGAGTTGTTTAAAGATTTTTCTGATGTTTTTGCGTGGAGTTACGAAGATCTCAAGTCCTATGACACTGAAATAATACAGCACGAAATTCCCCTCAAAGAAAACCAAAAACCATTCAAACAGAAACTGCGCAGAATAAACCATGTCCAGTTACCATTGGTTCAGAAGGAGATCATGAAAATTTATGATGCTGGTATTATTGTCCCTATTAGATATTCTGAGTGGGTGTCTAATCTAGTGTCTGTTAGGAAGAAAACTGGAGAGAGCAGGCTTTGTATAGACTTTAGAGACTTGAACAAATATTCTTTAAAATACAACTACCCTTTACCAAAAATGGATCACATTTTGCAAAGGGTGGTAGGGTCTAGAAGAATTTCTTTGCTGGATGGCTATTCAGGGTACAATCAGATCTTAGTTCACTAGAGTGGATAGAAGCCATACCTTATAGATAGGCCAATGATTCAGTTATTATAAAATTTATGGAGACTAACATTCTCTCCAGATTCGGCTGTCCTACCAAGATTATCACTGATAATGCAACAACATTTGGATCAAAGAAAATGGTTGAGTTCTGTCATAGATATCACATAACATTGGGGCATTCCACGGCCTATTACCCTCAAGGTAATGGACTTGCAGAATCCTCAAACAAAAGCTTAGTGAACATAATCAAGAAACTGTTGGAGGACAATAAGAAGTCTTGGCACACAAAGCTGGTTCATGCACTTTGGGCTGACAGATTGACTTTGAAGAAATCTATTGGTATGTCACCTTTCCAGCTTGTGTATGGTACTGATGCAATTTTTCCAAATAGCCTTGGGATACCAGTTATGAAGTTGATTCAAGAGTTACAAACTGAAGAAAATGACATGATCAGAAGAATGAACCGGACCATTCATCTTCAGCAAACCAGAGAGGAAGTGTATAACAAAGCATTGCAGAAGCAGGACAGCATTAAAAAGATTTTTAACAGAAGAACAAAGGCCAGCAATTTCAAGATTGGGGACAAAGTTTTAAAGTGGGATTCAAGAAGGGAAGAGAAGGGCAAGCATGGAAAATTTGACCACTAATGGCTTGGCCCTTACTCTATTCACTCAGCTGCTGGTAACAATGCATTTTTCTTGCAGGAGTTGAATGGAGCAGAACTGTTTGGGGGTCCTGTCAATGGAAGGATGCTTAAGCATTACTTCTCTTGATCCATGTTATGTTCCAAAAGCCTTTTTATCTTTTTTCCACTATAAATATTTCATCCACCATTGCATTCAAAGTTGTAAAATCAAAAATACAAAAACAATGAAAAGAAACACTAGTACAAAATGGCTAATTAGTTACTAAAAAAACAACTAAATTTTGCATATAAACGACTATTTTTCAGCCGGTGACCAATAGTAGCTAATTTACAGTATCTTATAACATGACCAACTTTTGGTCGTTTTTAGCTTAGTCGTTAATTGGTTATCTCAATTTTGTTGTTTAGTAGTATATTTGGTCATTAATTTAGTCACTGATTTGGTCATTAATTTGGTCATTAATTTAGTCATTGATTTGGTCATTAATTTAGTCATTGATTTGATTATTAATTTAGTCACTGATTTGATCATTAATTTAGTCATTTATTTAATCTTTGATTTGGTCATTAATCGTCACAATTAATGACCAAATATACAACAAAATATATTACTATACAATCACCTGAGAAAACCAATTAATGACCAAAGAAATATGACCAAAATGTTGGTCGTGTTATAAGATACTATAAATTAGCTACTAATAGTCATATATATGCAAATTTTAGTCATCGTTTGAAACCAATTAATGACCGAAGAAATATGACTAAACTTTGGTCATGTTATAAGATACTGTAAATTAGCTACTAATAGTCGTATATATGCAAAATTTAGTTGTCATTTGTAATCACAAATTTATCATTTGCAATAGTCATTTATCTTTTTTTGGTAGTTTCATATTCATAATATAAACGACTAATTCAGTAGTTTATATTCATTTCATTAGTTTCATTAATAGTCATTATAAATGACTAATTTAGTCGTATATTCATTTTATTTGTGTACATCATTAATCAATATAAACTACTAATTTAGTAGTTTTAAATTGATTTTGTGTTCATTATTAATCAACATAAATTAATTTGTATGATTTAAAAAATGTCATACAATGTACATATTCATCTAATAGGAAAACACAAAGTTGAATATTTTAATTACAATACTAAACAATACGAAGTGCAACTATAAATAATTTCAAGTACATAAATTATATTATATGAAATGTTGAAGTATTACAATATGAGTTTCCAACTTAATATTGGTTGGACTACAATTTACACATGAAATGGTGTTTCAGCACTTCAAAAAATTATCATTGTGTTTTCAAGGCATTGCAGGTGAATTCACCAACTCTGAAGACTTGACCATCAGTCTTTGTATGTGTCTTATGCGAGATATTGGCTCCAAGGGTATCACCAGACCAATTCTCCTCTCCCTCTTTTTGCATTTGTCACTCAAATGTTATTGCTCCCCTCTTTTTTCAATTCATGCTTTTTACCATCAATATTGAGTTCATTTTCTGAAAACAAAAAAAGATAAAATGCAGATTGTAAAATATGAAAGACAATGAACACTAGAATATAAAATAAATTAGACTATAAATAGTTTATACGACATATACCTCAACATCAACAATGTCAAAGCCATTTTTCCCCATACAAGTAAGAAACTCGAACAAATTTTCTTCATTGGGGCGATAATGGTCACTATAATGTGGCCAGATAACCTGTATAAACAAAGAAAATAAAATTTCACCATATATAGAAAAGAACACCTTAGTAACTTAGTATTCAACTTTCAAGGAAAGCTTAGGAACAATCATGTCAACTGAGTTATATGCTAAAAAGCTCAAGTTGTAGATGACTTGTGAAAACAAATAATCTGAGGTGTGATGTTTAATCCTTGTTGTTTTATTGACAACAACATTTCATTTTCTAACGCATGAAATTAGTCAAGTATATAAACATGTACTCAAATAACAACATGAAAGTAACTTTTTCTGATAGTCATGAAAATATTTTAACACAAAATAGCAATAAGGATTCCAATCAATATAGTGTAATACTAATTTTATCTTCAAACTTTGGTTGTTGTTTAAATGAACATGATACTAAGTATTTTCAATTTCATAGTTAAAATACAAAACAAAATCAAAAGAAACGTCCAAAATACAATGAAACAATCAAGAGTGGATATTATGGAATGGAAATTGCAATTATAAAAAATTTGTTTACCTATCCATCGATGTCGTGTCTGGCATTCCTAAAACATTTTCTTGCCCAAAATAGCCATGAGGTGAAATAATCACAACATTAAAAACCAAAGGAATTCCTACTAGAAACATTTCGAAATTCAATGGCTCAAGTGTCTAAGTGATATCTAACAGCGAATGAACCATATCCAAGACGTGATATGCATTGCCTCCCCATCCTTTTTCCAATCACATTTCCTGTAACCTGTCCACAACAGAGACAAGTAGCAATCAAACAAAGACATTAAGATTTATTTTTATCTTTTATATCTATAAAATTTGAATCAGATTTGTTTCATAAACATATTAATTCATATTTAAAGTCTTCCTGACATATGAGAAAGTATCAATCAAGTAGGACATCAGAAAAATAAACCTCAATGAGGTCCTCAAAAAATTTCTATAATATCAATATTTTTCTTGTTGTGATATCTTGGGTAGAAAAAAAAAAACATATCTGCAAAATAAAAATACATATATTACTTATGGTCAAACGTTGTATATGGTGTATTCTTAAGCAATTTTTTAAAATGTTCCTCTGCCTTTACCAAAGTGAATTGTAGCTTGGTTAAACTATGTATCTTTTCATTCAACATCAATTTCTGCAAGATGAATGTCACACATTATTCTTTCCCATTTCTCAACATGCTACATATGATAAATTGAAAGTCGCATAAAACCAAGAGCAAACCCTTTTCTAACCAAAACAAACAAACAAACAATGTCTCTAATAAAACATCATTATAATATTAGAAAATGAAAAGAGGGTGGACCATTTTTGTTGTTTGAATTTACCTATTTTTGTTATGAAAGTGCTCGAGCTTCAGGACCAAACAAATGTGAGGGAAGTCGTAAATGTGAAAAAAATTATGTTGACCTAATTTGTAGACTTCTTCAAAATGATGTGAATGATGCCATTTTTGGATGTGGTAAATCTCATAATAAGAAATGGCTTGTATTCTAATAAATTACATTGCAATGACTACCATGGGCCTCCACGAGTTATAGGTCCTCAGTATGTTAATCTTGATGATGAAAGAGAGATGGCAACGATAAGTATGGGTGGTCCTAGTTTGTATGGTGGATATCTTCAAACCAAGGTTGTCATCTCAATGAACCTAGGTTCTGACATGGTAAACCTAGATCTGGTCTTCACCCAATTTCATTCCATCATACTTTGTCAAGACTCATGAGGACATAATGGTCCTTAGCTTATAATAGGGTTGCTTTTGAAGTTATAGATAAAGCTTAACCAAAGCAAATGGACTTTTGGGCTCCAAGAGATATGGATAATTTAAATGATAACAATTATATGTTTTTTCCCAAGATTCAAATGTAGGGATACATTTTGTGGATTTTACTAATAAATAGAATGAGAGAAATAATCCATGAGGAGAATCTACTAGTCATTGTGATTAGGGAAATACTCGGAGATAATAAGACTATTTAGGTTCAAATCAAAGATGGTGTTGATTCTTGTAGCTCCTCAATTGTTGGTAGTTTTTAAGATAGGAATTTCAGTTCTTCAAGGGTGGGGTCCTTCAGCATAATTGCATTTTCCTTGGTCCTATCACCCAAAAGCAAAACATAATCAATAAAGAGTAAATATGTCAAGTTTAGGGCAATTCCTATTTGTATAGTTGTCAAGCTTATAATTCTTTTTTACTCTGTTATAACTCTGTTGAGACCACCTACTCTACAGTAAAAAAATAGCGGAGGAGCCATTAGTCATACCTACCCATGGTCTCTTGTAGGCATGATAGAAGAATAAGTTGAGCCATTAATTAGAATTGCAAAGATATTGAGGAAAGACAATTCATTATCTAGTTAACCAATTGCACATTGAACCCTATATGGATGAGTAGCCCTAAATAAAGCCAATTTTCTCTATCATATCCCTTGGAAACACAAACTTACTAACTACTTGTAATTTTTTGGTTTGATGTTATAAATTCCTTCTTGGGCTACTCTTATTTCGTAATGGATTTGTTTCCCAGGAAGGATGCAAAATTGTTCTAATGACATGGAATCAGCTTAGTGGATTTTGAACCTAAATGCACTAATTTTTGAAATGATTTTTTAGATTCAATTACATAGTGATATGGGTCTGAAATCATCTCATCCTTGTCTAATTTTTTGGGATTAAAGTCTGAAATGTTGAATTGAAAGCTCCCAAATCTTGCCTGTGTATTTTAATTTGTCAGCAATTCTTAGTTGGTCTGTTTGAAGGAAGTCATAGAAACCCTAGAAGAATTCTATTGTCCTGCTAAGTGGCTGAGGGTTCTTATACTTTTGGAAACAATGCAAAATTGTTTGTAATTCTTCCTTTGATATTCGATCCATCAATGCCTCATTACCCACCTCACCTACAAAACAGGGGAAATATGAAGTCATCTTCAACTATCTCTCTTAAATTTATTCTATCATCCTCTTTATAAATTCCCTCCAAATGGTCTGTTGATGAGAAAATTGCTCCTCGAGATGAGACACCTTCTCATGAGGCAAATTTCGTTGATAAACAACATCTTGAGGCAATTGTTCATTATGATTATGAGATGTTGAAGAGAGAAAAGATTTGCTATTTAGTAAAGGCTATGCACGAATTTTAGTGATTTGGTACAAGGAAAGACATGAGCAGTGAGGGAATTGTGGAGATTCCCTACAACTCTTTTCCCAAATGTGGCACGTGAGGATGTATGCTTATTAAACAACTATATTTGAGAATGTGCACCATTTTGAAGGCAAAGCTATTTTGGATGTAGACGCGGGAAGTTTGACACTGGCTCTTGCACCCGACCCGACAGCCCACCTGCACACCTATTACTATGATCTATGTGCTTCCCCACTTGTCAACTGCAGTTGCTCCAATTCTCGGTCATATTGTGGCTGACAGACCGTCACTACGGCTTCAACTAGGCTACTCGACCACGTGTGGTGGTTATTAAACCTGCACTGACACAAGTCTAGCTGGCTCTGATAGCACTCCATCCACAAACTAATTATGCTGACAGTTGCCCTTCTATCGGTCATTTATGTGTCTTTTCCCTGGCGATTTCTAAACAGTTGAGTGGTGTCGACTAGTCTAGCCCGTGTTGCTTCCTTCTTAGTGATTTCCACCTTATGCTTCTTGTGGTTTTGTTTTTGTCGAGTGTGGGCTTGTGTGTGGGCCACAGTTCTTCCACCAACGACTGTCAACCATACCTTCCCACCTCTCCTGGAAAACTACACTAAAAACTATGTGCTTCTTCGAGGTGATGTTGGTAGATCCTTTTCTACCAACCAGAAAGTCGGCCACCCCTTCTTCGCATAGTTCCCTTTTCCTATTGGCAGCAGGGTTTGACCCTTATTTCAACCACTCTATTTTTTCCATGACTGACACGGCCTTGTCACTTGTGTTAATTTATTCAACCCCTATACAACATACAAATTGATCTATATGACCATTTTTCAATCCTTAAAAAAGAAATTGCTTCAAAGCACTATACAACCGATTTACTTCGGTCCTAAAAACACATTATCTTGCAAGAAAAAAGCAAATAAGACCCATAGATGACAAAATTAGGTTCCTATCAATCAGTGCAAAGCTTAACAATGCCCGACACAGGGCTGGGTTGTTCAAGCATATAAAATAGGATAGGTTACAAAGCTAATAGGTTGTGTAACAATAATATTTCAAAGCCTTTTGTTTACTTCATGTATATCTCTACAAGAAGCTCCTTTAAGGCCAATAATGTATTACTAACTATCTAATGGTAGAGATTTTTTTATTCCATCAAAACTCATGTAAAGGATGGAAAAACAAACGTGTGCAGGAAAAAAGTTGACGGTGAGATTTTTATGCATATTTAGTCAGATCACGAGCTAAAAACTAACCAACCATTCACTTGTCAACATGAGAGAGCACAGATAAACCACAAAGTTGATCAGGCAAAATTGTGAGCGGTCTACGTTGAAATTTTCTTAATTACACGTGTCTACTAATGCTGACTGGATACAAACATTGAATGTTTTTCTTCTTGAGAAATCCCTCAAAATCCCCTCAATTCTTGGGCATGAAGCTTTCTAAATGAACTCCTGATTTGTTGTAGAAAGCAGATAATACAGGCTCCCCCTTCAATCTCTTAATATCTTCCAAAACAGTTCCAAGAACTTCTATTGCATGACCATTTTCTAATAAGCTTCCTAGCTTTGTACCCCCATCCTTGACTTCCCTAGCTATATATTCAATAAATAATATCCCTTCAACAACCAGTTTTGTGAGAATCCTACCAAGGAACTCAAGAGCCTTGGGCGCATCAACAATAGCATCCTCCAATGAAAATAGGACAGTCTCCAACCTAGAAACATCAGAAATATATATATTTATAATTCATAATTGCAAATGACCATAGACTGTAGCAGTCCTGAAATAAATTCAAACTTGAATAAGAACAAACACAAAATCTCATACTACCCTTCAGTAAGTTGTCCTTGATTTAGCAAGAAAGGCTCAGACTTGCATAAATGTGTAAGTAGATTCCCCAAAAGATCAATTTCAACATCTTTCCTGGCAAAAGAATCTAATATCCAAAGCAAAACCATAGTTGAATGGAACAATGGTACTTTAAGGTCATCTACACAAAAAGTTTCCTCTTTCAAATCTCTCACACTAGATGGTATGTCATGCAAAATTAAGAAAAAGTCAGGGAAACATGTCGACTTCTCTAAAAGACATAGTGAAAATGCATGGAAGCTTTGTAAAGGAATGCACCTATAATATTCTTTAATTTCCATTTCAGCATTTTTACTAAGTTGAACCTCAATGAGTTGTGAACTCAAAGTTCTTTGAGAAGAATGTTCTTACAGTTGAAATTCAACATTTGCAATCTTCCCACCTCTGTCACCTGATGAGTATGAATTCTTAAAATCTCTTACGTCATTATCCAAAACATTTATTTTTTGGACACATGATTTTGCATATAAAGGCTTTTCTGCAGCATAAGTCCTTGTCAAAATTTCATCTCTCATACCAACTGGCATCTAGTCATAACTGCAACCCGAAATCGGACCTGCACCTGTTCGTTTATTACTCAGAGATTTGAATGGTGGAATATCTGCTAGAGCACTCTTAGCATATGGCAAAAGTTGAGCCCTCCATCCTATTCCCTTGCCAAGACCTCTTTTAGGACCAAGAGTCAAGTGGCCATCATCAGAAGCTCTGTGTGTTAAAGGGCTTGGCATAGACTGATTTTAAAATTGAGCCCTATCCACAATCCGAGCATCTTGACTAGTGAATCTACAATCACGTGGTCCCATATGGGGTTGTGGCCCTTTAATCCCACCCATATGTGGAAGCGAACCCATCTGTGCATCTGCCATGTAAGGTGGCATTGCAGGTCCTCTCACACCATGATCAAGTGGTGTCACAAGTCTCCGACCTGAATGTCTCATATTGGTACCTCGAGAGAGGCCTCCCTGTCCATGTATTTCTTGCACAACATCTCAATGCACTTCCTCTATTTTCTTGGGGCCCTCAACTTTCCTCCTTTTTTTCTGTCCATTCCTCCTCAAATCAATCAGATCCTTCAACATGAACCTCAGCCTAGAGGGAAGCCCTTGTTTATTGGACATTTTTGTCATCCTATCGAAGTAAGCATCAATATGTTCCTTGGCCTTTGAATGGTCAATCATATGACCAATAGTGCTCATCAGTTTGCACAAAGCTTCAACATTTTCCTCCTCTAGATGTTGAAATTCACCAATTAATTTCTTGATGCATGCATGCATAATCCTTTCGGTTAGCATACTTTCTTTATAAAACTTACTAATAAACCTTATATTTCCTAGCATTCGTTGTCATGCTGCAGCCTTCTTCTCCCATCTTTCTTCTGCTGAAAGGCTTTTTTCACCATGCTCTTCTGCCTTCTCAGCCTCTGCCTCTTCTCTTTCATCTTTTTCAAATTCTTCCTGACATTTGTTGAAAAGAACTCGCTTGAAAACAACCTTCTCATTTTCTTCATAAAATTCTAGTATTCTGTAGCAAGCTGAAAACAATATTTTGCATACATTTCACAAAAATTTGGCTCCATCAAGGCTTTGTCAAATATTTTAGATATTATACCATGAAGACATGATGCATAGTCCATGTTCACTTCTTTGACCTGTTCAAAAAATTTCTCAAAGTTTTGGGGCGTTAATTTATTAAGGATGGATTTAATTTGTCTTTGTTTCAATTGATCCTCATTAGAAACCTTTCCCACTTCATATCGGTTCTCTGATATATGAATTGTGGGCAGAGAAGGCTGTGGAGGAGGAATCAAAGCCTTTTGCGAACCAGAATCACGCTGCCACCTATCAGCATCAAAATTATTTCTCACTAGTCCAACATGTGGAAGTGGTGCTTGCACATAAGGCCCTCTAGGAAGGATGGCATTCATACTCATTTGTGTTGCACAGGTATTTCTTGAAAATCCAGCATTATAACCTTGGCCAGGTCGAAACATAGCAGAGGAACCACTAAGATCCGCATCCATCCTCATATCACAGCCATCAGAAAAAGCATCCACCGGCTTAGCCCATCTATCATCATCCAAACTAGCCATATTGCTCCCACGACGTTCAAGTAGATAATTCCCACTCACCTGCCTATCAAGTTCTCTTGCAATACTTGGTAATGCATCAGCCTTTCCTACATGACTTGCAAGTGCTTGGGAATTTCCAAGTAATTCAATAGTTTCTGGACAAATTTCAAATGATTTGGTAGATCTTTGCACTGATCCTTGATTTCCAACAAAAAATCTCTGGAGTACTTTCTGTCTCTTGAACATTTAGTAACTAAAATAGCTACTTGATTCATAGGATTTGAAAGCTCCGCTGCATCTTCCCAGTCATCCACTTCTTTCAGGACTTGCTTCTCAGGTTCTTTTGAAGAATTCTTACTCTTGACAACATTGGTTACTATTTTGGATGGTTCTGGAAGGTTCACATCTTCCTCCTCCTCTTGAACCTTATAAGCATTGTATAAATCCCTGTGGGAGTTGCAGCATTTTCCTTACTGAAAAATCCTTCTTTTTATTCTTCTTGTTGACAACTACTACCTTGGCAGCATCACCAATATTTGCAACATTATTCTTTGTAGAAACATTGGAAGAACTTCTATTCTCCTTTTCTGTCAATCTAGCTACTAAATCCTGCTTTCCTTCACTTTCAACAGGAAAAGATGGCACCTGAAGTTGAGCAGACGTTTCACAAATATCACTATTAGTGGTGGATACTTGACCCTTATCTTATGCGTCAACTGCCTTCACATTGGCAGCTGAACCTTCCCCAAGTAATTTAGCACTATCATAGTTAACCCTACCTTTGTTTCTATATCCAGAAGATTTTTTGCAATAAACAACTTTGTTACCAGACAGAAAACCTGGTTTTTCCTCCAAAATAGCCATATCAGCTTTAGGGAGCACTGCTGTAGCTTTTGATTGTAATTCCCATTCAGACACCTTGCCTGTATCTGCTGTTGACTGCTCAGATACAAATAACACTTCACCCTTTTTCTCTTTGAGTAGATTTTGATCAATAGCCACTGTGCCATTGTCATGTGTAGCCATTTGAGATGCCAACCTACTCTCATGCATTCCATTGATTTTGCTCTCCCCAGCATGCAAACTAGCTTTTTCTTTTCCAATGATAGAATTGGAAAAATAAGTCAACTTTTTTTTTTATGTCAGCATCAGGTGAACTTGAAAACTCACATGGGGAATCAGAAACCACAACAGTCCCATGCTCAGGATGGAGAACATTTCCAAGATCTTGCTTCTCTCCAATTACATAATTAACAAAATTATTGTTGCAGCTTTGTCTAACATTATCACTTGTTGATTCAGATTGTTTATTCTTCACATTTCTAAGTTTTGAATCTAATTTAATGCCATCCTCACTACATGTATTCTCCCACAGGCCATGAGTAATGTCCACGGTGGGGCTGTGATCTAGCAGCAAGCCGGATAACTGATGATGACCCAGGTTCAAGATCTAGATGGCATGCTACCCATGATAATCTCATTGAATCAGTTGGGGTTACTGGGTTGGGTTAGGAAAAGTGGCTCTCATGGACATCTGGGAAGGCTCCAGCACGAATGGCCCGGGGACACATGCATATTTATAGTAGTCTTAAGAGTTTTCCTTGCTTTCCTCATTGGACAAGATAGGATATAAAATTGTTATAGCTTTTGAATAGATGACACAACCTCTTCTAGGCCTATTGTCCATGGTTGAATATGCCTCTTGCATTTTCAAGCTCAAAGAGTTGGCATAAATTGTCATTTCCAATTTTACTAGGCATTTTGCTAGTTTCATGCCATTAGGTTCCAATTTTGAATCCCATGGGTGAGGTGTGCTATCCACTAGTTTATATTGGGGTTTGCACAAAAACTCCAGCATATAAAAATGAAGGAAATAAGGGTTCTACTTCATGTATTTTCACAGTTGGCTGATCCCATGGAGTTAACAAGGTAGCTCTATGCATCAAAAATGGAGAAAATCAGTGAAAAATAACAGTGATTGTTTATTTTGAATCCTTAGTACGAGATCACAGAAGACAGTAGTCAGATTCAAATTTCAAAGAGGACAACAATCATTGAAGGCACAACAAGTCTTCAATGTGCGGAAGAATTCATCCTTTTGAAAAAGTTTGTACAAGGCAGGAGGGATATTACACCTGTCTCCAGGGCACACAGAATTAGTTAGAAGTATTCAAGAATTTTTTCATACAGATATTAGTGTCACTCAAGCATTCCTTGAGATCTTTGGCCACAAACAATGTAGAAATATAACATGTCAGAATCAGCTTCCTGTGGATGATTGCAGCTGTGAAGTTTGTAGCACGGAGAGTGGATTATGTAGCCTTTACATGTGTGTTATTTGGAGCAAACTTGACTTTCAAGTGAATACTTGCTGATGGGTAGTCTGTGATCTTTTTTCCCACTAGACATAGACATATTGTGCAATCGGTGAAGGAGAAATAAGCATGGGTATCAGTATTAAGGGTTGTGCAGGGTCATCCAAAATGCTTTTCATATGTATGGCTTGTAAGAGAATACCGAAACTATTAGGGTAAAGGATGTTTTTCAGCAATGTGCACCTGCTTGTGATTGGAAAACCCTTGTGAAGGAATTTGATTGTGTTTAGAGGATATTTCATGGAAGTGAGAACTCCAAGGGGAGAAAACTATTTTGAAAGTCCAAAGAATTATTGGAAAGAGTGGAGTTGATGATGAGGCTACAATTTGTAAAGTGATGCAATGTTTCTTTCAAGAGTTGGAGATGGGATCATACTTGGGGACCTCCTTATTCGATTTGTGAAATACCTTGTTTGATCCAATGATATGGAAAATAAAGCCTTGTTGAGAAAATAGATTGTCATCATTGAATCAAGAAACTTGTACATAGATGCACTCTACATGATACTCTTCGCATTAAGAGTGGTGTTTGGAAATGGTATTTTTATACAAACCTTAGATCACATTAAGTATTTCCTTCCAAGTGGAGATAGTGGCATCATTATAATACTTGATTTTCCAGGACAAGCAACGATTTTTCACCTATAGCAGACTTGGAATTGAGGCTCTTAGGAAAAGCAGTACTGGCATTGTCGAATATGCTTACCAGAAAACAAATAATTTTGAAAGGCCTTCATCTTACTATGTGAAATAAGGATAAGTTTTCAAAGACGTTGAGGATTAAAAAGATGAAACTGATGCATCTTACATACATTTAGCACAGGTCAAGTGGCAGACTCATTGGCAGATTTCAGTTGCTTTTGAGAGAATAATCCAAAGGAAAATGGATCCCAAACAACCCTTGTTCAATAGCACAGACCTCAAAGAGAGAGGAATGCTCCCATCCTGATCCATAATTATTGTGATAAGGGGACTTAGGGTGTATATATAAGTATATGTACATGTGCCACATTGGAAAACGTTTTGATGAGCCAACCTACAAAATTGGAATAGACCAACCTGTTCATTTTGGAAGCCAACTTGTATACCTTGCTTTGGATGTATTACAAATTATTTTTTCAACTAATTTGAAAGATTACCCACCTTTTGTGGGGTCTCTGCCTACAATTCCATTAGAGGAACTCGAGGAGCGTTGGTATTCATGACATGGAGATTTCACACTCGGTTTGTGGGCCTCCTTTGAGGAGAAGCCCCCTGCATGGAGTTTTCATTTATATTTCATAGACTACATATTGTATGTGGTAACCCATTTATTCTCTTTCAAAATATGCAGGCATGTACAAACCCATATATTCCCCTTGAAGGCTAGAATTCCCAGTCTAAAGTCCCTACATTCACCATTTAAAGAGAAATTGGGTTTGGCTCACGTGATTTAAGGAGGAGGAATATATTTGAAGACCGAATTACTCTATAATTTCATTTAAGTCATTACTCTATGATTTCCTTAAAATCATAAATAAGTTATGCTAGATCTTCAACGGAATAAATATCATGATGTGGAGGGCTAATAAGTCCCACATTGCCAGTTGAGTTTCTTGTAACATCAATATCACCAATGACTTTATGGCCAATGGAGCAGCATCCATCACATATACACATGAATGCAAGGATTTTCCACTCATCCTGTAGACCTTGAAACTTGATAAGAGTGGACAGAATATCGGGAAGCTCAGGCACAAAATAGAGAAGTCACAGAGCATCTTTGATGTGCCAACTTCCAAGTGACATTGAATGAAGACAACTTTAATTAAAATTTTAAACCACAGGAGACAGAGGAAAAGAAGTTTGAAACACAAACTTTTGAAAATTTGGCTACAGTTTACAAAGAAATTGATGTTTTTAAGTATTTCAGGGTGTTTGTAACAGTGATAAGTGTCTTTGAGATTACAAAAGTAGTGTCTATGTCATGACAAAATCAGTGTGTCTGTCTGCCTTTTTGGAAAAATATTATTAAAGGATTATCTAGTAAAGGAACAATTTGGAAAGGGAAATGACTCTCTAGTTGGCAAACTACAACTGTCAAAGTCTATTCTACAATTGGCCAATTCTAAAAATATCAGCAAATGTGTAGTCCGATAAGGAACATAACAGACCAAAAAATATTATCTTGTTGGCCTGGAAGAGTGTATAAGGCTTGCAGCAGCTTGGGTCTATGTTATGGGGGATTGGATTAATAAGGCTTTAATGGAAAAGATGGTCCGACATATTTGCAAGAAAACAAGCTTTAAGGCAAACTACACAGGCACCATATCCCCAGAATGCCTGCTCCTTCATCTGTGCTTCATTTGATACAACCTGGACATAATTGAGTATTATATTTTTTGGGATAGCAAGGATGGATCCAAGGCTAAGTTTGTGAGAACTCATGGAACTTGAAGATAACAATTTCTAGCATGGAAGATTTAGCAAGTCCAAAGAGGCCCTTACAACAACTCTTGGGATCTAGTGTTTGGAACTTTAGGTATGAAGCTGAAGATGGACACCTTTAAGGAGAGACATAGGAAAATATTGGAGGAATTTAGAACCCAAATCAATAGAGATGCAACAAAACACTCAACAAAAATCCTATAAATTTCAGAATTCCAACGAGGGGGGACATGATGACTGAAAATGGAGAGCTTCCAAGATTGGATTGTACACGGTAAAGAGAGGCCATGAAAGAAGGTGCAACTTCAACAAAACCTGGAAGAAGGTTTGGGTGAAGGAGGACTTGACTAAAGCAAAGAATTTATTACAACTATCCACTGAAAAACAACCTAACACAGGATCATATCCTGAGGAAAATGTTTCCTTGGCCCTTCTTAATGACCCCTTTGCCTCTGCTCCTTATGTGTGAGTACCCCTGTTGTATTTCAAGTCATTTTAAAGAGAAACATGACCTCAACTGGAGGTTTCCTACCTTGTTACCAGATCTCTTTCAAAACTGGCATATGATATCACAATCCCCAAAGCTTAAAGAAATTTGGAAACATGTTGCCAGCTATGGAAGTTTGGTTAGAAAGAAACATAAGGATTTTCAGATATCAGTTTATGAGGAAGCCCTTGAGAAAGACTAGTAGCAAGCGTGGGGACATTTATAATTGAAATAGTAAAAGCCACTGTGTCTAGAGAGACAAAATACCCCAGTAGATGATTGTTGAATTTAAAAACCAAGGTAGCTTGAATCCTCCATCCCTGACAAAGGAAGTAGGACCCGCCATAACAATCAAACTAAGAGACAAGGAGGATATTTAAGACACAATATACCTATGGGAAACTGTAACAATCTAGCTAAGACAGAGGCATGACCAAGGGATTAAAACTGTCTTTTCAAATAGAATTTGCTCATTTGAATTGGAAGAGGACTTTTCCATAATCGTCAGAGCCTGGATGAGTAGTCAAGGGGCTTATGTTGCATTCAAGATTGAATTGCATTATAGACAAAGCTGGTGAAATTACAAGCAGGTTCACATCTAGAAACGTAAATCATTACCCGAAACATCAAAACATAGCAACTGATTTGCTTTTCCAATAAGGGTTTGATATGCTGGAAAAGATGGGAATGTTCTTCTACTTGAATAAAGGGTTGGGAGTAATTATTATTGATAATATCAAGGAAAAGCATCAAAGTTTTAAATGGCACTATTATAAGGTACTTCACATTTAATCTCATCATGAAGCCTGTTGTAACACCCCTAGGATGACCCCTATGTGTGATGTACATATTATGTTTAGGCTGGTGACCCGTGAGGCCGTTGGAACTCCTGGAAACCACAAGGCTTTGGAACATCCCTGGATGGTCGAGTTGGACACCTTGGAAGGGTAGTGGCATGTGCTGATGGACTATGGATGTAGAAAAGGGGTTGCACTACTTTGGTTGTGGTGTTAATGGGGAAATGAGCTTATTGGTTGGATGTTGTTGGGTTTGAGACATTGAACTGCTTATGTACAGTAATGGTATGTACCTAGCTTTAGATAAGCCATTGTCCTATGGAATCGAAGCCCCAGCCCAGGGGTGACCTGTTGTTGAGAAATGTGAGCATCGTGGTCTATGGCTGGGTGGAAGTTGGAACATCTGAAGATTTGCAGCCAATTCGTGTCTCTTTGTTTTTATGACTTCTGTTATAATTAATTATATATTATTATGTGCTGCATGTGAATAGTAATCTAAATGGTGTTATTATGAAATTGCATTCCTGTATATGAGTGAAATGCATCATAGAATGCATTAAACACAGATAACATATGTTACAGGAGGTGAATTGAAGAAAAAAATCACAAAATAATGGGTTACATAGGTAGTTAAACACCACAGTAGGTGACTGGGGGCATTACACTTGCAAGGCTTAAACTCAAGCCTCCCTTAATTATATGAGTGTGCAAGATGGTGACTCCTTATGGGGTAAGAATGGAAGGAGTTTTTATTCAGATCAAAGTCATTTCTGCAGTGCACTGTCTTCAGATTTTTCACCTCAGCATCCTTTGTTTCTCTTAACAGTTTGGTTCAATAGCTGACGAGTACCTTGTGATTGAAGATTATAAGCAATAAGACATCATGGTGAAGAAAATTCTAGAGACGAAAGTAAAGAGGCCATGGAGTGGGTGATGGATATTTGAACCCCTACCTGTGATCCCTCAAAACCACCAAGGCTAAAAACCCCCCTCATTAACAAAAAGTTGTGTCTGAAAGAAATGGAAGTTCTAATGATGTGGAACGGCGGTTGCATGAAAGGAGGATAAAGAACATAGTAATTATGTAAAGGGTGGTTGCTAGAAGAGCAATTGTAGGAAGAGCCACAACAAGGGGGAGCATGGATTATCTAATGTTTGATTCAAGATCAAGGAGGAGCCCCACACAAATGTACCATATCCAAACCATGATCTTGTGCCTGAACACAATATTGAGTAGCTTCTGGGCGAATCTCTGCTGCAGGCCAAAGTAGCAAAGAAAGATTGATATTTTCAAGCTTCTTAATACTGTCTATAACCACTTTATCCATCTCTAGCATATCTGCACAACCGAACATATCCTGTACAGTTCTGAAACCCATATCAGACAAAGTTCACGATGCTTTCTGTTAAATTTTCAAATATGATAAATATGTTATGGCAACTTATAATTTGTAGCATGCACTCTTTCTACCCTAGAAGGAGTCATTATCATGCTCAAAAAGTGAAGAAACTAAGTTTGAACACACAATTTTGTGTTAGATGGGCTAGGTGTAGATTAAGGGTGCTTTAGTTTGAGATCAGGTGTGGCACTAGCCTTATAGTCTAGATTTTTGGACTTATTATGTTGTTGGTTTTCCTTCAGAGGGAGTTGAAACCCTGAATTGCTTCAAACTCTGTCAACCTTGTGTATTGATTTTCTTTAAGGACACTTTAAACAATGTCACAAGATGTAATCCTCATCACCAATGCTAAGAGATGAGAAATTAAGTGTTATATGACTCATTTTCAGAGCATATAGATCATCAAACAATGGTGCAGTAAACTTCAGGACTTGACCACATAAAATACATAGAGAAACAGTGAGAACCAAATAAAATTTTTTATGTCAGTGACAAATCTGAGTATGTTGTTGAATTATAAAGTGGGTTGTTGAGCTCATTGTTTTTCTTGCATTAGAAGGTGTTTAATACTTCATTGTGCAAAAAAAAACATTAAAATAATCAAGGTGTAACATGGCACATTTCAGACCTTGCTGAAGAGTGAGTAAAATGACATACAAGAAATAAATCACCTGCATTGAGGTATTAAATGAATAACCAGGAAGTTGTTCATACCATGGATCATGCAATATCCACCAAAAACAAAATTAGATCTGAAGGCTTGAAGTTAACCGTAGACATCAATCTCAAATGGCATGAATTGTTCCACTTATTATTAAGTAGGTTTTTCACCGTATTTTGACATTAATTAGTCTTCTTCGAGTGTTTAGATCATAAAGATATTTCAATATTGGCACAAGTCATTGTAAATTGACCTCAAATGATCAATACATATTCAATTTTCCCAAGCATGACAACTCAATTAAGTGCTTGTCTTAGATCCAAGATAAGTAAATGGGTGAAATAAAAATATAGAAAATTAAATAACCTTGTATCTAGCGACCTAGATTTAGAGATATAGAAAGCAAAACCCTCCAAAGAATTCAGAGCAATATTCCTTTTTCTAATGAATCATCAATAGGGTAGTTCAACCATGAACCCATTACATCTTCATGAATGGAACTAGAAGTAGTTAATGACATGTCATGTACAACTGACTCCAGAGTATTATCCTATCCATAAGATAAGACTTCCCAGGTAACACAACATCATCATTTTATAGTGTTTTGACAGTGGAGTTGGAAAAGGACGCTTGACCACTTTGTTCACAACCTGACCATTTTACACAGGAGTTCTTCGACATCATTCTCTACATCCTGGATCTCTTATGTAGTTGTACATAATCCCAATTCACCCTTGTCACATCTTAACATGCTATCCATTATAAGTTAATGTTGAGGAAGAATCCATTTTTTATGCATGAACAAACTCTACAGATGGATGCATAGGAAGTGCATATTCCAGTTTTTGGAATGGTAGAATATTATACATGAATCAATAGAAAGTGAAAACAACCTGTGAACCATTATATTTTGGAATAATGGAGATGGAAAACAAAGTTTTGACAATGACACTCTGATTGTACTTTGAACCCATTATTGAATGCAACCACATTCACACGTAGGCGGTGGAACTAGAATATTTCCAGTAGTTTATTGAGTACAAAATGCATTTATGTCCAACAAACTTGTTAGATTAAGACATGGAAAATCAACCAACAAATAACAATGAAAGAGGTTGATCCCAAATGTTCTGGAATGCAGTTTGAATACCCTATTTTTAAGTTGGAAATTACGCAGCATTGAGTTCTATGCTTCTTCACTTTCATTTTTTATTTTTTTTACAGGAACAGATATTGGTTTATATTAAAGCCTTGGCATGAATGCCTCTAATCAGGTTACATAATATGAGGGCAAAGCCCAGTTTTCCTCTCCTGCCAGGAGCTCAATGGCTCGAACACTTATAAACTGGTGATTCTTACATACAGCAATCAAATCAATATCCGTAATTTTCCCAAGCTTGTGGATACAAACAAACTGATTCAATAAAATGCAATAAAACATGTAAGCAAAAATTTTAAGGAATGAGATCCCATGCTTCGTCCCTGTCTCTTAGAAGAGTGCCGACAGAGAGGAGGACTGCTTTATTGGCTTCCGAATCTGCATCCTTGTTATTCTCCCTCAACACATGGAAGAAGTTCAAACTCTGAGAAGTTTTAACCAGTGTTTTGATTCTTGTCATCAATCTTGCAAACCTGAAATCTGTAGGGGCAGAATTGTCCACTATAGTTTTTATAATGGACTGAGAATCACCAATTACATTTACCTCTTTGATGCCTAGGTCTTTGACTTGCTTGAGGCCTTGGAACAAAACCAACGCTTTTGCTTGGATGCTAGTGTTGTGTCTCAAGCCCCAGGCATAACTATGCTTGATTCTGCCTTCTATATTCTTTATGACACCTCCTACACCAGCTTTCCCTGGATTGGCTTTGGCAGCCCCGTCAAAGAATAAGGAGTGTTTGGATTGCTTGTTAACCCAATCTAAGAAGTCTTTCTCATTGACTCTAATTTTCCATTCTTTTCTTGGATTGCTTAACCTTACTACTTCAGAAAACTGGAGGCCCATCATGACGCCCCATTCAAAATCCTGCTGACTTAAATCTGTATCCTCAAGCTGATCACCCAAGCTTTCTTTCAGCTGGCATTTGATCTTGATCATGACAATATTTGCATCCTGCACTTTATCTCTGAAAATTCTCTTGTTCCTCTCAAGCCAGATTTGCCAACAAATGATCTTTGGCAAGGAAAGCCAAGCAACCTTAAACATTTGTTTTTTGGAATGACTCCTGGATATCTGTGCAACCAATTGGAAAACAAATCAGTGATGGAGATGGGAAATGTGAAATTGAATCTCCAAGGGCCCAGAAGCTCATGCCAGATCTCTGTTGCAAATTTGCATTCCAGCAATAGATGGCAGGCATTCTCTTCATTTTCTTTGCACATTATACATCTGGAAGGCCCATGGAAGCCCCTTTTCTTCAATCTGTCTTCTGTCGGGATTCTGTTGTGGCACAAGAGCCAGCGAAAAAGATCGATTTTAGGAATGGATGTGTCGCTCCATATCCCCTTCCAAGGCGCGGGATTAGGAGGGACGTGGGGTTGTTCTAGCAGTTTTATATATCCCTGCACAGAATAGTTGCCCGAATGAGAACCCCAACCGTGTTTGTCAAGTCTCCTAGCGTGGATCGGGGCCATGCCCTTTAGATGAGCGAATAAGTCAACGCAGTCCAACTTCAACTCCGTTGGCACCTGAAGCTGCTTCCAACCCTGAAAATTACAGTTATCCTAGCACAAGATGTCCCACAGAGTTATGAAGCCAGCATTGGACATCCAAGACTGTAGCGCATGCAGAGATCTGATTTCAGCAAGTGGAGGATTATTCATAATGCGATCCTACCAGATATTAATTTGTTTTCCATTCCCCTGGATCCAAAACACATGGTGGTTGATCAACGGAGTGGCTTTAGCACAAAGCTTGAGAAAGTGCAATTTGATTTTGGGAGGGGTCTATCAAGACAACGTTTCCTTTGGCCGCAGAAGTACTTCTTCCATAATGCAATTTGTGCCCAACCAGGATTAGGAGCTATAATCCTCCAAATGATTTTTTCTCCCATAGCCACGTTTTGAGTGCAGAGGTCTTTGAAGTTCAAACCACCTTCCATCTGGGGCTTGGAGACTTTGTCCCAGCTAACAAACGGGATTCTCTTCTCATTCTGTTTACCCCCTTTCCAAAAAAACTTTCGGATGAAATCCTCCATTTTCCTAAGAATGCACGAAGGAGCCAGCAAAACAAAGAATTGAAAAATTGGGAGACTGCTGGGAACATCGTTGATGAGCATTGACTTACCTGCAAGGTTGAGCCAAGAGAAACCCCAGGCCTGGATCTTGAGCTTCAATTTTTCTAACAGAGGGAGCCAATATCTGCTGAAGGCGATCTTGTGGAAGATTGGGAGGCCAAGATACTTGAACAAAGACCAGTTGGAGGAGGCAGCAAAGCCCAAACATCTAGAAATGGCACTGAGAGTATTGGCCAAAATGTTCCAACAATATATATGACATTTCCCCTTATTTAGTTTGCTGCCCGTTTCATCACAGTAATCATCCAACACATCTTTTAACCTTGATGCCGAAAGCACAGAGGCTGCGTCCAGCAATAGAGAATCGTCGACAAACAAAGCATGATTTATACTTTTGACTCCTCTTGCAATGTTGAGACCCATAATCTCTTGGTCTTGCTACTTCTTGTCCAAATAAAAGCTAAGAACATAAGCTTAAAGGAAAAATAGGAGGGGGGAAAGAGGACACCCCTACCGAAGCCCTCTCGTAGCTTTGAAGAAATCTGCTGCTCGCTCATTCACCAGAGGGGCAATCCAAGGCTCAGAGATACAAGCCCGAATCTAGTTGTTAAAGTTAATCCCAAACCCAAGCTTATGCATAACATCCAAGAGAAAGTTGTGTCTAACACGATCAAAGACATTTGCTAGGTCTAGTTTGACAACCATACCCTTTTCTTTTCGATGCAGGCTTGAATGGATCGCCTCTTGAACTAAGATGAAATTGTCCACAATTTGCCTTCCATGAACAAAACCACCTTGGTTCTCTGAGATAATACTAGGAAGGATACTTTTCAATCTATTGGCAATCACTTTGGTTATCAGCTTGTAGCCTATGTTGCATAGAGAATAGGGCGAAATCTGTTGAAATTATTGGCTCCTTTTTCCTTAGGGACGAGGACAAGAAAGGAAGAGTTAGTGCTGCCCCCAATTTTCTGACAGGCTTGGGATTTCAAAACCATTTTGTCCAAATCCTTTTCCACTATCTTCCAACAAGATTGAAGAAATCTGGCTGTAAAACCATCCGGTCTTGGGGTTTTGTCGGGCTCCATAGCAAAGAGAGAAGCCTTTATTTATTTTTTAGAGACCTTTGCTTCCAATAACTGATTCATCCTAGAGGTAATATTTGAAGGAACCACATCTAGGAATTTAGAATTCTGGACCATCACCCCTTCTTCACTGTAAATATTTTTAAAATGAGAGAAGATTTCCCTTTTAATGCTAGTGAAATCATTGTGAGTTATGGTCTCTTCCTTGATTTCTGAGATGGAGTTAAAGCTTCTCTGCGCTTGGGCTTGCTTGTGGAAGAAGGAGGAGTTCCTGTCTCTCGCTTTAAGCCAAAGACTGCGAGATTTTTGTCTCCAATATTATTCCTCTGACAGGCATGCCTTATGAAACTTCTGTTGTAAACCTGCCTCCCTATCTAGAACTTCTTTTGTAATTTCTGCATTTTCCAAATGCAAGTGATGGAGCTCCAGACTGTCTTGGACTTGTTTTCTTTCAGTTGCAGGGTTAGGGAGGGATTTGGCCCAACTTTTCAGAACAAATTTCACACTTCTGAGCTTCTCCTCCCAAACAAAGAAGGAGGAGCCCTTGACAGGCAGCCTCCAACATTCCTTAACCTTATTCATGAAGTCCGACCCCTTGACCCATAAAGGACTAAATCTGAATGGAATAGGGTCGTGATCAATTTGGGCCAACAGTTCAAGCTTGATAGGTTTATGATCTGAAACGCTGCAAGGGAGAATATGCATTCTAGCCTCTAATCCTAAAAGGAGAAAATAACTTTGAACAAGAAATCTATCTAGCCTTGTAGCAATATGCCCCAAACCGACTCTTTTGTTTGACTAGGTGTACTTACCATTAGAGGGCTTGATGTCGAGCAAGTCCCAATCCTGCATGAGGTCCTCCACCCATTCCCTTGCTGGATCCCTTACGATGTTGTGTCCTCGCTTCTCTGATAAGAGCAAGGTGATATTAAGATCGCCAGCAATGATGGTGTTTTCCAGATTCTCCATTTCTGCCAGATTTCTGATGGAGTCCCAGCAGGCCTTTTTCTCCCCTACATTTACTGGGACATACACATTGAAGAGACTAATGACCTCCTTTGTATCAAGATGTTGAAGTTTCAAGAACAGCCAGTGAGTATTTAGGATCTCAATGACCATCGAGAATTTGCTAATATTCCAAAGAGTGCCCAGCCCACCCGAGGCTCCTCGAGCAGAGACTGCCTGTCCTCCACCTTTATTCCAAAATTTCTTACTTATTTGGAGGAAGTCTTTGTCCTCCATTTTTGTCTCCTAAATAAGAAGTCTATCTGGGGTTTCTATCCTTAGAAGACTTCTTATTGCTTATTCTTTCACTCTGCTCCCCATACCTCTGCAATTCTAGGAGACAACCTTCATCACTTACTTTTTTGGGTGTGATGAGCTCCCTTGGAGCCCTGTGTCTGGTTTCTTTTCATCTTCGAAGTTTTTGCCAAGGGTTTCTCAAGGGTTGGTTTACTACCCTAGAGCTTATCTTTATAGGTTTCATGTTCTCTCTTTTCTCAGGCACACTTACGACCTCTTCTCGATCTTCTAGCCGAAGTTTGTGAATCCCCTATTTCTCCTTCCTCCTTTGATTCCTCCCGAGACTTGTTCTTCCTCTTAAGCTTCTGCATGTTTCTCTTTAGGTATATCTGAGGCACTTTCTCCTTACCTTGAGCCTAAAGGGGTCCCTTTGTCTAGGGTCACTTTCTTTTGCATCTCAACCTCCTGGGTGTCCTCTAAAGCTGAGCTTAAGGGCCCGAATTTGTTTTCTTGACCATTCGAGGGAGGGGTTTGTTGCACAGTAGCCGGCTGAGGGCCTTTACCATTTGGGACCCCAAATTTGGGGGTTTTATGGGAGGTCTTTGACTGCTTGATCTGGTTCCAACCCTCCTCCTTCCCTTTCTCCGCCTCTCCATTGCTCGAGCAACCCCTAGCAAAGTGATCGTAAACATGGCATTTCCGGCACTTGAAGGGAAGCTGCTCATCGTCTAGCTTTTGCACATGAGTCCAACTGCCGACATTGATTTTTATTGCCTCCGGAAGGCCCACCTCTAGATCTACCTCAATGCATATTCGGGCACAGTCGTATTGATCCTTGTTATTTTCCTGGTCAATAAATTTACCCAGGGCGTTACCTATGTGCTTTAGAGAATCCCATTTCCAACAATGCACTGGGAGATTCAACAACCTAACCCACACAAGAACAACCATTGGTACATCCACTGCTGGGTCAAAATTCGGCGTCCACTTATTGAGATATAGGCCCTGAGGTCCCATGAAGTAGGGGCCATTTCGAAAGATCGGGTCTTTATCCTCTTTTGAGATGAATTCGAACAGAAAATAACCTCTCCAAAAGAAATACAAGGTTACACCGTTCTTGATCAACGACGTCCAGTTTTTGACAACCCAGTTCACCGTTGTTTTTGGGGAGGGCCAAAGACCCGTGAACTATCCCAAGAGAGCGCGATCCGCCATGGACAAAGCCACCTGGATCAGACCCTCAGGGGGAAGGGAGATTTCTGGAATAACAACTTTTTTACAAACTTGGCTGCTTCAGTTTTCTTCTTCTTCGGCAGTGTAGCCAGCAACGAGTTGAACGCATCCTCAGTGAACGGACGAGGCGGGGGAGGAGGAGCGTGGGGCGAGCCCAGAACCTCCATGGCAGCGTGGAGAAGCCCTAGCTTCGGGCATGCGTAGGCTCACAGGAAGTTGTAGTAGTAGCGCGGCTCTTGATCAAAATCCCTTCTTCACTTTCATGATTTCCTCATCCCACACCAATTATCAGCCCTAACATTTTCTTTTGCAATTAATCCCAAACTAGTGTTTTCTACTGCACATGTGGAAATAAAGAAAACAATTTTTTCAATGTCCACAAATGACCAAAATAGGTCAATGGGACAACTATCTCAAATCCTACACAAGGTGATAAGCCCAGTGGAAAAGGGAAGTGTCACCACTATTCCTGAGGCAACAACTTTCCTCATTTTAGTGAAACTCTACCTATGCCCTTTCTCCTAGGCCTATGCATCTGTACAATATCCATATCCAACTCCCTTGTTGCCATTCGCATCAATACAACCTCCCTACCCATCACCCTGTATCTCCTACTGTCATTCTCATTCCCCATCACTCTCCCCCAACACATACCCTTGCAAAAAAACTTCAAATATATGGACAATTTACTTGTTGCATTCATTGATTTTAATTTATTTATCACACATATTTAATTATTATTCTCACAAATCAGTCAAAATTTAATGAACATGTTGGTAGATTTATTGCATATTTTTGAAGGATTTAAGACTAGATCCATGCTTTTGATTCACTAATTTGGAAGGTTAAGTGACAGATTTTGGATTTTGGATCAACCAATTATCCTAGATACATGCCCTAGAACTAGCATTCACTAGCTTTGACGTGAGGATTATTGTCGGCGATAATTGCAGCTTTCCTAAACTGTCCAATCAAACCCCTTGGGATTTATTCAAGGGGAAAAAGTGATTGACAATACTACCTGTCTAAATTTGGATTAGGAGCAGAGAAAAATTCACTTTGAGAGACCATGGATTCTTATACAAATCAACAAAGAAGAATGCCCACAGAAGATGATGAAGCCCACAACTAAGAAAAAGTAGTGTTCTGAGTTTTGAAATTTACATTAAGGAAAATCCTAGTTTTGATATTTTATAGCTATAAATTGCTAATATCTTTCCATTGAGAAATTATACTTTCAATTATTGCTATCTTTGAATGTATATCTAGCTTAAAGTTGAAAAACAATTTAAATAATTTCTCCAATATGCCTATGATTTACCAACATCACAATGGATCCATAATGACACTCATTCTATGTTTAAGATTCTAAATGATATGCAGTTTCGAAACAAACCTGTGACGCGCATGGGGAAAATTGTTGATGCACTTCACTCACTAGATCTCCCTTTATAACTGACTGTATAACCTGTCCATTCATAAAAGTTGTTAAAAGTCACCACTTGTTAGCAACACTAAAATTAAGATGGGGAGAGCCATGCCTTAAAATTACCCATTTCGAGAGGTAAATTATAGTTCATTTAGTTTTGAAAGCATTTTCAAAGTTCAAGCTGCAACTGCATACATAAAATACACTTCTAGTTGGAACTTAGTTTAGATCATATATGATTGTGAATATTCTATTGTATAAGAAAGAACGCACCTAACTCATCCTCCCAGTGCATGTTATCCTAGATGATGCAACATTTCTTCTACTTAAATGTTGTTGATGTACCAATGAAAGGGTCAAATCTCACATCTCTACTTGCTAGAAGTCCCAATAGGGAATCATCTTGAACTATTAGGACCAAAAACATAAGCTCCAAAAGCCTGCAAGCAAAGTCATTAAAGTAGATTATAAGGATTGTTTCCCTTATTGGTAGAGAGAAACATTTAAAAAATATAAACACGTAATAATTAAACATATTTGAAAAATGAAACTTCCTTTTATGAATCATTACTCTTAACCAACCATATCCTATTCATCATAAACAAAATATCAAAGAAGGAACTAAATCCTAGCAAGAGGATATAATGTCATTGTAAATTATTTATTAAGTACAACAATCCTAGCCTATATTGCTTTAAGTTTTGATTTTAAAAGTAAATTTTGACAAGATCCTGGTGCATCGGTGTTCAATAATGACTTTGTATTCATATTAGTTCCATATTACCTTGAGTTCTTACATTAGAAGGTAAACATGCAATGCTCAGTGTTCTCGTTTTTCTAGTATTTAGAAGACGACCAACATGTGAGAATGAATGGCATACATTACTGAAATGCCTTTTTTATGAGAGTATAGTTGCAATTAGAAGTGTAGCATATGTAACTCAATCCAAGAAGTCTAAAAAAGTTTAAATTCTTCAAAAATAATGCATGTTGGTGAAAAAATTCAAATTCAATATGATTCGAAATACATAACAGAAAACTCTAAAACAAAGATAGGTTTAAAGAGGATATAAGTAAAGCACAAAATCATTCATGAGCCTTACAACACAAACCATCCCTAATCCTTGAATATATTTTTAACATAATTTTGGGATTAGCTGGACTTATTATTTACTACTTTTTGCTACATTTTTTACTCATCCAGGCCTCATTAAAGCAATATGTTTGTAGTCTGGTGCTTTCATTTGGTCACATATTGATACCAAATGAAAAGTTGTAAATTGTAGAAATCTGTAGGGTTAGGTAAAGTAGACCATTAGGAGGTTGTAGAGCTTGAGTGGGCCTGACAGTAACGAACATGTGTTTCATAAGAGGCCAAAGGATCAAATCTAGAGTGGGGTAGAATATATACACCTTAGTAGACTTTTGCAGTCAAATCACGAGGTGGAGGTGAGTCCTTTGTCCCTTGCCTCAAAGAGAAGAAGTAGAATTGATGAAATAAAAAGTTCTCTCAAATTTATAGCTTATCACTCATGCAAAACCTACCCAAATTTGATTTCTCAAGTAGTCTAAGGAAAATTTTGGATTTATCTTGAAAATAAGTTCCAAAACCCTTTCACTGTAGTCACTGTACAATGATCTATGTTTCCAACTGCCTTTTTGCAGTACCTTTTATATTTCTCATACAGATAACAAGGGCTTGACTAGTCTGACTGATAGCTTGCACAGAGGTACTTCTTTATTTTACACCATTTTAGTTGTCTTTGATCTTGAAATCCTATGTACTGTCCAAAGATTCCTACAATGCAAGAAAACTATGTCATGGCCTAAATCTGGTAAGTATCTCGTAGCCGACATCTGCTTTGCCACTGCTGATAAACATTTTATTTTGTTCTGAGCTCAGTTTTTCTTAAGTTTGCAACCTCAACACTACTTCACTTTCATATGATATGCTTTGGTATGGGTGTTGTTGTGAGGTTGCTACAACTGATCCTGGATGTATATTTTTGTCCCATTTAATGAAGTATTAGGGAATATATCAAGGATATTCACTAAGCTTACAATTCAAAATTACCAAGTAACAATCCAACTAAGAAATATTATGAATATAGACATTACCCACATTCTGATAAATCATAACAGCCCTCAGAAGCAGAAAATTCTGAATATGAGAAGCACTTTGGATTTTGGACAACAAACCTGAATGCACCGGATTGACAAGATAATAATAATTCATACTAAAATGAATAAACACGGACTGGAAAAGTTTTCGAATCATATTTCCAAATGGACAAGCATACCCACTCTACAGATATGTTCATTTTAGTTAGAGTACAACATTCTGTTTTCGAACTAAAACACATATTTTGACTAGGGGATCCTTGGCAACATGTTCCACACATATGTTGCAAACATATCTAACAAAGAAACAATCCTTGATATCATTTTTTTGGTGCTCTAATGAATTACTTGCTCTCTCCACTTGTAACCATAATTACGATTGCAACAACTGAAAAAAGTCAAAAGTAATGCCTTCGTCTCCTCCGATTGTAGCTTGCAAAATATATTTTGATTAAATGACGTGATCGATGAAATTGCATGCATATGCAAGAAATTAATATTATTTCTACATCCAAGATTTCAATATCAAATTCGATAACCGTTTGAAAAGTCTGGAATATTTCAAAATCAGATGTTGCAAGTCGTATGCTCAACACTTAGGCAGTTAGGCTATATATCGATATCTTGAGCTTCCCTTTCATTCATCTCTAAAAGGGAATTTAGTTCCCCCTGTATTCAGGAAACTAATTAAAACCATTTAGCTTGAACCTGTATTACAAATTGCCTAAGTATTTTGTTGAAGAGCGGTATTTTATAATACAAAAGTTAGGGACTGCAAGAGGCGACAAAATCAAATGCATAATGCTAGAAACCATCAAATTTGACACTTAATGAAGATTCAAATGCTTGGAATAAAGGTGAAGCTTACATTATATAAATACTTTGGGTTTCTTTTTGTATGAGCTTGAACTGTCTACATGATTACACAACAATGAATGCCCAAGCCTCATCTTCTTCAGTACAAGATGACTGCAAGTGGAATGGAGCCATAAACTGCAAGAATTACTTTCTTTTTGTTTTAATCATCCTATCAAATCCATCTTTAGTTATTGGAAGGAATGCAAAGGTATACCTTTAACGTTTATTTTCATATAAACATCAGATCACAAGAGGATAGATAGATAGAAGAATACATAGGCATCATTTTGTTCATGCTGAGATGTTAAATTAGAAATTTAAACTCAGATTATTTCAGAGGGAATAGGGTGAATGGATAGCAAAGGATATATACACCTTAGGAAATACTCTGCAATTAGACTGATGTTGGAGAAATTGTAGCCCATAGTTGGGAACTCCCATGTTATATTCAAATTCATACAGAGTCAGAGGTAGAGTCAGAGTCAGAGCTTGAACAAAATCCACAGAGCCCAGGAAAGAGCTAGAGTCAGGACCTAAAAAAGAGCCAAAGTTCGATAAAAGGAAATAATTATTTAGAAGTATAAAATAACACCACTTGGGCTTCATATCATGTTAGCAACACAGTAACCCATAAACTGTTGTACGAAGAAAATTTTGGGGAATTTTATCTCATTAGGGTTTGTTGGGTACGCTAAAAGGTAGATGGATAGTGGGTGTTGAAGAGAATGTAGTCAAGAAGACGCATCACAGGAAGTTAGAGTCAGAACAAAGAGGAAGTCTGTTATTATTGCAATATGAAGAAAAAATAGGGATAAGAGCGAAGCATCAAATATTTGTTGTCCATGCCAGAGCACAAGATGAATTATGATACGATCTGAGAAGGACTAGATCAAGTCATCTTAAACTTCTCTTTCTATATGCAAAGCCCCACGTCCAATTTCATGATCTTTTATTAATCACATCGCTCTCTGGTTCATCTAATCCAACCAAAAAATAAATTACACAGCGGATTCTATCACGGCTACTATGTCTGATCATCTATGGCAGCTAGATTATCAGTAAACAGTTTCTTAAATGCTTACCTTCTGAAACCGAGTAATTGCTTCATCATCATTGCTGGAGTTGAAATCTCCAATGCATTCCCAGTATCGATGGATCCCCTCGATGGATCCCCTCTGTAACTCTTCTCTACTGTGTTGGTAACGCTGTTTTAATATCAAACAACGGTTTTTCTCTCTTCGAAAATAAAACATAATATTATTTTTGTTCAGTCTTCCCACCAATCTTCCATGGCATATACCTTCTTAACATTTAAACGAGTGGGAAAATGATATTCAAATGAGTGAAATAAACGAGTGGGAAAATGATATTCAAATGAGGGAAATAATTTTAACTAAAGCCAAAAGATTTTATCATAAAAAAAATTATTCGAATATAATAAATTTTTTTTTTTAAGTTATTCCAATATTATAAATATTTTACGTTTTTTAAAAGAAAGGTGGAAATTATGTTGAGTTTGTAATCCATTTTGTCTTTTTATTTTTTATTTTTTTTATTGTATTTTTTTTATTCTTTTCATTGTATATGACTAATTTAGATCTATTTTAACTTTTGATTTACCAAAATCTAGATCCATTTTAACTTCGAATTTACCAAATTCTCAAAGGGATCAAATCTCTTTTCACTCTAAAAGAGGTTCGCACCTCAATAGATTTGATTCCTCTCTCTCACCTGAACGTAGATCTAGAGTTAAGATAGATCTAGATTGATTTAATTATTAATTATAATAAATTATAATTATTGATTTTACGTTTTTAAATTTTAGTATTGTTATTTTATTTTGATGGAATTAAAATGTTAAAGTTGACATTACAACATCTCTACCATGGTAGAGGAATTCAACACTGGAGAAACCTTAAAGGCCCACAGAAAAATTGCAGGTGAAGAAAGGGTCATGGAGTTTCAAACTAGAGAAGGGCATAGTTTTGACGAAGACTAAACGAGCTCTGGACAATGTCAAGCTCTGATATCCTTGTCAAAACACAAATTAAGATTAAATTGTAATCATGACTTTTTTATCCACGTAATATATAGTTTTGAAGTACAGAGATGGCCACCATGATAAACCAAGACACAAAACCACGCGTCAAATATTCTTTCCGGATAAGATGTCGGTTTCTTACTATTGGAACCACATGGAGGAGGATGAGTTAAGTGGAATATGAACCGAAGGGGGGGAGTGGGGGGAGGTTCAAAAAAATTGAGCTAGTCCCGAGGATTTTATACATTCACATTTGGAAGTCATGTTAGAAGGTTAGCATATTGCGATTTCTAGGCCTATTAGGTCTTTAGAAAGAAAAGTTAAGAATTCAATAGGAGACCATCTTGAAATTCGGAGGCCCTAACCCTTGCTCTGGCCACACACTATTCGGGTCCTTTAGTTTTGGTCAACCTAGGGCCCAAGGAAACTTTCCAGGGGCTGGATAACTCTTCTTGGGGTTCTTTGGCTCTGAGTTTAGTTTCCCTACCATCCTAGAGATCAAAGGAACACATACAATGTGCTATGACTTCCTTAGGGTTTTCATAATTTTTTGAACACATTGGAGATTCTTCGCTCTCATAAGCCTCTCTGATTTGTTTTATTGTCTATCCTTAATCTCTGATTTGTTTTATTGTTTGTCCTTAATCTCATGAAGTATCATTGGCCTCGCTCTCCTTGGGTGAACTAGTGAAGGAGATCCTTGCCTTTGCAATAGAGGAAGGTTGAACTAACGTCGTGAATGGTGCTATGGTTTTTGAGGATAAACACTCTTGTGAATAAAAAGGAATTGTGATTCAGAAGGAATTTTAGCAAGCAAGGAAGAGGAAAAGAAATTGTAGTGTCAAGAATAAAAACAAATTCCTTCTTTCTCTGTTGTTGGGAGTCGTCATCGCCAATCAGGAGATTGAGGAAATTTCCCAAAAATCTCTAGTGGGGTGAGTAAGGGGTCGAAAATTCAAGTCCTCGACCCTAAAAGCATGGGTGGATAAGGAAACCTCACCCATTGTTAAATGTCCTCCAAAGGTTTCACTACTAGCCCAAGGTTGGATTTATTTGTGCTTCAAAGATGCGGTTGACACCCAAAAGGTACATTAGATGGTTTGGAAAATTGATTCATCTCCTATCATTTTTAGTTTTTGGATGCCCCTCTTCGATGCAAAGTAGGAGAGGCTACATATGTCCCCAATATAGGTTCATCTTCCAGGTCTCCCTCCTAACTATTGGGATGCCATAATTTTCAAAGATAGAGGTAACTCAATGGGATCCTATATGGACCATGAATTTATCTCGACCATGAATTTGCATATTTGGAGATGGGGATTAAGACGTACTCTCGCACTTTCGCTAATATGGACCTTAGGGAAGTGCTTCTAGAAGACATGGATTTCAAGATTGGGGTGGAGTGTATTCAGATACTTGATTATGAAGGAATTTCTTTCATGTGTAGGCATTGCCATAGGTTTCGCACCTAGCTAAAAACTATGAGCTTCCCTTTTTTGCGAAGGACCATATATCCAAAGGCAAGGACTCGGTGCAAGGACATATTGGGTCAAAAAAGGGTTATGGATTGGAGGTTTTGGGTGCCAAGGAAAAGAAAGTTCTAATAGATATTTAAACTTTCCTTTCAATATCTGTGATGAGAGTTGGGTTAGGCACTCACTATTTCAAAATCATTTGTCATAAATTAAATTTCACCTTGCCATCTCCCCCACAAAGCCTTGCATCACACCAAGCATATTGTGCACACTTGAACAACCAATATGTTGGCTAGATCAATGTAAAATAAATACCATGACCTGGAAACTCATGCTTCTCTCCTTTATCCTCAATCACAACATTAGGGCCCTTAAAAAAGCAAGACGAGTAAATACCTCCCCACCCATCTATCGTCCATTATCTATTGTTTGACTTTGTTGTTGTCTTTGGAATTTCAGGATGTTCCAGGAATTTATAACAATTTGGATAAGTAATTGTTTGATCTCGATGTTGTTCTTAAGTTTTCAGAATATTCCCTAAATCTACCATTGAAATGAGTTCAACAGCTTTAGGTTGGCCACGAATTGTAACTTCTTCCACCAAATTGTAAATGGATTAATTTTATAGAATTCATGATTTAAGGGTGGCAGCTAAGCCTCTTTATAATTTGTAGAAAATATATCATTAGTGACCTTAATTTGTCCCACATATTATCTGACAAACACCAAAGGCTGAAAGGAGAGAGATTGGTGTTATAATGATCTCTTCATGCACATGGAGGGGTCCCTAGTCAAGTTGGTCCCAAAATGTTTGTAGCAGTACTGTCTAGATCCTATCAATCCATTGTAGCCTCACGCTCTCTGTAGTTTTATACATACACAGCCAAATCAACATGTTACGTAGATGGATGTATTGTGTGAAGTTTACAATCAACTCAAATTGAAATTGCTCATCATCGACAATCTGCGATGGGCCACATAATATTGATATGATCGGTTTGTGGCTAAGATTATAGGGCATGAGAGCTTGCACTGGATTGGATACCTAGATTCCAAAATAATTCTAATCCTCTATTGGTAGAAAACTGTAATGTTTGTTTGTAACCTCAATTCCATTGTGCCATCAATCATTTGTTTGAAGGCCTAAATTTATGCAGGGTTGAAAAACAAATCAATTAAGCTGTGAAATTGTGTTTTGAATTTTCAAATCGTTAGAAATATTAATGCATTATCCAAAACAAACTTGTTTAAAACTAATTGACACTTCCTCTGAAGATGATCAAGTTTTAATGGATAAGAGAATTGAAATTCAATGACTCTAGCAAGCACCATGGGTAATCACAATGCTACTTCCCCATCGGCACAATTCTTAGATTTTTCAGACACCATCGACGGCACACCTCTTTATATATTTGTGAGACAGTTGATTCGTTTGTTGTGAAAGTAGGGAATTGAGTGGAGGCCCATATGGGGATTTTGTCTTTGGATTTTATAAATAAATACAAGGAAAGTTCCATATCAATCATTATCCTCTTCTGATCATTATCCTCTTCTAATCCCTTTAGGGACCCCTTTGTCTCTAAATGTTACACTTCGGTATCAAAATTGCAATTTTCCATTTATGGAGTGGCATAATTAAAAATTACTAACATAAATGACTAATTCATATACTTGTTGTACTTTTTATTTGGTCATATTTTTATTCTTGGACTATAATACTCATTTACATTAATCATTATTAATTTTGTCACTTATTATCTAGTCATATATTTTAATCCTCACTAAATTAGTCATTTAATTTAGTCGCTTTTAGTTTAGTCACTTATTATCTAGTCATATATTTTATCCCTAGATTAAATTAGTCATTTAAGTTAGTCGTTTTGAGTTTAGTCACTTATTATCTAGTCGTATATTTTATTCCAAGACTAAATTAGTCATTTAAGTTAGTCATTTTTAGTTCGGTCACTTAAAATTGCTCAAATTTAGTAGTAATTCACTTGAAATAATTGCGGTGACTAAAATTTTTAGTCTCCTAGTCATTAATTTCATCATTTTTACTAGTGAAAGAAAAGAGAGAGCGGATTGTGAAAACAAGAAAGGTACAGCCCCATACCAAAAAAGGGGAAACAAATTCTGAAAGTGTGCAAGCGTAAATGCCACTCCTACAAAACACACTTCTAGTTAGTCAAACAGCCTAATCTTGACTAATTAGTTTTAAATTTTCTGCTGATAGGGTAGTGAATTTGATTTTCCAAATGGTTTAATCTTGGCTTATTAGTAGATAGTTTAGGATAGAAATTAAAGGTTCAAACATTTTCAAAATCTGAACCTAAGTTTCCAAAGAGAGATGACTCAAGTTTGTTTTATTTTTGAGTCAAAAAGATGTAAATCTGGTTCTAATTAGCTCAAAATCTGAACCAGAAAACAAAGTAGGAACAGCTCAAACAAAAGTCAGAACAGAGCTGTTAAAAAGATGAAGGAAGAGTTTTCAATTTTCTGATCTTAAGCCTTCCATTTTGATTTAATTTTCCTGTAAAATAAATGTCTATGTGCAGCTTGTTTTTATGCCATAGATCACAGCAAGTCAAACAGTTTAATCTTGACTTGACTGTTTTTAAATTTATGTTTTAGAAATTTAGAGAATAAAAATTTGTTGGACAGTTTAATCCCAACAGATGGTAGAATAGGTAGAGAAGCATCTGAACTCAACTGTTTAATCTGAGTTCAGAGAGAAATAAGGAGTATAATTAGATTAGTTTTATGCTTTTAAAAGAATAAAATGTTGTGAAAAGAGTTTGCCAATCCAAGTGCACTCTAATGAAGAAAAAATGTTAGATCAGTAGGATTGGGTAGGTAGAAAGTTTGTATTGATGAAGGTCCATTGTTTTCATGGCTGCTAATATGTTTTCAGAGAAGATCATCCCAGCAAAGGAAGGGCAGCCCAATGGATCAGGCACAGGTCAGCCTCCCAGAGAATGCAAGTCTGAAGTTCTTGATGCCTTCAAGAAGGCATCATCCCCAAGTGGAGCCACTGTTAGCCACCTATAATATTTGTTATAGCAAAAGGTGGCTAAGACTTTTTGAGCCTTCAAAGAACAAATTTTATTACTAAAAAGTGTTGGCTCTTGAAGACTCTTGAAGGCCTCATGCCTTTCCTCTGTCCAAAACTTCACTGTTGTTTCCCTTCAGAACTCAGAAATCCTGCTGATTTCCAAGCCAGAATACTGCTGCAAGCCCCATTTCCCTTTTCCCCTTCTTCCAAAACTAACCTTCATTTTCTTCCCTATTTCTCCATAAAATTCCTCTATTTTTCATGAGTTCTCTTCTTCCATTCATGAAAATCCACTTTTATAAGGTTTAAAACCCACTTTTAAGCCTTATCGGAACCCTAAATTTCCCTTGAAAACCATTGGAAAACCATAAAAACCCACATTTTTTACATATATGGGTCTTAGCCCCTTCCCGCATAAATCCCTGGTCATATGACCCTTCATATGACCCTCAGTCCCGCAGTCGGGCGCCAAGCCTTTAAATATTTCTCCGCCCGAAATATTAAAACCTTTGGTTATTTTTATTTTTAGGTTTTTAATTATTTTATAACTTATCTGCCAGTCCGAATTGCAAATTAACCTCCACCATCGATCTGATCTGCAGATTGACGGTGCAGAGTCCGTCTCCCTGTGGTCCCCACCGTCCATAATCCGATTCCCCAAAACCGACGGTATCCATCGCACCGCCTTTGGGCGAAAGCTGTTTTCCCCCGATCGCCAGCGCTTCCATACATTGCATGACACGCATCCCATGTACTTTTTCAAAACCGCTTGCCCATCGCGCGTTATCGTTCGGACGTGGACGCCCAGCGATATTGCTGTCCACCGTCCGATCTGGGGCGGGCCATCCAACGGCTATCGCTCATCGAAGATGCCCGATCTTTAAGCGGGCTACGGCACGCCATCCAATTAATCTTTGTCGTCGATCTGATCTGCAGATCGATGGCCCATATTTCATCGGCTTGATTCTGTCGCCCAGTCAACGATTCTCCGTTTTGACTTTCCCCTTTGCTCCCGACTGTCGATCTCTGCGCAATCGACGGCTCCGATTTAATCTATATTCCGCCTTCTCTGATCAATCCTGATCGTTGGATGATGCCATCCAACGACCATGCTTCCTCCATGTGCCTTCTGAAGCAATAAACCTATATATGCAGGATTTTATAATAGTTTTTTGTATTTTGCAGGGTTTAAATTGTTTTCTCACCATTTTCGAAGAAAATTAGAGGGCAGAGGATGATGATCTTCTTGCCTTCGATTCATTAAAAAAAAAATCATCGCAGGATCTTAAAAACACATTTCATCAGTGTTTCTTCAGGCATTGATGCCACATAACCCTGCGCAGCCCTGTTTATCAGAAAAAATCATGGATCGGGCACAGTCAGAGAGTATTAGTGACGAAGACCAAAATTTATCAGAACAGAGGATTAAAGACAAATTTTGTGGGGATCACGGCTAAGAATTATTATCAAAAGCCTAATCCCCAATTTAAAACACAGTTTAAAGAAAATCTGAAGTGTTTTAACCGACAGAAAACCCTCCACCACCACAAATTGAGGAAAATTGACCCCTCTAGCTACCACGATGCCACCTGTGCCTCAAAGTATTCAATCAGAGGCTGAAGTTATTTATCAAGACTAGATGTCTGCCTCGCAACGCAGCCAAAGAGTAATTTCTGCCAAGGAACTTAATGATAGACACCCGCAGAGTTACTTCGATGCCACACAAAGCCTCAAAGGTCAACAAAAGCTCCCACCAAGCTTAATCATTATGTAAACCATTTAATACAGAGGATATGTATGTAAGTTTCTTCATTGAGCCCCTCAAAGGCCAATGAGCCATTAATTATGTATTAATTGTAATTAAGATATTTTATCATATCTCACCTCCTCATCCTTCTATATATACTACTACAAAAGATGAGTGAGGGGTTGGTTGCAGAACTTTGATATACACTTGAGCTTAAATTTCTGATTGTACATAGTATTCACTGGCTCTTGGAGCTCTGCTGGTGATAGATAGGTTAGGCTGAGATGTGTAGATGGTTGCTAACCTAAAGCACTGGACTTAAAGATGTAACTAGTTTGGAGCATTAATACAAGCTGATTTATGGGATCCTAGTCTATGTTGACGGTGATGTTTCTCTAATTGTAACTTGTTATTTTGTTTTTTTTTTTCATTGTGTTTCATATTCTCTTATAAATAATAGCACACATAGAGTTAGGACCTACTGTACATCAGTAACCTTCTCTGACTGAAAATATTTATCTATATGTTTTCTTCCAATCTGTGTTATTTAGGAATGACTTAATTCAGTTTAAGCATAGGAATTTTGGTGTTCCCTCATCTTATTGCCTTAGCTTAATGTTATTTTTAAATGTTATTTTCAGTATATGTTTTGTGAAGATGAACAAAGGAAGATATGGTGAGCCCTGGTCCCAGTTTTATCTCCACTACTGTCTGGATGTTTCCCTTGGAATGTGTTAAAAGCTACCTATTTTAAAAGTACTTACCAGATCTTAGGCCATTCTGTGTTGTCTGTGTGTTTGTCTTGAAAGTTACCAAGTAAAGCAGAGTTAGGAGAGGATTTGTGGTGAGCCCGGTCCGCTAGTTTCTACTCCAAAAGTTGCTTTCAAGTTCCCTTTGTTTTAAAATGTTTTCTATTGAAAGTATATCAAAGGCTGGATAGTTTAAAAGTACTTACCAGATCCTAGTTTACTTTCATGTTTTTCTTGAGTTTATGTCAAAGGCTGACTAGTTTAAAAGTACTTATCAGATCCTAGGCTACTCTTTGTTCTGCATCTATTTAAATTTCCCTCCTAATTGTATCATTTCATTCCATAAATCAAACTTCAAAGAGATCCTTAGACATAGATGACTTGCCCCATGGACCACTCTTGCCTCTTGCTGCCTCAATTAAATACTATTATGACTCCATAGCCCAATGCACTAAAACCTACAATTATCTATCTTTTTGGCCAAAGCTTACTCTCATTGCTTGCAACTTCTCACCTTTGAAACTTTTTTACACTTAGAACTTTCCGCCTCAAACAGTAATCATGCTCAACCATCCAAAAAACAAACAAACCCCTGACATTCATAACTAGCCTAATATCATAACCCCAAACTTCAAATACAAATCCATCTTTGCACTTATTGGAGAGATCCCTCTTCGGATTCAGGAGGGCTAGATCCTAGAATCCCAAATTTAGTTGAAACAATGTTGCTTCTGCAGTTTTAGTCTCACCTATCTGCTAAAATTACAAATTCCTAACACTATGTTTAGGTGGAGTTTTCTGAATTGCTAAGTTAATACTTAGTTAGTCACTGATCACAAAGTTTGCACCATGAGTTTTAAGTTTTAGAAAGGATGAGTCAACAAAAAAGGTATGGTTTATAAATTTTTTGGTTTTTTATGGATTTTTTAGGCCTACTAGAGGCTAGTGGAATCGCCAGGTGGAACTTGGTTGTTTTTGTAGAGATGTAGCTATGGTCCACCACCAATAACTAGGGAAAAGCCAATCTAGGAATGTTTTGGGGTTTTCTAAGTTTTTTTGTAGCCTATGAGGTTTGGAAGAGTTTCTTATAACTGAATCATCATTTCGCTAAGATGGTGAAAGAACTAGCTTCAACTCTTCAAACAACACTTAATTTTTCTGAGTTTGATTGAGACTTCGAGAGTTACTAAGGAGTACTTAGATTGTCACTAACTCGGAAGGTCCCACCGTGATCGCCACTATGTTAGTGAGTGGTGGGATAAGTCAATCAGATAATATTCTTAAGGCTGCTGAAATGTTTTAGGGAATATAAGTTTGTTTGTTACTGAGAGTCCCACTGTGATTGCCATTATGTTAGTGTGGCAATGAGGTGGCTCAAAATTATAGTGCGCTTATTTCAAAAAGGGGCTTTCCGTGAGTCTTGAAAGATATTCAGATTAATATGAACTCAGAAAAGTCCCACCGTGATCGCCATTATATTAGGGTCCCGTGATTTTTCTTATTGGCAACCCAAATGACAGTGTAACATCAAACCAATCTTTGGAGCCCAAGGACCTAGCCTTCCTGGACTCAGAGAGGGCTCTCTCTATTTATGTAAGAGATATCTGTGTGTTTTGCTTCTTGTGTTTCTTATTTTAGGCTAGTTATGAAGTAGGTGTTTGGTTTTGGTTTTTAGGTTTGTGAGGGATGAACTGATCAAAGACTAAGATAGGTAAAAATATGTCATATCAACTGGGTTATGGGGTCGAAAAGGTCAAGAAAGCTTTCAGATGGTGATACAAGGTTGTTGAAGGGCCGATTTGATTCGAGGTAAAATTGATCTTTGGGTAAAATGGAGTGGGATGGACATTAAATTTGTGAAGAACAAAGGATTTCAAACATAAATAGTTTAATAGCTGACATAAACATGGTAGGGCTCACCATTAATCATGAGAAATGTAACTATAAACTGATCAATGCAGAGAAATAAACATTCAAGCAATACATAGAGAAATATGACTCTCTAACTTTAGGAAATTGCTATCAGAATTTGGGGAAATACATTTAAGACAAAAAAACAACTCAAAACACTATGAGGAAATGCTTAAGCATATTATTCCAAGCTATTGAGCACTTTGAAGCAAAATAGCATAGTTTTAGGCAAAGGGAAAGATCAGTACAAGACCTCCTTGGTTCAACAAATGACAATCTAATCAATCAAAGAAAGGTTTCATAGGTGGAGCTATGACTAGCCATGAGTAAGCAGCGCATACCGTGAATCATACTTAGCATGCATAAAGCCATAAATGAAACAAGAAAATAATTTCTTCAGTTATCAAAGAGGAATCAAGGATTCTTTGATATGACTAAGAAGGAAGAAAACACAGAAGCTATAAAAAAACAGAAAATTTGAGGTGCCTCCAAGGGCATGTCTCAAATCTATTCTCTACTGTCTTATATCAAGCAAGAACATGGGATTAAGAATGAAAACTAAGAAGCATAACAGAGAGGGACACTATACCATTTTACCAAGTCAAGGAATCCAACAACAAACCTCCTTCATCGTCCAAAAACATTCAAGAAACTATCCAATGCATGAGACAAGTGTTTCTTTCAAGCTTGTATAACCATATATTGCTTCTACTCATCAATTTTAGCCTTGTTTACAATGAATTCTCTTGGAATATATAGGCCAAGATGAGGGAAAACCTCCTAGTGCAACTTGCAATCTCATTGGCCCATCAAAAATATCTGATTTTGTCCTTGAGGCTTTGCAAAGCCCAAGCCACAAAATATCTAATCAAATATCTCAAAAATGCTAAAAAAGGAAAATATATTGACTTTTCATAACTAATCATGCCCAAAAATAGCTAAACGCGCATGAGGAAAAGTCACTTTAGAAAGGTTCATTTTTTACAAAAATACTTAAGAAATATATCAACAGAAAGTCCTTTGTCTTGCCGACAACGTTTGGAGGCCTTCCTGATGTCGAAACGAGGCCCGTGATAGCTCGTTGGAAAGCTTTGAATGTCTATTTTCTGAAAATTCTTAGTTTCCTCAAAAATTATCAACATAAGTCCACAAAAAACTTACGTGTGTAAAAAACCAAAAAATAGACATCACTGATAAATGGGGCAGAGTGTGGAAAAAGTGAGTGTTTTTCGCCATTTTGGGGGAGTAAATTATCTTCAATTGATTTTAAAATAACTGAGTAGATGCCCCTGAAATTATGGCATCCAATGATACCATTTTCATCCTTTGAGGATGTCCCAAACAGAAATGGCGATGCCCATGATTTTTTGCCAAAAACACAAAAATGACAAAAAATCAAAACTTGTTGAATTTAACCCAATTTTGGCAAGCATGACCCTGAAGGGTTTTTAGAAACATGCTATGAAGCTGACGCCAAAATTTGGAGCTTTGAGGTGTCTTTCTTCATTTTTGTTGCCGGGCGCCTCCCTTGAGCTTCCTTGATCTTTTCCTGTGTGGCCTTCAATTTCCACTGGGCGAACTGATTTAGCTTCTTATAGTGTCCGGTCATCCTCCTTTGAAGCTCCAAATCTCTATTGGCCTTCTCCAACTTCTTTTCCAAGTGATCATTCACCCTCTCGAGCCATGCTTCTCAATTGTTCTCTATCTCTTGGGGGAACAAAGTAGTGAGAGGAATATATTGGAGAAGGACAACTTCTTCCTCCTTTTGTTTCTCAAGGGATTTTCGGAGTCCCATGGTTCTTGGCCTCTTTCTCCTGGGCTGATCTTCATCTTTGCTATCATTGAACTCACCCATGAGTTCTTCCAATTTAACTTGCACCTTGGAGACCTCTTTCTTGTATTTGATGGCTCGAGTCTCATATACCGCCATGTGGACACTCATATATTTATTTTGTATTTGCAAAAAGTTATTGAAGTTTCTAGCCCTCTCTATATCTGCCCTCAAAGCATCAATTTGCTTTTCTCTATTCATCAAGATAGTCTAGGATGCAGGCCTCATTGTCACTATCATCACTTTGGATTTGAATTATGTCAAAATCCCTCTCCTTTTCATGGTTTCTTTCTTCTTTCTCCTTTCCTTTACTTTGGGTAGCCTTCTTGGTCTTCCTCCTCTTGGGTAATTCGACAATGGGCTACTTGGGAAATTTCCCATTGCTTCGGAGGGCCCTAGTAACATTTTTAGTTATAGTTTTAGGCACCCTTTTCATTGATGTCCTGGGCTTGGCCACTTTTGGAGAAGAAATCATGGCCCCTTGCCTAGGAGAGGCAGCTAGCACATGCTCTATTGGCCCTTGTTATCACTCGATTTTCCTTGAAGTTGTTGGAAGAGGAAAGGTGTCCGAGGTAACCACAAACCAACCTTCAGATACAGAATCTAGCCAATCTGTATCCAGAGAGGGCTCTCTCTATAAAATATAGCTTTGTTTTTAGAAGATATTAGGCTAGTTGTAAAGTCCAGGGGTTTTGATTTTGTTTGAGTTGATGGAATTCTTTAGCTAAGATTAAGATCAAGTAGTTTTAGTCCATTGGGCTAATGGAGTCAAAGGATTGGCTACACTGGCTTAAGTTTTTTAACAAAAGATGGTTTATCAGGGCAAGATAATCAAACTAGAAACAATTATAGATCTAAAGTGAATGGAATGGAATTCAAACAGATGAAAGGCAATAAAGAATCTTTCAACACATTCAAGAGAAGAGAAATAGATTGATTATCAATAAAGAGCAGTTAAGTATTCTTTACTAAATAACCAAAGATGTATGAACTAGACAAACAGGAGCAATTAAGAATTCGCTGTTTAAACCAGTTTAGAAGAAAACATTTAGAATAATAACGACTGAAATCAGATTACACCTAAGTAATTTCTGATTTAATCCTTTTCGTTAAATATTAAGATAATGAAACACAGATGATATTGTAAACAAATATAAAACTTCAAAACATGAGATAGAAATGACTTATTGATCCTTCATTTGACGCATGAATCCTGAGAAAAGTCTTCTGCCTCAATTCCTTGTCCAGTTTTGCCACGAAAAATTTCTCCAAAGCTCTTTATTCCAAAATATTCAATGTTACATCAAAGTATAAGAATCCACCTCAAAATACTTCCAAAAGTGAAGTATTTATACAAATTCTAAACTAAAATATCTTGAAAAAATATCAAGATTAGTTCACAAATCTCTCCAACTATTTTACATAAATAGAACTTAAGTAAAAGACACTCAAACTAATGCATCTATTTGGCACTATTTTTTATGGATAGGTGATGAAAAATAGGATAATTCGAATTTGATCCAACTCTTAGTTGATGATGAGGCATCCAAGTCACTAACTGCTTCCTTTCTTTGTGCATTCTGCTCCAACAATTCTGCAAACTTGGGGTCCAATGATATCTTTGTATTTCTCAATCTGTAATAGATATGTAAAAATTCAAAAGAGTTTATTGTGGATTAATATTTTTTTGAGATAAACCTCTTTCATTTTCCCAAAATTCCTCTCCAGCTGTACACAATAGTCTCTGTAAAAATATGTGTAAAACGGAGTTTTACAGAGTCTGAAAAATAGTCTGTAAAGATGTGCATGTATCTCTCATTTTGAAATCACTGTGCAAAAAGTGAGATAGGTTTTTTTAGATATGTCTCTTAGGAACAAAAACCTCTTTCAGTTTTAAATGATGTATTTTGGATTGGCCACAATATTCTCTGCAAAATGATGACTTAACTGGAATTTTCTGCAAAAAATGCTTTCCAACATTGTTTAATATTTCCAAAACCATAATAGCTGTTAGAAAAGTGAGAGAGAATTTTGTAGATGGTCCTCTTAAGAAAATAAACCTCCTTCAATTTTTCAAAATTCATCTTACATTGATCACAATAGTTTATGCAAAATAATGACTAAAGCATGAAATTTCTGCAAAAATGTTCCTTCTTGTTGTGTTTTTCAACTTTTCACTTTTTTGTCCTTTTGACTGTTTCACTTTCACTTTAGAAAAAATTCAATGTTGGTGAAAGTATTTTCATTTATTTTTACCATTTTACTGCCTCTGTAACTTCATTTTTACTTTTTACCTTTTACTTTTTACCACTCTATTTTTTATCTGTCTTCACTTTGTCATGAACTTGTATGTTCTGTTTTGTAACTGTCTTCCCTGCTGTTTATCTTCATGCTAGCTGATTTACTTGACTTGGTATTCAATCTGATACTCTTTAATCCTGATACTCTTTAACTGTTCTTTACTGTGTCCTTTTACCTTCAATGTGTAGTTTAGGTTTTTACTGTCTGTTTCAACAGTAAATCGTTTAATATCATGTTTCCTTTGCTTGTCTTTCAACTGTATGTTTTATCTTCCATCTCTGTTTGAATAGATTTGATAACACTCTTGGAGTAAAAAAGTCTTATGACTAGTATTAAGACTGTTTATCCAAGGATGTGGTCTTCTGATCACCTGTAAAACAAAGCAAATTTTTAAGAAAGCATTGGTTTGCAGGGGAGGTCGAAAAGGTTTCATTTGATTTTGAGAGGTCTATGGAGTGAATCTAGAATGATTTTTGGGAGGTAAACCATGCTCGAATCGGTTAACAGAGGCTTCAGGTGGCGCAGCTGGGTTACAAAGGGTTTTATTGCACAATCAGGTGAAAATGAGCAATACTAGGGTGATTGTGTTTAAACGGGTAAACGGTTGATATTGGCGGGTAAGCTTTGAATGAACAGTGTTTCGAACAGGTACTGGTTATGGCGGAAGAACCTTGGAATACTCGACTGTAATTCTCTTCAGCAAGGTAACGGTCGGTAGACTTCAATAGTTGATTTTTGAAATTTGTTGCATGGGACACTGGTTAGTGCACGAGATAATGAAAACGACGCATGCACATTTGTTTTATTCACAAAGTCAAAAGGTTGGCAGGTTTTTAATGGATGACGTAAGCAGGTATGGTGAACATGTCATAAGAGACAAGCGGTAACTGGTTTCCATCACACTGCTTTTGAGGGAAGGCGGTATTGAGCGGATGGGCAGCGATTCCATAGAATGAATGACGCGTGGCCATGGTACTGTTTGAAAACCACCGGCATTTCGTGCGTTATTGTTCGGATCGGGGATGGCCAGCGGAATTATCAACAGTCGTTGATCTTGGAGCAGCTAATCGAACGGTAGTCGGGGCGTGAAGTTGACAGGGAGTTAATAAGGGGGGGCCCAACGCGTTTTATTATTGATTAATCACAGCGGGAGCGATTTGATTGGCGGAGTTAGGTTCTTAATTAATCGTGGGGATTAATTAATTCCTGAGGGGTCGGGTTAGTTTTATAAACTGAGATTTTAAGCAAGGTTGAGTTTTGTAAGTGTGTTTTGGGAATTTAATATTTCAACCTTGGGTAAAGGGAGTCGGGGAAGGAAATATGGTTTATTTTTCGTTTCAAACATATATAAAATATGTTTAAATCATTTTTCGAATATTTTATTATATAGTAATTAAATCAAAATGATTTATTTACCATAGGGGGCGGGAATAATATATAAAGATATATTTTAACCAAAGGGGGTATAAAGTGGGTTCTTTATTTGAACAAGTGAGGATTAAATACTTTGGTTAAAATTAAAATACATGGGTTTTTGGGATATTATAAAAAAGAGTTATATATAATAGGAGAAGGTCATTTTTATAAGGAGTTAATACATAAAATCAATGTTAATATGAAAAAATGAGCTCAAGCGCTAACTATAAAACATTAAAATAATGTATTTAACTTATGCTTACATGAACAGGGTTTTTATGGAATATTGCATGATTTTCCTAAGTAAAATGGGATTTTACTTAGGAAAAGATTTCTTAGAAGTGAATGAGTGTGATGATGAATGATTTTAAGTACTTAGGCCTTTCCAATTATTGGGCCGAGGGTCCGGTCCCTCCAAAAGTCAAGGAAATGCCTTGAGCCCCTCTAATTTTCAAATGCCTTAGTACTTAGGGGAAATTAGTGAAATATTTAGGGAAAAATGAGAGGGGAAGTTAATAATTTGACTTTGCTCTGCTTGAATTTCTTCCAATGTAGTGTCTGCCTTTGCACTTTGTGATGAAAGTAAAAATTTAGCACATCTAAAACCATTGATCATCACATGTAATTCTGCAACATCATCTACCTACCCTACCTACTTTACTCTACCATTTTTTCTTCTTTATTAGGGTGCACTTAGACTGGCAAACCCTTATCACACTTTTCTTTTACATATGAAAATCTATCTAGCTCTAACCTTATTACATCCAAGGGCTCAGATTAAACTGTTGAGCTCCTTTTATTTACTCTACCTATCTACTTATCTGCCAAGACTAAACTGTTTGGCCAGATATTTATTCTCTATTCTACAACATGAAATTGAAAAATGAATGAGTCAAGTTTAAACAGTTTGACTCTTCATAAATTGTGGCAAAAGTTTAACAAGCTGCACACAATTGCTTATTACAGAAAATGAAATAGTAGTGGCATTTAGACTTGCACACTTTCTTGGTCTATTTTTGTTTGGGGTTCATTTCTTTCACTTTTTTGACCATTTTATTCTTTTCACCCTTTGATTTTCTTTTAGGGTATACCCTCTTTACATTTTTTTAAATTTTTTGATTTTTTTTTGATTTTTTTTTTTATTTTTTGAAAATATGGAAAACCTTTGCAACAAAAAAATGTATGAACATATTACATAACTCATCAAGTGAATCATGAAATATGACACCTATTGGTATAGGAGTCTAACGGGCCCTTTTCCCTTGTTACTTTCCTCATCATCCTTGCCACTATTTTGATTTTCTTCATGAATTATTTGACTGTCCTCTTGCATTTCATTTTGAGGGCTGCCCTCTTTAATCTTGTCTTTGTTGTCTCTAGGACTTTGAGACTCTGTCTCTTCAATGTTTTGGGCTTCATATTCATCTTTTTTGTTGTTGTGATGGCTACCAATATCCTCATCAAAATGCTTAATCTCCTCATCATTTCCCTGCTCACTGTTTTGAGTTTCTTCATGGTGCTAATCTTCATTACTGTGCTGCATATTATCAATGTGTTCTTCATCACCTTGCTGCCCTGCCTCACTGTGCTCTTTTTCACTTTTCTGCCCTTCTTCATCATCATGTTCCTCCCCTTCATCATGTTGTTGTTCATCGTGTTCTTCTTCCCCTTGCTGCCCTTCCTCATCATGTTGATGTTCATCATGTTGCTGCTCATCTTCATCATGCTCTTCCTCCTCATCATGCTCTTCCTCCTCGTCATGCTCTTATTCTAGTTCAATTACGGGAAATTTGAGCTTCTTGGGAATGGGCTTACTTGAAGAAGGTGAAGGATGGTGAGTGGAAGGTGAAGGAGATGTATGGAATGAAGGGACAGTGGCGAAATCTCGATGTGCAATGAAAGTGTCCCAAGAGATTTCCTTCTTCTCAAATTGATGAAGAATGATAACCTTGTTGAGAGAATGATGGAAAAGGCAAGCTGACTGCTGAGAAGGAGGTCTTTTCTAAATAGTGGAGGCCATTTTTTCAATAATTTTATGGAGGAAGAAAGGGAGATTTAACAATTTGGCTGTTGTGAAATGCATGAGCAACCGGACATGGTAAGCATAGACTCAGGAGAATATTCCCTCGCAAGTGAATTATTTCATGATTATCTTCATGAGGGGAGCATAACTAGTCAACAGATATGAGAAGGGAAATATGGATGGACATGTATCTCTATGCTCAGGCTTCAAAAAGGGTTTGCACTATTCTGAGTCTAGGTGGCTCTGTTTAAACAACTTCTCTCCCACATAAGGGATTTTGGTGGCCTTGGAAATGGATCTAGGAGAAAACTTGAAATCCAAGCCTACCAGCTGAAAGTGTTTCCCTTGAAATCTCAAAGCACAAAGATGTGTCAAGGGGGAATAACTTTTCACCTCCTGCACCCTTTGACAAAACTCTAGACATCCAATCTCACGAAAGTTAAATAGGACTGATGGATGAGCATTTACCTCTTCAGTTGAAACAGGCTCAAACCTCCTGTGAAGGCCACTTCTACTGTCCTGCCTGGGAGGCATTTTTTTTTGGATACTCTTTGCAAAAACAAGCTGTCTCAAATGGCCTTTGAAATGTTTTCTCAACCACACCCCTGTCCTCCTTATAAGTCACTGTTTAATCCTCTTTGATGCCAAACAACAAGTATTTGTTAAGTGAAACAAAATCAACTTATCATTGTACTTGGGAAAAGTATTTGGAAGGTTTTTTTGTGGTTACTTGGTGAAGAAGGAACCTTTGTTTTGATAAGAACACCTTTCTCTTCAACCAATACCCTTTTTGTTGTTTCACTGTTTCTTTACAAAGTAAGTAAGACACCCTCAGCTCTGTTTGGAAACCTTTCACACACTCTGTTTTTGGAACTCTAGTGGCTACACAATGTTCACTATTTCACCATATAGAGAGGACTTTCAAATGACAAAGCTTTCAAATTATGATCACTGTTTTGCCCTTGGAAATTCAAACAGAGTCTACTCTTGTTTTAACATTGTTAGGACACTCTTCAAACTTATTTGAGACCTCTACAACTGTGTATGTCTTCCTAGTAAATAGTGTATGGTTTATCACTATTCTTGAAGGCAGTTAAGGCCCTTTAAACTGATAAAAACACCCCATCCTCTAATCACTTTTTTTGTCTTGTGCTCTTTATATGACAACTGCTCTTTAAAGCCACTGTTTAAGACCCTGTCCAGCTTGATTTTAGACCTCTAATACATAAGAAAACTTTCTTCAGCTTTGACTAGAACTCTGTCCCATATACCACTACCTATCTCATGTTTTTTAAATGATGAAATGGTCTCAAAATCATTATCTCCTTCTTAGAGAAGAACAATGCAAAACACCCTTTCAATCTTTGAATTTTGCAAAGAGGAAATGTAGAATACCTCGAAGAAAAGATTAAATACCTCGATTGACTGATTGGAGCAGCTCCACAAAGTTTTTTGAAGGCGTTTGGGCGAGCAGCACGTTCACTGAAAAGAACGCCACGCAGTCGAGTCGGCCTCAGGCAGTGGGTGAACGGCGCTATAGGCGCGCCGCGCCACAGTAGAAACCATTTGTATTTTTGTTTGCAGGCATGCCGCACAGGCTTGAGGGCCTTAAAAACTCTGAAAAATGATGAAATCACTTGCTTCTCCAATGAACGACCCGAGTGCTATAGGGTAAACTTCTTGGGTGGTTGGTTTTCGTATATCCCTCTCAGGGCTTTCCGGTGCCCGAGGCAGACAGTCAGATTAGCTATGCTGTTCACAAAGATGGTATGAGCATGTTCATATTAGCTTGAAATAACTTGAAGGAAGACAACAGAGAATTACCTCTTTGACAACTTTAGAATCCTTTGGAGAGTGCTACGCAGCAAAGCAAGAGTCCTTCCTCCACCGGCTCCAAATCTGAATCCTGCAATCAGTCAAAGCACCCGCGTAACTTCTGATATAACAAGTATTCTATCAATTAAATCAACAATAAACATCTAGATTATACACATCTAAGCCATTCATATCATACTAAACAAATATTGAAATAACAATATAACATTAAGCATCGAATGGACAAAATGAACATAGTTCTATTGATTTTGAAAGAAGGAGGATTACAACCATCGGTTGTACCAAGCCCTCCTCAGTCTCCCAATCTCTCTTCTCTATCAAGTGAAGAAGTCCAAGCCAACAAGCTCTCTGGGAGCCTCTTTGACTCTTGGCCTTCACAATGTCACACTATTCTCTATTCCACAAGTATGCAAGAACCTTTGAGCAATCCTTCGACCTTCAATTAAGAGCCTTCAACTCCTTCTTATAGGAGAGGGAGAAAGCCATTGTTGCCCTTCTCTTTCCACTAGTTTGGAATGGAAAAGGCTTAGATGTTTCCTTGATCTCCATGCTTTTTCCTCTCTTGGAGTTCAGTCTTCTATGGAAATGACCAATAATGAACTGGTGCTTCTGCAGTTTCCTTTGTGCACTGACTCCTTCGTGAGGGAAAGTCGGAGATTCAAATCTTTCTCCGCGCTCTTTTCCCAATTCAAACTTAAAACATGGGTAACGCGACCATCAAGTGTAAACAGAGCGTTGCCCTAGTCACTAACGTGGAAAATATATTTCTTTCCTGCGTTATAACGCCCTTGTCCTGTTCTATATATGCGTTACCCTGGCAGAAATAGGTTTAATTTAGGTCTTTGTACTTCTTCCATATTTGTCTTCCCCTCTGAGCTGATGAGGAGGTATTTTGACTTGTAACAGATGCCCCCTAAAGTGTGAGGTCAGAGACGAAGACGATGGCCGAAATACTTTATAATTTGTAGAGAGAGAGAGAGATTGAAAGACTGAGGAAAACCTAAAACAACAACATATGTCAGAAAATATAGTATTTGCCTAGAGTCGGGCATGTCCCATGCTCGGTAGCTTTAAACAACATGATTTCTCTAGAATAGAGATATGAATAATCTGTCCACCAATAGGCACAATGTGGAAGTGTCTGTCATAACAGGATCAGGCTGAAGAAGCTGTCTCCTTAAACAATATCGCAGCTTGGGGAAGGGAACACAACTTTAATGGTGTAGCCTTTTGCCCCAAGGTCTTGACCGCCGATTCACTTAAACTGCATATTTCTCAACATGTGAATGAGGGAGTTGTCGTCGAACATGTGAAAAATCGTCTGATTACCAGTCAATAATGAAAACTGTTAACAGATGCGAAGGTGGCCACCGATAATGATGATGGTCCCTAAGATGCCCAGTACAATCTAGCGAGTGTGAATAAAAGGAGTTGAAGTCGAACACTCGTAGAATCATTCGACCAAGAGCCAATGATGAATACCCTTGATCAAACACAAGACTACCTGCCACTGATGTCTGCAAGTATCTGGGTACTGATGGGTTTCTGGATCAATTTCCTAGATAAGGTGTTGAAGTCGATAGGAAGTGATCTGTTGAAAGGTAGGCACTGAGGCGTCCTACATCAGTCAACACGAAACGGAAACCAACTGATTTTGTTTATGATTTGAGATATGGAAGAGTAAATGGGAACGTCGGACGACAAATAATTTCTGGCATAATGAACGGTTTGGTTGATAACAGGAGCAGTAGATAACGAGATCTGCTTGAACAATAGAAGGCACTCTAGCAGGGTACTAGGCAGTTGAAGCGTGTTGAACACCAAAGAGTGTGTTAGGATTTTACCGGTGCAGGGACACTGGGAAATGGAGGCTAATACTCATAGATGGTAGGGTTCGGCTAACTGCGAAAGAGTTTTCTGGGAAGTGCCATGTTCAAGAATTTTGCTGCCAAATCGACCTTTTTGAAAATGTAACAGAGGTAATATCAATTTTGTCCAAATTTTTCCCCGTCTGATTAAGTTTAACGAGTCCAGACGAGTAAACTCGGTGAATTTTTCATGTTTAGAGAGTCTGAAAAATGTCAGGAAAGACAACTCTGTGCCCCATCTGATTAGGTTTAACGAGTCCAGATGAGCAAACTCGGTGAATTTTTCATTTTTAGAGAGTCTGAAAAATGTCATAAAAGACAACTCCATGTTCTGTCTGATTAGGTTTAACGAGTCCAGACGAGAAAACTCGGTGAATTTTTCATGTTTAGGGAGTCTGAAAAATGTTGTAAAAGACGGCTCCATTGGGGTACCTTTGTCATGTCTTGATAACCGGGCACGGCAAAGGGGTAATAGTAAGCCCGAAACAGTTCATTTTCCGTAAGTTAGTCCATCGAATCTGGAAAAGTGAGAAATCTGTGTTCAATGGACGTCTACCTCATTTTGTTATGAGTACGAGGAGACGAAGTAAACTCAATCTTCTTTGTGAAATTTTAACGAGTCCACCAAAGAAAACTCGGTACCTCCGTGAAATTTTAACGAGTCACGCGGAGAAAACTCGATATACTTTTTATGTTTAAAGAGCTTTGAAAAAGAGGAAAAGAATGGCTCCTTGTTCTTTGTCTCAATAGTTTAACGAGCCTGACAAAGGTGACTCGGGATTTTTTCGGTTTTATGAGCGAGAAAAAGATTCCTAAAAAGAATGCTCAGTACTTCTCCATAGTTTTAACGAGCCTGAAGAAGAAAAATCTAGGTTTTTCGGATTAACGAGCAAGAAAAGACCACAAAAGAATGCTCGATACCAACTTCGTGTAAGTTTAACGAGCCCGAAGGAGAGAACTCGAGGTTTTTCGGATTAACGAGCAAGAAAAATACCATAAAAAGAATGCTCGATAAAACATGAGTGTGTCTGCTCATAAATCTTGATCCCTTATTAGAATCATCGGTACCAAATCTCAAGAGTTGCGACATGTGTACAGCGAGGAATCACGACTTTGCTGACTGACGAAAGAGAGTCATGCCCCAGAATTTGCTATAAGAAGGTCAGAAGACATTCATTTTCACTGTTTTGAGTGCTGTGAAGAAGCTCTGGAGTGCAAAAGGGGTGAAAACTTCAGCTGGTGATTACGGTCAATCCGGGCAACAGTTTTCTATTCCGCGAGATCCAGGTAAGAGCTAGAACCTCCTGTTATCATTTAATTGCCAATTTTTTAGTTTTTATTGGTTCAAAATTAGGAAATTTTGAGGCCCTAGAAAAATATTTGCGCCTAACGCGGGCCAGGAGTATAGCAGGCGCATTAAGCACTTAACCCGTGAGGGATGTAAGCATTAGAACGCTCTGTTTTGTATTAGTGACCGCGTTAGGCGCAACATGCTTTCTAGCAACTCAATTTTTTCGTTTTTGAAGTGGTCCAGGAAAATTTTAATCGGTTGGAAATGTTTCATTTGCAGGTGTTCAGCTGTTAATCATGAGTATCTGGCGAGAGAGAGAGCATGAGCGGGAAGAACGAGAGATGGTGACGGATGCGGCAAGTTTAATGGCTCTCCACAGGTGCGGATTGCTTAAGTATGCCCGTTTAGAACTGATGAGGGGTCAAGAGGACCTCCTGAGGTGGCTGATCCAGCAGTGGGACGAGAGGCATCATGTCTTTCGGATTGGTGGCAACGAGCTCGCCATCGAAAAAGATGATGTTTAATTTTTGACCGGCTTGTCATGTCGTGGGGCGAGGCCCAACTTGACGGGGTCTAGAGCTGACCCTCGTTCCACTACTGATTTGATCCATGCGCACTGCATACGTGGCACCCAGGCTGTGAGTAACCGGATACCTATCGCACAGGTGACTTTGAGACCCTTGTGGTCTATTCTATGGATGATTGTTCGCTTGGCAGGTGCCAAGAGTCAGCATGTGGCTACCAAGGCCCAGATGCTCCTAGCCTTGGATTGTATGCAGCCTCAGGTTTTCGACTGGTGTGACGGTGTAGTCCGTCGAGTCCGAGCAGAGCTTACTGCATGCAAGACCCGTACTCAAAGAGAATTTGGGTACGGAACACTGATTTTTTCTTTCATACTGGAGCGGATACCACTGATGAGGCCCAGGATCCCAACAGCGCCATTGGGTCCACGCGAGCCGAGGCAGGCTCGGTGGGCCACTTTGCTTCCACGGACTAGAGAGGGTCCTGTCCGTCACTGTTTCGATGAGGGATTTTTTGATTGGATGGACTCTCAGATCATCATGATTGAGGATTATCCCTATGCAGGGATGAACTTCACAGGCGATCCCGAGCTAGTCTTGCCCCCTGGCACCCAGTGGGGGCCCGATGGTAAGAAAAAATGATCAGTTGTTTTCAAAGAAGTTTTTGTTTTTTAGCTTTTGAATGTTTATGTAATTTTTTTGTTGAAAAGGGGTGAAAATTAAGTTTTGACATGAAACTTTTTCTTGCTTGACACAGATGTGGCACCTGTCCGTCCAGCTGGGGCCCCTCGCTATGCACGGCGAGGATTGCAGCTACCCGCGGCTGGCGCGCCTGTAGAGGAGGCGGAAGCCGGCGACGACGATGATACCCAGATTTTACATGAACTCTCCAGGAACCTGGAGGGTCTGAGTATGGGTATACCACCGCTTCCTATGCGGGAGGTTCCAGTTCGTCTGCAGCGGCATACTGTGGGTGTGCCGGAGAGATACCTGGTTCCTCTGAGGAGGATAGCTAGAGCAGTTGTAAGCTATTATGAGCATCAGGCTTAGCTGTTGGAGTAGATGTATTAGTGTCAGAGCATGGCTTAGTGAGCCAAATTTTGTAAAACACTCGAAGTTTTGGGAGATTTTTCTTTCTTTTTGATGTTTACTGTGTACTGGACACGACATATATCTATATATATATATATATATTTTGGTGATTTTGTGTTTTTAAATTTTTATGCATTTTTTGATGTGATAAAAATATATGTACTCATGAGTAAATATTTTACAATAAATGTGACAAATGCCAATCTAACACATAATTTGCCAAAGAATCAGCTAATGCATTAAATTCCCTAGGAACGTGCTCAAATGTGATTGTTTGAAATTGACGTTCTAAAAGTCGCACTCGTAAAAAATAACGTAACAATACAGGGTGGCGGACGCGGTAATGATTGTTTAGCTGCATAATGATGAGTTGGGAATCTAACCTGACCACTAAATCGGAGATGTCACGAGATGCCGCTTCTGTGAGGAGTTGGATTACTGACATGTACTCGGCCACATTGTTGGTGGCGTTACCCAGGAAGATCCCCCCGGAACCAAGAAGGTCTGACTCAGGCGTATAGAGAACCCAAGCAGCTGAAGCAATGTGTCTAGTGTGACGACTAGCACCATCTGCATACCCGACGTATGATAACGAATGTGATGACATAAGTGCGAAAGAAAAAGATTACATGAGAAAAACACTTCAAACCAAACAAATAATCCAGAAGCATCAAAAATAAAAAATAGGCAAAACTTATATACATAAAATTACAAAGCATATGCCTAGTGTGAAACTAGGCAAAATACTTCTTCAGATAGAGCCCGTTGCGGGGCTCCTCGAGTGGAATTCCATTACAGTCTTGTAGTTCGTAAGCTCCTTTTGAGAGGGCTTTAGTAACGATGTAAGGACCGAGCCACAATGGTTGGAGCGTTCCTGCCCCCAAGAGGTCGTGTTTTTTATCATAAAGTAGAACAAGATCGCCCTCTTGGAAAGAACGAGGCTTGACAGATTTGTCGTATTGAGCTTTAACTCGGTGCTGGTGAGCTTCGAGTGCTAGTGTAGCATCTCGACGAGTTTCGTCCAAATGATCGAGCGAGAGAAAGCGCTCTTCTGTGGCGGTGGTGCCAGGCAGGAGTTCAACCGCTAGTTTAAGCGATGGGATTTCACACTCAATCGGAAGTACTGCCTCCAGGCCGAAAGCAAGTTGGAAAGGTGTGATATTTGAAAAACAATACTGAATATTTTCCATTATACCTGTCTTGACTGAGATATCAATGAGCAGAGTCTTGGAAAGATTACCCATGTTCCCTTTTGAATCGATAGTGTGGACAGTCGTATAAGAGGAGGGAACTATCTCAGGTTGGTAAAAAGACGGGATTTCAGTTTTTATCGCCTCCGAATCAATCGTCGAAGCGCGATGGTGGAACTCTCCCCAAGGTCGTTCTTCTAATGACATGATCTCTCGAATAGCTTCGTCTGTAGGCCAGACTTCATTGAGGAGATCCTTAGAGAGAACTGTTATGGGAGAGGGGGTTGTACCGGTGGTCGAAACCATATCAGTGGAGGGTTCAGATGCGGTTTGGATGGCTTGGTAAGCCAACTCAACCGGCGAAAGTGGCATCTGATCTCCATAGGAATCAATATCTGAAGGTGCCGGGATGATCCATGGGTCGATAGAGCCATCCGAAGAGGTGGATATCATTGCAACCGTGTTTGGGATCTGAGGCGGCGGTAGAGGAAAACAACCCAGTAGGGAAGATGCCTTCAGAAGACCGGTACCGATACTGACGTAAGAGTCAGGGACACCTCCTATTAAGGGTATAGAGCTACTTGGTAAAGTGGAATAATCAGGGGTGCAGAAGGATAGTTGATCGACCATGACTATTTTCCCATCCAATGGAAATAGGATGAGTCGGAAGACCGAAGACACGATGGCGGTCATAGCATAAGACCAACTGCGACCGAGCAATATATTATAGTCGAGATGACGCTCTACGACTTCAACGTCCACGTTTACCGTTTTCCCACTTAGAGTGATGGGAAAGCTAGCAAGGTATCCTTTTGGTAGGAAAGTGTGGCCATCGAAAGCTTTGAGGGAATTCGATGGCGGGGTTAGAGTAGGAGAACCTAAATTCAGCCAGCAAGCTTGTGACATAATGCAGGTCGAAGCACCTTCGTCTATGACAGTGCGATGGATGGGTCTCCCTTTCGACACAACCTGCACCTGGAATGCGAGTTGATGTGAGAGGCGAGGTTTAGCCTTTTCCATATCAAAGATTGCTAGCGTGGAATCCTGGGGGTCTATTCTGCCAATGGCCGAAAGCAAGGCTTTCCTTTATGCTGGACAGGTTTGTAATACTTCAAGTGCAGACATGGCTGACGGTGCCTGCGCCAAATCTTCTACAATATTGTAGTTTTGGGCTGCACGTGCAGAGGTATTATGAGTCGTGCGTCGAAGTGTCCCTTTGGGGGGACGAATTACGGGTTCAGCAGTAGGCCTTTCGATATGCAAATCGTTAGGCGGCGGCGGATTGGAACTAGTTCCAGGTTCTTGAGCATCTATGGTAGGGGCTCCATAAAGCTTGGCGCGAGTTTGAAGGTCAATACTCTCGATGCCATAAATGGCAGATGGTCCTTCGCTGGAAGGATGCGAACCACCATTGCCCCGTTGATGGGGTTGTGGCGGGTTGTCAACCATATGTTGATGTTGCTGCTGTTGATTGGGGAAAGGATTGTGAAGAACGACAGGTGTTCTCCCAGAATCCTTGTTAGCAATAAAATCAGTGCATTCCTGCAACTGAGGACATTTGTATGTCAAGTGGTCCTCCGCACAGATTTTACAAGGAAATCTCATGGGTTTATCCTTTCCTTTTTCATTAGCGGCATTTTTCTGATTAGAGTTATTCTGATTATTCGACTGCTCTTCCGAAGAAGATGTTTTCTTCTTATTCTTCCTATTTTTCCCGTTGGGTTTTTGTGAGGTTTGCACCGAATTTACCTCAGCGGAAGGGAGAGGAGTCGTTTGATGGGGGCGGTGGCAGCCGAGGATGGCTGGGAGGTTTGCCCCCGAGACTGATTGGTGGCTACACCAGAGATCGCGCCAACGAGACCATCGGCATGCGCTCCGGTTTTCTGAGTAGCCGGAGGGTTCGGGTTACCAGGGGCATGGGGGAGCAGATCGTAAAGCGTGCCAGATTGTGAATAGATCAAATCCAGGTGCTGGGCATGACGAATACATTGATCTTCTGTCACTGCACCAGAAAGGCCAATGTCTTTAGAGATATGTGGTAAAAGAGACTTGCAAAACCAATTTTCCAAGAGGTGGTCCGGTATTGGCACTTTGACAAGCCTCCTCCTACGTCTCCATTCATGAATATGGTCGGAGATGTGGGTGGCAGTGTCTTGGCGCAGTGATGTTAACAATTCTGTGTCGGTTTCCACTCTAATTGGTAGTTGAAAGTTCTTTAAGAACTCCGTCGCTAAAGCGCCAAACGTATTGATGGTGGCGCATGGTAATTCAATGTACCACTTGGCGGCATTGCCTGTAAGGGTGCGGGAGAACAGTCGAAGGCGGACACTATCATCTACCATGGAATTGGATATGGACCACAAATGGAAGGTAGTGATGTGTGCGGTCGGGTCATCTCCATGCTTCCCGTCGAACTTCGGGATATCTGAAGGAATCTTATGCGGTATAGGAGGCCAAAGCGAGTTGTGATTGATGGGGTCGTTTGTCAGCTTATGGATGTCAGGTATGTCCAAAGCTGCCAAGAAAGGCAATTGTGGATTTTCCCCCGAGTCTAACCAAGGCAGTATGGGCTGACTATTTGGACCATAGGGTCCCCCCATCCACGTGTTACCAGAAGGGTAAGTGGGAATTTGATAAAAACCTCCCATAGGTGGAGGAGTAGGAACATACGGTTGTTGTCCATAGGGCATAGCGTATTGAGGGGTGAATGGTTGGTTGCCCCCAGCGTAAAAGTGCCCTCCCACTCTAGACGGAGGTTGGGGTTGGTTAGTCCAAATGGATGCAATAGAGTTTCCCGGAGGCATACTAGTATTTGCATAATTTGGCAACGGTATAGATCCTATGCCTATGTTTGAACCACTTAAGGGGATAGTATTTACAATGGGTTGTCCCATTTGTCCTAAGGATTGCATAGGAAGAGAAATATTCCCTGCTACCTGTGTACTGATAACACTGCCCCCTGGTATAGTGGACAGGGGGTTTGAACTCAATAGAGGGTTCCAACCGAAAGGGTTGCTAAAGGGTACCGAAGTAGTCGTGCTCGTGGGAGGAGCTACCATGGTCCCCAACGTGGTCACGGTAGGAGTAGATGCCGAAGGGTTCGGTAAACTACTGACAGTTGTGTTGACCATAGGGTTGGGGGTGGGCATATGTTGACCACTGGGGTTACCCAGTAATGACATAGAACTGACCACCGGTGGGGAGGATGATGGCGAACCAGGAATGGTTGCCATTGGTATCGACCCTGTGGATACCGGTGGAGAAATAGATGTTGGTGTTGCCGCAGACATATCTTGGCGCGGTGGAATCTGGATTATCACAGGTCCTAACGGATCAGTGAGCGGAGGATTGTAATTAGGTACAACGCCTTCAGTGAAAGGGTCCTCCGGAAGTTCCGGCTGATAAGGGTCTATGTGATAATCAAGATTAGTCAGAGGAGACTGCTCTTCCGTAGAAGGCCCAGGTTCACCAAGGTTCAATCTTTCCTCTATGGTGAGAGGAGGTAGACCTTGCTGTCATCGAGACAGACGGCGTGGGTCAGGGGACGCCACGGTGACCGGTTTAATTTTAACAAATTTTATTAAAATGTGATATATTATGAAGTCTCAAGTGACAGTAACCACACACTTACTAAAAAGAAAATACTCTCTAAAATCAATCAGCAAGCAGCCAGTATAGGGTGCCCTGTCTGAGTACTACCGTTCACTGGTGATGAAATCCAGTCTCACAATAGCATACAGAGAGGGTTGGTCGAAAGTACAGTTACGGTTACTCTAGAGCTTCGCCCGAACCCCAGACGATAGGTGTAAGCACTCTCATGAAGACGAGTACCCTCCTAAAGATTGAAGACAAAGTAGGTCCGTCTGTTTCAGGTACCAGGACAGCCCGTCCCAGTCACCTTGTGTAAGTCCCTAAAAGTATAGCCACTAAGGATACCTCAAATCACAGACACTATCAGGGGGGTCCACGGTCAAGGACAGTGTGCTATATGGACAGAATACCTAGATCCCCGATCTAGTTTCGACATCCCCAAAGGGAACCCCAATATATAACACACCCACAGGATGCAGTCGAAGGCGGGCTACCTTCTAGTGCACCCAAGTGTTGTCTCGCGCTGAGCTCCGGTAAAGGAACGGTCCCAATAATGTGAGTGCGGCAGGATTTCACTCGTTAATGACTCTAGTTTTCAAGTTTGGAGATCTTGGGTAGTTTTCTCACTTTCCTAACCCAAGATCCTAGCCTGAACTACTATTTGTGTGAGCTCAAAAAGAGTTATTAGATTGATTTTATTATCGCTTTGTTTTTAGTGTACTTTGTTATTAGTCTGGTGGAGGGGAAATGGACGTATGAAGTATAGTGAGACTCTTGACTCAATAAACCATGCAAAACATGCTCTAAATATTAACTTCAATGAACAATGTTTCTACAAGGAGAGGTTTCTTTTTTCAATCATCCATGCACCAACATGTAAATAACACAACTCAACTTTTAAGATTCAGACTTCTATCTACCTCTTTTAACAGTCTGTGAACCAAACTTTCAGAATAAACTCAGCTTAAATGCAGAAAAATATAAAATAAAAAAAATTCTCTTTAAAAAAGTAAATGCTTTGCACACTAACTAAATAAGAGAAACAAATAATCAATGCCAGCTTTAGCAGACAAGCACAGGGATTCAGTCTGTGAAAGGTATTGGTGGCCAAAAAACTCTACAGCTAAAACACAGTCACAGTAGTGAACAGCAGGGTTTTGGCTGAGTAACGCTCTGTCTGTGAGAAAATAAAACGTTATAACGCACTGTATTTAAGCCTAGATCACGTTATAACACACTGGATGAACTGCATAGATCGCGTTAACCAGGGAAAAGCTCTTCAGTTGGCCAGACAGGAACAGGATTGAACTCTGCAAGCGTTTGGTATGTCTACTGGGCATCAAAAAATGGTCGGAAGGATACTGAACAGAGGAGAGAAGAAATAAAGGGAAAAATAGTCCGGAAACTATGGGGACACTCCCCAGCGGAGTCGCCAATTCTGCTATAGGGTAAACTGCTTGGGTGGTTGGTTTTCGTATATCCCTCTCAGGGCTTTCCAGTGCCCGAGGCAGACAATAAGATTATCTATGCTGTTCACAAAGATGGCATGAGCATGTTCATATTAGCTTGAACTAACTTGAAGGAATACAATGGAGAATTACCTCTTTGACAACTTTAGAATCCTTTGGAGAGCGCTACGCAGCAAAGCAAGAGTCCTTCTTCACCGACTCCAAATCTGAGTCCTGCAATCAGTCAAAGCACCCGCGTAATTTCTAATATAACAAGTATTCTATCAATTAAATCAACAATAAACATCTAGATTATACACATCTGAGCCATTCATATCATACTAAGCAAATATTGAAATAACAATATAACATTAAGCATCGAATGGACAAAACGAACATAGTTCTATTGATTTTGAAAGAAGGAGGATTACAACCATCGGTTGTACCAAGCCCTCCTCAGTCTCCCAATCTCTCTTCTCTATCAAGTGAAGAAGTCCAAGCCAACAAGCTCTCTAGGAGCCTCTTTGACTCTTGGCCTTCATAATGTCACACTATTCTCTATTCCACAAGTATGCAAGAACCTTTGAGCAATCCTTCGACCTTCAATTAAGAGCCTTCAGCTCCTTCTTATAGGAGAGGGAGAAAGCCATTGTTGCCCTTCTCTTTCCACTAGTTTGGAATGGAAAAGGCTTAGATGTTTCCTTATCTCCATGCTTTTGCCTCTCTTGGAGTTTAGTCTTCTATGGCAATGACCAATAATGAACTGGTGCTTCTGTAGTTTCCTCTGTGCATTGACTCCTTCGTGAGGGAAAGTTGGAGATTCAAATCTTTCTCCGCGCTCTTTTCCCAATTCAAACTTAAAACACGGGTAACGCGACCATCAAGTGTAAACAGAGCGTTGCCCTAGCCACTAACGCGGCCAATGTATATTTCTTGCCTGCGTTATAACGCTCTTATTCTGTTCTATATATGCGTTACCCTGGCAGAAATAGGTTTAATTTAGGTCTTTGTACTTCTTCCATATTTGTCTTTCCCTGCGAGGTGATGAGAGTGTACGGCTGTAACGGGGAGCACTTAGTTCTTTATTTTTTAATTTCATAGTGGGACTTTTACTGTGATCTCATCCACCCTTAAATGACGAAAAAGCCAACAACCTTTTGAACATACTTGTGAGGGTTTGAATACCCTTTGAAAAAGGCTTTTGTTATATAAAAACTCAACATGCTATTTTTTATCCTTTCATCACCTTTTTAGATATCGTGAAGCCTTTTTCTTCGAAAAAGTTTATGACAAATGTTGTGAATGTTATTTTGAAAGTCTTCATAGATATGACCCTTCCCCATGTGAAGAAGTCATCTAATGCGAAGAAGTCATCTTAAGGCTAAAATCATCTTAAGGCTAAAATTTCTTTCACAGTTCCTTCATTAAGGCAGCGACTCTGTCACTATTTGTCCATATCCGTTCCTTAAAATAAAACTTGCTCAAAACCATATTAATGATTGTAGATGCATCCTTTGAATGATATTTCTCTTTGACTATGGGTGAAACCTTAGTTTCATTCACCTAGGTTTGGAAAACATATGTTTATCTTTAAAGGAAATTCTTTAAAGACCCTTCCTACAATTATATGCAACAACAAGGTATTTTCACATGTGTCATAGAAAAAAGGCCTTTGTTTGTGACAGTGGCATGTTTAATTTCTTTGAATGTTGTCCTTGAATTTAAAACACATGCCATATCCTTTTCTTCACACATACTGTCTCTATGTGTTTATTTGCAACGTCTCCTTCAGAAGCAAGGCTTAGACTACCTTCTTGTCAATTTGATGAGGTTTTGAAAAATATCTTCGTCGACAGGAAAAGAAAAGCTTATTTAAACATCAAAAAATCACTACTTGGCCATATTCTTAACAACATTTTCTACTCATAATCACCCAATTGTTTCCCACTGCACTTAAACTCTTCCTTTCAATCAATGAAACCATATAATCAATCCTTGAGACACCACTGTTGTGTTAGTGGTTTCATCTATTGGAGAAAAAGGTGTTAAAACAAGTTTTTAGGTAGTTTGGGGCATTGTTAGCTTTGTGCCCCTTAAATGAGGCCATACCTCTATTCCTGACCCTCTGCTTGTTAAATGAAGGAGGCGTTTATCACATTTCCCAACCATCTGCTTTTTAAATGAAGAAGTTTTCAACCAATGACCTAACCCTCTACTCATGTTTGGAGGAGGTTGTACACAGTCATCCAATCCTATGCTCATGTTTGGAGGAGGTTTTACACAATGATACTATTTCATCGTTTTGTCCAAATATGTCATCCTTCCTTGTAATTCCCATCTCCAGTTGGTATATCACAGTAAGTAATAAGGTGTAAAATTGTCAATATGCCATGAGAGGCATGCTTTGAGATGTGTATTATGTTGTTAAAATACTCTTATGTATCTTTAGAAACCAGAGGCAATCCTGACCTGTATCTGTAGAGTAATACTTGCTAGTCATAAGTCACTAACATTTTGACTGTGTTTGCAAGAGCTCATTGAAATACCTCTCTATCTAGTACTTGCATCCCAGGCTCAAAACCACATGAGAAGTAGTTGTCTTCTCATGTTAAGTTTAATAATGTCTTCTGGAACACTGGTACACTTTTTCTTTCGAAAAAGGCATTGAAACACTATAAATCCACCTAATATCAGTTTGACTTATGGCATATGCACTGCTGAGACATCAAGGCTTGTTAGTGGCGTGACTTAAGGGTGTATCAAGCTTTATTTGCAGAATAGGAAGGTCAGCTATGACTGGTTGATTTTAGACAGAGTTTCTTTTGTTTTAGGATATTTTTCCAAGGGAAGATCGCCTAAAGCACCACTAACTAACTTAGGGGAGACTTTTTGACAGATTTGGAGTATTCTCTTTGGAGCTGATGGAAAAGTTTGTATGACTGAGACTAGATAGGGCTTGACAATTAGGTTTTATCTCATCATGGGCTGATTTTTAAAAGGTAGGAGGGAAAAAATGTTTATGGGTGTTTTCTAGCTGGAAAATTTGACAAATTGGAGATCAGTTGCTAGAAAACTTGGCTTTAACAACTAGTCATCATCAATAGACGAAAAATACTGATGACTAATAGTGGCTCCATTTGGAGAGGGCAGCTCCTTTTCAGGAGGTGTCCAGAATTTCAGATCTCGGTTCTTTGAAGACCAGTGCCCTTATCCATTGGCGCAAATTTCTTTCTTCCTTGATGCTATTTCTGAAAATTGACAACATGATTAGCATCAAGACATTTCTACCTACCCCGCTACATTTCCTAACATTTTTTCTTCTTTCGGGTGCATTTGGACTAACAACCCTTTCACATAATATTTTTGAAAAAGGACACTATCTAATTCTACACTTATATCCACCGGGATTTCAGATTAAGCTGATGAACTCCTTTGTTTCTCTACCTATACTGGATCAACTGTCAAGGTTAAGCTGTTTGACAAGATTTTATTCTCTAATCTAAAACATGAAATTGAAAAATGACCAAATCAGGATTAGACAGTCTGATTTGTCATGTACTTGTGGCATGAAAGACAAGTTGCACACAAATATTATTTTGCATAAAATGAAATCTAGAAAATCAGGGCTAGGATACACAGTTTGTTTTTCATCCTTGCTTTCCTCTTTGGTTCTGTTTTGAGCATGTGGAACCAGTATCTTTTACTAATCTATTTTCTTTGATAACTCAATCTTACACAATGTTGACTATATTTTCCTCTCACTAACTTATCAGCAAATATGTTTAAAACATGTTCAGTTATGATTAGGCTAGATAACTTAACAAGACATTTTAGCACTAGTAGCAGCATTTAGACTTGCGCACTTTCAGAATGACTATATTTTGAACATGGGACTTTCTTCTTATTTTTCAAACCGCCCTCTTTTTCTATTTTTCTATTGTTTTTGAACTTTCTGTTTTTTTATTTATTTTTCAAACAATGGTATATACAATGATTGAAAATGTTTTAACTCAGAGATCTTGGAAATGGTGAAACTTAAGCATCCTATCTTCATCAGGATCTCCTACCACTCTTGGTCCACTCAGCTCTTGAAAAGAAAAATTTGGAAAATTTTCTCTTTCAAGCATGATATAAGGATTCATGCATGAATCTCTGAACAACCCCGTATCTTCCTGTTGTACCTCTTTATACCTCTGACTTCCACTCCTTCTTCTGCTGTATATCTTTTTCAAATAATGCAGATATTCTTTGTATTTTTTTAATTAAATGATGACATCATCAAGGTATGTCAGAATAAAAAAATTCAGAACTAGAAACATGGCTTTTAGGAGCATGTTTTTGATACCCGGTGGTTTTGCAATTCTGGGTTTCAAAATGGAACTACTTCCAGCATACTTGAAAAATTCTTTGAGTTGTTTTCTTTGCAAAGGAATCATTTAGCGATACCCTGAAACATCATCTTGCAAAGACACATGATTAAAAGCATTTATCATTGGTATATCATGGTCTTGGGTAGGAAGGATAAAATTTCGGTCACAAGGGTGTGTATTAGTATTTCTAAAATCAAAACAGATCCTATGACCAGTTGTTTTATCTTTGACTACTACTGTTTGGTCAAGATTTTTGTATTTTCATTTGTCGAAGTTGTTTCTTGGAGTGATGGCAGTGGCATAGTGCTTCTCACTATTTTCCCTACATGAAGTAGTATTTTGAATAATATTGCAAATTCTAGCAGTTCTAAGTCTTTGGTGGAGTGGCAGAATGCTAGCTAGTTCAAACAATTCAGGTATATTTGGACTGCAGTCATCATATCCTTTCATAAGATGTTTTTTAGACATTTTTCCTGGATTTTTAGCTGTTATGACTACAGTCATGGTTTCATTTGAAGGGGTAGAGTTATGTGATGGTAAATCCTTAAGGTATGGTAAGAACATTAAGCTTCATTGCCCCTGATTTCCAAAGAGGTTTGTGATATGCAAGTCTTCTAATGCCTCTGTTCTGAAAAAGTCTCCTGATGTTACTGTTGATGTTTGCTTAAGCTTTGAGAAATTTGCGTGATGGTACATAATGGTTTGTGCTTCTCGCTCTATCCCTATTTCAAAAGGAACAAACTCTCTTTCCTCAAGATATAGCTGCTCATGGTCATGATAATTTTGAGTGTCTAGTTCATCATAGAGAACTTGGGGAAGCTAATGAGGTGGGTCTAAGTTTATTTCAAATCCTCTTGGTTGTTTTTCAATGTCCTCATCAGTGTGTAGAATGAAAGAGTTCAGATCAGAATGCAAGTAGTACATCGGGATGTTATCTGGCCTTTCTTGGTTGCTGACCATATATTTCATGTGTGCTTCCTGATAGAGTATTTTGGTTTGGTTAAACACAGGAATAGTTGCATAGGACATATCAAGTTGAATATTTCCCTAAAGCTTAGCTCCTCAAGTTCTGGATAAAAGCATTCCATACATGGGGGGAATGTCTGCTACCACTATGTCCATGATCAGGTGTTTTGCAGGTATTTGGAAAAAAATAAAACAAAGATCTTTGATTAAGCCTAGACACTTGACTCTACTAGAATAAAATGAATATAAGTCTTTATATGGTCTCATTATTTCTAGGCCTAAGCTTTCCATCACAATCTTTGGCATGAGATTATGCGAGGCCCCAGAGTCTAGCATGGCATTGTGTAGGATTTGGTCATGGATATTCAGACTTATGTAAAAGGGAAGAGTGGTTCCTTCTTGGAATTTCCCTTCTATTTTTTGACTAAACAACACTTCAGGAGTGTCATCAGCTAGATCTAGGGTGTTTTCATCATTTCTTAAATTCAGGACCTTTAACACTTGGGATTTATAAGAGTTTTGGGCGATAAGTTCAGTGAGCCTCAAAACTGAAGGGTGTTTGTAGTTTAGACAAGTTTGCTTCAATTTTTTTAGCCATGACCTTCTCTATGTTCTGACTTTGTTGACTCTGTTTCGGGATTTTGTTCGACATAGCCATCTCAGGAATCTTGGTGGAGGTACTAGGAGAATCTGAGCCAAGACTTGTCTGAATAGCTTTATCTTTGTCTTGGTCAGTTTTCTTGACCATGATTTTGTTTTTATCCACTACTTTTTTGAGGATGGTATCAAGGATTTTAGCAGTGTCCGAGCTACTTTTCTTGGAGTTGTCTTGGTTTTTCTACTTCTAAGATCATACTGCCTGTGAGCTTCTATGATGGCATTCTGAAAATCTATAGCAGCATCTTTGGGATCTTCATAGTTGGTTTCATTTTGATTCGGAGAGAAGAAATCTTGTTCTTCTTCTGTGAGGTAAAACTCACTCTCGTTATCAAAACCTATAAGGTTTAAATGTTTTTCATCAGTGGGTTTTGTATCCCTCTCATCCTCATCAACATAATTCTCATTAAAGGGTGGCCCAATTTGTTGGTCATTTTCCTTGGGTTTGTTTTAAGGCTATTCCCTCCTAAATTTTTGGTTCCAGTTTCTGTTTCGAGGGTTTGGCTAGTTGTCCCTAAGAGGTGTCTTTTCACTTATCTTTTCCCACATTTTCGCCATGGATCTAACCAAGTCATCTATTATAGGATAAAAGGAAGGGGCTGAAGGGGTGACCTCATCCGGGTATGCGACTTTCCTTTCTAATCTGGTCCTAGCTCTTTTTTCTGCTAAGTTGGCTTCTGCACTTATGCCCACTTTTTGCATTTCCTCTAAGGTAGGGGGGTCCTTGTCTCTTAGTTGATAAGTCATGTCTAGGTCGAAGCCTTCGGGGAACTTTGCTAAGGCTGAGCCAAGTGGAGGTTTGAAGTGAGGTGGGAGGGCGTTATAAACACTGTTGAACCTAGTACAGTATCCCTGGACACTTTCCCGATTTTTCCTTTTTAGATTGTTATATTCCGACAAGATTTGAATGGGGTTCTTTCTGATTTCCCACTTATTTATGGAGGTTTGGTAGAATTTTGGGGGATCGTGTATGCTATTTGGAGTTAAGATCTTAAACCATTTTTTGGGTTCTCCGCCCAGGCTTTGGGCGAACATCCTCATTCTTATGGTCTCGTCCTCTATTTCCATGTATTCAAAGGCATCGCTAATTCTATCTACATGTTGTTGAGCGGTAGTAGCCTCAACTCCGCTAAAGTGCGGTATTTTGGATTGATAATCATTTTGTAAAGGAGCCAAAGGGTGTGGCAACACCAAGGGTGCATACCAAGCTGCCATGGAGGGAGCTAATGGATGATGTACAAAATGAGGGCTTGTAGGATGAGATGAGGTGATTTGAACAGTAGTGGTTTGGATGGGTGTGGTGGATGTACTTGGGCTAGTGCTCTGATTTTGAGCAGATCTGGGGTGGTAGGATCCAAAGTGATGGACAAGCTGAAAGTCGGGAGGTGTAGTAGGTGAGGCTTCTGTACTAGGACTCTGTGGCAGATTTAGGGGCTCAATATCGTCAAAGTTTACCTTATTTTCTGACTTGATTCTAAAAAGGTTTTTTGCTGATTTTAAGTCAAATGGGGAATCCTGCAAGGATGTGAGGTGTTTGAGTACTGATCTTGCTTTATAGATGGACCTATCAGTAGCTAAATTTCCAGTTTCGGAAGCTTGCCACAGAATCTTCTCTAGGTCATCTACTATGACAAGGGGATTTGGGTCTTGATGAGATCTAGTGTTGATTCTTCGTGAATCTAGATTTCGAATTCAGAGTTTAGAGAGGATGGAAATTTTGTTTGTTTTGGGTGGATGGCCTCTCTACTGGTTTTTCTAATGTGAAGGATGGTCAAAACAAAAATGAGGGCTAGTGGAGTCGCCATGTGGATTTCTTTGAGAACTATGGTCCACCACCAAAACTATCAAAGATGGTTTGGGGAAAAAATCTTCTAGGAAACTTTGAGATGAAGACTTGCAAGGAAGAGTGATTCACTTGGTTTGAACAGTTTTCTAGGCTGTCTGGACAAGCTAATGGTTCTATTTGCAAGTTTATTTCTATTTATCTCCTATGTTTAGGTGAAGTTTTCTGAATTGCTAAGTTAATACTTAGTTAGTCACTGATCACAGAGTTTGCACCATGAGTTTTAAGTTTTGGAAAGGATGAGTCAAAAGAAAAGGTATGGTTTATGAATTTTTTGGTTTTTTATGGAGTTTTTAGGCCTAATGGAGGCTAGTGGAGTCGCCAGGTGGAACTTGGTTGTTTTTGTAGAGATGTAGCTATGGTCCACCACCGATAACTAGGGAAAAGCCAATCTGGGAATGTTTTGGGGTTTTCTGATTTTTTGTGTAGCCTATGAGGTTTGGAAGAGTTTCTTATAACTGAATCATCATTTTGCTAAGATGGTGAAAGAGCTAGCTTCTACTCTTCAAACAACACTTAAGTTTTCTAATTTTAATTGATACTTCGAGACTTACTAAGCAGTACTTAGATTGTCACTAACTCGGAAGGTCCCACCGTGATCGCCTCTATGTTAGTGAGCAGTGGGATAAGTCAATAAGATAGTATTCTTAAGGCTATTGAAATGTTTTAGGGAATCTAAGGTTGTTTGTTACTCAAAGTCCCACCGTGATCGCCATTATGTTAGTGTGGCGATGAGGTGGCTCAAAATTATAGTGCGCTTAGTTCAAAAAGGGGCTTTCCATGAGTCTTGAAAGATATTCAGATTAATATGAACTTAGAAAAGTCCCACCGTGATCGCCATTATCTTAGGGTCCCATGATTTGGCTGATTGGCAAGCCAAATGACACTGTAACATCAAACCAATATTTGGAGCCCAAGGACCTAGCCTTCCTAGACTCAAAGAGGGCTCTCTCTATTTGTGTAAGGGATATCTGTGTGTTTTGCTTCTTGTGTTTTTGATTTTAGGCTAGTTATGAAGTAGGTGTTTGGTTTTGGCTTTTAGATTTGTGAGGGATGACCTGATCAAAGACTAGGATAGGTAAAAATATGTCGGATCAACTGGGATATGGGGTCAAAAAGTTCAATAAATCTTTCAGATGGTGATACAATATTGTTGAAGGGCCAATTTGATTCGAGGTAAAATGGATCTTTGGGTAAAATGGAGTGGGATGGACATTAAATGTGTGAAGAACAAAGGATTTCAAACATAAATAGTTTAATAGCTGACATAAACATGGTAGGGCTCACCATTAATCATGAGAAATGTAACTATAAATTGATCAATGCATAGAAATAAACATTCAAGCAATACATAGAGATATATGACTCTCTAACTTTAGGAAATTGCTATCAGACTTTGGGGAAATACATTTAAGACAAAAAAACAACTCAAAACACTATGAGGAAATGCCTAAGCATAGTATTTCAAGCTATTGAGCACTTTGAAGCAAGATTGCATAGTTTTAGGCAAAGAGCAAGATCAATAAAGGACCTCCTTGGTTCAACAAATGATAATCTAATCAATCAAATAAAGGTTTCAGAGGTGGAGCTATGACTAGCCATGAGTAAGCAGGGCATACCATGAATCATACTTAGCATGCATAAAACCATAAATGAAACAAGCAAACAATTTCTTTAGGTAACAAAGAGCAATCAAAGATTCTTTGATATGACTAAGAAGGAAGAAAACATAGAAGCTATAAAGAAATAGGAAATTTGAGGTGCCTCCAAGGGCATGTCTCAAATCTATTCTCTAGTGTCTTATATCAAGAAAGAACATGGGATTAAGAATGAAAACTAAGAATCATAACAGAGAGGGACACTATACCATTTTACCAAGTCAAGGAATCCAACAACAGACCTCCTTCATCATCCAAAAACATTCAAGAAACTATCCAATGCATGAGACAAGTGTTTCTTCCAAGCTTGTATAACCATATATTGCTTCTATTCATCAATTTTAGCCTTGTTTACAATGAATTCTCTTGGAATATATAGGGTAAGATGAGGGAAAACCTCCTAGTGCAACTTGAAATCTCATTGGCCCATCAAAAATATCTGATTTTGTCCTTGAGGCTTTGCAAAGCCCAAGCCACAAAATATCTAATAAAATATCTCAAAAATGCAAAAAAAGGAAAATATATTGACTTTTCATAACCAATCATGCCCAAAAATAGCTAAACACACATGAGGGAAAGTCACTTTAGAAAGGTTCATTTTTTACAAAAATACTTAAGAAATATATCAGCAGGAAGTTCTTTGTCTTGCCGGCAACTTTTGGAGGCCTTCCCGATGTCGGAAAGAGGCCCATGACAGCTCGTTGGAAAGAACTGAATGTCTATTTTCTGAAAATTCTTGTTTTCCTCCAAACTGATCAATTAAATTCCATCAAAAACTGACCTGTGTGTAAAAACCCAAAAAAAAGACCTTGCTGATAAACGGGGCAGAGTGTGGAAAAAGTGAGTGTTTTTCGCCATTTTAGGGGAGCAAATCATCTTCAATTGATCTAAAAATTGCTGAGTAGATTCCCCTGAAATTATGGCATCCAATGATACCATTTTAATCCTTTGAGGATGTCCCAAACAGAAATGGCGATGCCCATGAGTTTTAGCCAAAAACCCAAAAATGACAAAAAATCAAAACTTGTTGAATTTCGCCCAATTTTGGCGAGCATGACCCTGAAGGGTTTTCAGAAACATGCTGTGGAGCTAAGGCAAAAATTTGGAGCTTATAGGTGTCTTTCTTCATTTTTGGTGCTGGGCACCTCCTTTGAGCTTCCTTGAGTTTTTCCTGTGTGGCCTTCAATTTTTTCCGAGCGAACTGATTTAGCTTCTTATAGTGCCCGGTCATCCTCCTTTGAAGGTTCAAATCTCTATTGGCCTTCTCCAACTTCTTTTTCAAGTGATAATTCACCCTCTCGAGCCATGCTTCTCAATTTTTCTCTATCTCTTGGGTGAACAAAGTAGTGAGAGGAATAGATTGGAGAAGGGCAGCTTCTTCCTCCTTTTGTTTCTCAAGGGCTTTTCGGAGTCCCATGGTTCTTGGCCTCTTTCTCCTGGGCTGATCTTCAGCTTTGCTATCATTGAACTCACCCATGAGTTCTTCCAATTTAACTTGCACCTTGGAGGCCTCTTTTTTGTATTTGATGGTCTGGGTCTCATATACCTCCATATGGACACTCGTATGTTTGTTTTGTATTTGCAAAAAGTGATTGAAGTTTCTAGCCCTCTCTAGATTTGCCCTCAAAGCATCAGTTTACTTTTCTCTATTGATCAAGAGAGTCTCTAGGATGCAGGCCTCATTTTCGCTATCATCACTTTGGATTTGAATTATGTCAAAATACCTCTCCTTTTCATGGTTGCTTTCATATTTCTCCTTTCCTTTGCTTTGGGTAGCCTTCCTGGTCTTCCTCCTCTTGGGTAATTTGACAATGGGCTGCTTGGGCAAATTCCCCTTGCTTCGGAGGGCCCTAGTAAAATTTGGAGTTATAGTTTTAGGCACCCTTTTCCTTGATTTCCGTGGCTTGGCCACTTTTGGAGAAGAAAGCATGGCCCTTTGCCTAGGAGAGGCAGCTAGCACATGCTATATTGGCTCTTTTCCCTTGTTACTTTCCTCATCATCCTTGCCACTGTTTTGAGTTTCTTCATGAATGCTTTGACTGTCCTCTTGCATGTCATTTTGAGAGCTGCCCCCTTTACTCTTGCCTTTGTTGTCTCTAGGACTTTGAGGCTCTATCTCTTCAATTTTTTGGGCTTCAAATTCATCCTTTTTTCTGTTGTGAGGGCTACCAATATCCTCATCAAAATGCTTAATCTCCTCATCATTTCCCTGCTCACTGTTTTGAGTTTCTTCATGGCGTTGCTCTTTATTATTGTGCTTCATATTATCAATGTGTTCTTCTTCACCTTGCTTCCCTGCCTCACTGTGCTCTTTTTCACTTTGCTTCCCTTCTTCATCATCATGTTCCTCCCCTTCATCATGTTGTTCCTCCTCTTCATCATGTTGTTGTTCATCGTGTTCTTCTTCCCCTTACTACCCTTCCTCATCATGTTGTTGTTCATCATGTTGTTGCTCATCTTCATCATGCTATTCCTCTTCATCATGCTCTTGTTCTTGTTCAATTACACGAAATTTGAGCTTCTTGGGAATGGGCTTACTTGAAGAAGGCGAAGGATGGTGAGTGGAAGGTGAAGGAGATGTATGAAATGAAGGGACAGTGGTGAAATCTAGATGTGCAATGAAAGTGTCCCAAGAGATTTCCTTCTTCTCAAATTGATGAAGAATGATAACCTTGTTGAGAGAATGATGGAAAAGGCAAGCTGACTGCTGAGAAGGAGGTCTTTTCTGAATAGTGGAGGCCATTTTTTCAATAATTTTATGGAGGAAGAAAGGGATATTTAACAATTTGGCTCTTGTGAAATGCATGAGCAACCGGACATGGGAAGCATAGACTCGGGAGAATCTTCCCTCGCAAGTGAAGTATTTCACGATTATCTTCATGAGGGGAGCATAACTAGTCAACAGATATGAGAAGGGAAATATTGATGGACATGTATCTCTATTCTCAGGCTTCAAAAAGGGTTTGTATTGATCTTAGTATAGGTGGCTCTGTTTAAACCACTTCTCTCCGACATAAGGGATTTTGGTGGCCTTGGAAATGGATCTAGGAGAAAACTTGAAATCCAAGCCTACCAGCTGAAAGTGTTTCCCTTGAAATCTCAAAGCACAAAGATGTGTCAAGGGGGAATAGATTTTCACCTCCTGCACCCTTTGACAAAACTCTAGACATCCAACCTCGTGAAATTTAAACAAGATTGATGGATGAGAATTTACCTCTTCAGTTGAAATAGGCTCAAACCTCCTGTGAAGGCCACTTCTACTGTCCTCCCTGGGAGGCATTTTGTTTTGGATACTCTTTGAAAAAACAAGCTGTCTCAAATGGCCTTTGAAATGTTTTCTCAACCACACCCCTGTCCTCCTTATAAGTCACTGTTTAATCCTCTTTGATGCCAAACAACAAGTATTTGTTAAGTGAAACAAAATCAACTTATTATTGTGCTTGGGCAAAGTCTTTGAAAGGTTGGTTTGTGGTTTCTTGGTGAAGAAGGAACCTTTGTTTTGATAATAACACCTTTCTCTTCAACCAATACCCTTTTTGTTGTTTTGCTATTTCTTTACAAAGTAAGTAAGACACCCTCAGCTCTGTTTGGAAACCTTTCACACACTCTGTTTTTGGAACTCTATTGGTTGCACAATGTTCAATATTAAACCATATAGAGAGGACTTTCAAATGTCAAAGCTTTCAAATTATGATCATTGTTTTTCCCTTCGAAATTCAAACAGAGTCTACTCTTGTTTTAAGACTGTTAGGACACTCTTCAAATTTATTTGAGACCTCTACAACTGTGTATGTTTGCCTAGTAATTATTGTATGGTTTATCAATGTTCTTAAAGGCAGTTAAGGCCCTTTAAACTGATAAAAACACCCCACCCTCTAATCATTGTTTTTGTCTTGTGCTCTTTATATGACAACTGCTCTCTAAAGCCACTATTTAAGACACTGTCCAACTTGATTTTAGACCTCTAATACATAAGAAAACTTTCTTCAGCTTTGACTAGAACTTTGTCTCATATACCACTGCCTATCTCTTGTTTTTTAAATGATGAAATGGTGTCAAAATAATTATCTCCTTCTTAGAGAAAAACACCACAAAACACCCTTTCAATCTTTGAATTTTTCCAAGAGGAAATGTAGAATACCTCGAATAAAACCTTAAAGACCTCGACTGATTGATTGGAGCATCTCCAAAGAGTTTTTTGAAGGTGTTTGGGTGCGTAGCACGTTCACTGAAAAGAACATCGCGCAGTTGGGTCGACCTCGGGCAGTGGGTGAACGGCCCTACAGGCGCACCACACCACAGTAGAAACCCTTTGTATTTTTGTTCGCAGGCGCGCCGCACGCTTTTACAGGCGTGCCACGCAGGCTTGAGGGCCTTAAAAATTCTGAAAAATGATGAAATCACTATTTTCTCCAATGAACAGCCAGGGGAGCACTTGGTTAGTGTTTTGAAATTGCACAGTGGGACTTTGCAACGGTCTTATCCACCTTTAAATGACGAAAAAGCCAACAACCTTTTGAACATACTTGTGAGGGTTTGAATGCCCTTTGAAAAAGGCTTTTTTTATATAAAAACTCAACATGCTATTTTTTATCCTTTCATCACCTTTTTAGATATCATGAAGCCTTTTTTTCGAACAAGTTTATGACAAATGCTGTGAATGCTATTTTGAAATTCTTCATAGATATGACCCTTCCCAAAGCGAAGAATTCATCTCAAGGCTAAAATCTCTTTCACAGTTCCTTAATTAAGGCAGCAACCCTGTCACTGTTTGCCTATATCTGCTCCTTAAAAGAAGACTTGCTCAAAACCATATTAATGATTGTAGATGCATCCTTTGAATGATATTTCTATTTGACTCTGGGTGAAACCTTAGTTGCATTTACCTATTTTTGGCAAACATCTTCTTATCAAAAATGAAATCCTTTAAAAACCCTCCCTACAATCATATGCAACAACAAGGCATTTTCACATGTTTCATAGAAAAAAGGCCTTTGTTTGTGACAGTAGCATGTTTCATTTCTTTGAATGTTGTCCTTGAATTTAAAACACATGCCATACCCTCTTCTTCACACATACTGTCTCTATGTGTTTATTTGCAAAGTCCCCTTTAGAAGCAAGGCTTAGACTACCTTCTTGTCAATTTGATGAGGTTTTGAAAAAGATCTTCATGGACAGGAAAAACAAAGCTTCTTTGAACATCAAAATATCACTACTTGGTCATCCGCTTAACAACTTTTCTACTCATAATCATCCAATTGTTTCTCACTGTATTGCAAATCTGTCTTCCAAATAGTGAAACCATATAAGCAATCCTTGAAACACCACTGCTGTGTTAGTGGTTTCATACATTGGAGAATAAGGTGTAAACAGGTTTTCAAGGCTATTTGCAGCATTGTTGGCATTGTGCTCTTTGAATGAGGCTACACCTTTGTTCCTGACCCTCTGCTTGTTAAATGAAGGAGGCCTTAACAAATGACTTAACCATCTGCTCATGCTTGGAGGAGGTTTTACATAGTCACCCAACCATATGCTCATGTTTGGAGGAGGTTTTACACAGTCATGCTATTTCATCCGCTCATGTTTGGAGGTTTTACACAGTCATGCTATTTCATCTCTTTGTCAAACTGTGTCATCTTTCCTTGTAGTGCCTATTCACAATTAAGTAAAAAAAAGTGACAAGTTGACAATATGTCATGAGGGGCATTCTCTGAGATATGTAATATGTTTGATACAATACCCTTATGCATCTTTAGAAAACAGGAGCAATCCTGACCTATGTCTGTAGAGTATTACTTGCTAGTCATAGGTCACTAACCTTTTGACTGTGTTTTCAAGACCTCATTGAAATACCTCTTTGTCTAGTACTTGCATCCCAGGCTCAAAACCACATGAGAAGTAGCTGTCTTCTCATGTTAAGTTTAATAATGTCTTCTGGAACACTGGTACACTTCTTCTTTTGAAAAAGACATTGAAACACTATAAATCCACCTAATATCAGTTTGACTTGTGGCATATGCACTGCTGAGACATCAAGGCTTGTTAGTGGCACGACTTAAGGGTGTATCAAGCTTTATTTGCAGAATAGGAAGGTCATTTATGACTGGTTTATATTAGATAGAGGTTCTTTTGGCTTTAGGATAGTTTCCCAAGGGAGGAATGCCTAAAGCGCCACTACCTAACTTAAGGGAGATTTTTGACAGATTTGGAGTATTCTCTTTGGAGATGATGGACAAGTTTGTATGACTGAGACTAGATAGGGCTTGAAAATTAGGTTCTATCTCATCATGGGCTGATTTAAAAGGTAGGAGGGAAAAAATTTTATGGGTGTTTTCTGGCTAGAAAATTTGACAAATTGGAGATCAGTTGCTAGAAAACCTGGCTTTAACAACTAGTCATCATCAACAGGTGAAAAATACTGATGACGAATAGTGGCTCCATTTGGGGAGGGCAACTCCTTTTCAGGAGGTGTCCAGAATTTCATATCTCGGTTCTTTGAAGATTAGTGCCTTTATCCATTGGCGCAAATTTCTTTCTTCCTTGATGCTATTTCTGAAAATTCACAGCATGATTAGCATCAAAGACGTTTCTACCTACCCCACTACATTTCCTAACATTTTTTCTTCTTTCGGGTGCATTTTGACTAGCAACCCTTTGACATAATATTTTTCAAAAATGACACTATCTAATTCTACACTTATATCTGTCGGGAGTTCAGATTAAGCTAATGAACTCCTTTGTTTCTCTACCTATGCTGGATCGATTGTCAAGGTTAAGCTGTTTGACAGGATTTTATTCTCTAATCTAAAACATGAAATTGAAAAATGGCCAAATTAGGATTAGACAGTTTGATTTGTCATGTACTTGTGGCATGAAATACAAGCTTCACACAAATATTATTTTGCATAAAATGAAATCTAGAAAATCAGGGCTAGGATACACAGTTTGTTTTTCATCCCTGCTTTCCTCTTTGGTTCTATTTTGAGCATGTGGAACCAGTATCTTTTACTAATCTATTTTCATTGATAAGTCAAGGTTTGACAATGTTGACTATCTTTTCCTCTCACTAACTTATCAACAAATAAATTTAAAACATGTTCAGTTATGATTAGGCTAGATAACTGAACAAGACATTTTAGCACTAGTAGTGGCATTTAGACTTGCGCTCTTTTAGAATGACTATTTTTTGAACATGGGGATTTCTTCTTATTTTTCAAATCGCCCTCTTTTTCCATTTTTCTATTGTTTTTGAACTTTCTGTTTTTTGATTTATTTTTCAAACAATGGTATATACAATGATTGATAATGTCTTAACTAAGAAATCTTGGAAATGGTGAAACTTAAGCATCCTATCTTCATAAGGATCTCCTACCACTCTTGGTCCACTCAGCTCTTGAAAAGAAAAATTTGGAAAATTTTCTCTTTCAAGAATGACATAAGGATTCATGCATGAATCTCTTTATACCTCTGACTTCCACTCCTTCTTTTGTTGTACATCATTTTCAAATAATGCAGATATTCTTTGTCATTTTTTAAGTAAATGATGACATCATCAAGGTATGTCAAAATGCAAAAATTCAGAATTAGAAACATGGCTTTTAGGAGCATGTTTTTGATATCTGGTGGTTTTGCAAATCTGGGTTTGAAAATGGAACTACTTCCATCATACTTGAAAAATTCTTTGAGTTGTTTTCTTTGCAAAGGAATCATTTGGCGATACCCTGAAACATCATCTTGCAAAGACACATGATTAAAAGCATTTATCATTGGTATATCATGGTCTTGGGTAGGAAGGATAAAATTTCTGTCACAAGGGTGTGTATTAGTATTTCTAAAATCAAAATAGATCCTATGACCAGCTGTTTTATCTTTGACTACTACTGCTTGGTCAAGATTTTTTTATTTTATTTTGTTGAAGTTGTTTCTTGGAGTGATGGCAGTGGCATAGTGCTTCTCACTATTTTCCCTAAATGAAGCAGTATTTTGAATAATATTTCAAATTCTAGCAGTTCTAAGTCTTTGGTGGAGTGGTAGAATGCTAGCTCGTTCAAACAATTCAGGTATATTTGGAATGCAATCATCATATCCTTTCATAAGAATTTTTTTAGACATGATTCCTAGATTTTGAGCTGTTATGGCTACATTCATGGTTTCATTTGAGGGGGTAGAGTTATTTGATGGTAAATCCTTAAGGTATGGTAAGAGGATTAAGCTTCCCTGCCCTTGATTTCCAAGGAGGTTTGTGATATGCAAGTCTTCTAATGCCTCTGTTCTGAGAAAGTCTCCTGATGTTACTGCTAATGTTTGCTTAAGGTTTGAGCAATTTTCTTGATGGTAAATAACGATTTGTGCTTCTTTCTCTATCCCTGTTTCAAAAGGAACAAACTCTCTTTCCTCAAGACATAGCTTCTCATGGTCATGATAATTTTGAGTGTCTATTTCATCATAGAGAACTTGGGGAAGCTGATGAGATGGGTCTAAGTTTGTTTCAAATCCTCTTGGCTGTTTTTCAATGTCCTCATCAGTGTGTAAAATGAAAGAGTTCAGATCATAATGCAAGGAGTACATCGGGCTTTTATCTGGCCTTTCTTGGTTGCTGACCATATATTTCATGTGTGATTCCTGATTGAGCATTCTAGTTTGGTTAAACAGAGGAATAGTGGCGTAGGACATATCAAGTTGAATATTTCACTGAAGCTTGGCTCTCCAAGTTTTGGATAAAGGCATTCCATACTTGGGGGGAATGTTTGCTACCACTATGTCTATGATCAGGTGTTTTGCAGGTATTTGGGCCAAACTGAAACAAAGATATTTGATTAAGCCTAGACACTTGACTCTACTCAAATAAAATGAATATAAGTCTTTATATGGTATCATTATTTCTAGGCCTAATCTTTCCATCACAACCTTTGGCATGAGATTATGCGAGGCCCCGGATTCTTGCATGGCATTGTGTAGGATTTGTTCATGGATATTTAGACTGATGTAAAAGGGAAAAGTGGTTCCTTCTTGGAATTTCCCTTATATTTTTGGACCAAAAAACACTTCAGGAGTGTCATCAGCTAGATTTAGGGTGTTTGCATCATTTCCTAAATTCAGGACCTTTAACACTTTCGATTTATAAGAGTTTTGGGTGATAAGTTCAGTGAGCCTCAAAACTGAAGGGTGTTTGTAGTTTAGACAGGTTTGCTTCAATTTTTCAGCCATGACCTTCTCTATGTTCTGACTTTGTTGACTCTGTTTCAGAATTTTGTTCGACACAGCCATCTCAGGAATCTTGGTGGAGGTACTAGGAGAATCTGAACCAAGACTTGTCTGAATAGCTTTATCTTTGTCTTGGTCAGTTTTCTTGACCATGATTTTGTTGTTATCCACTGCTTTTTTGAGGATGGTATCAGGGATTTTAGCAGTGTCCGAGCTACTTTTCTTAGATTTGTCTTGGTTTTTTATGCTTCTAAGATCATACTTCCTGTGAGCTTCTAACATGGCCTTCTGAAAATCTATAGCAGGATCTTCGAGATCTTCATAGTTGGTTTCATTTTGATTCGGAAAGAAGAAAGCTTGTTCTTCTTCTGTCAGGTAAAACTCACTCTCATTATCAGAACCTATAAGGTTCAAATGATTTTCGTCAGTGGGTTCTGTATCCCTCTCATTCTCATCAACATAATTCTCATTAAAGGGTGGCCTAAATTGTTAGTCATTTTCCCTGGGTTTGTTTTGAGGTTGTTCCCTCCTAAAGTTTTGGTTCTGGTTTCTGTTTTGAGGGTTTGGTTGGTTGTCCCTAAGAGGTGTCTTTTCACTTATCTTTTCCCACATTTTCACCATGGATCTAACCAGGTCATCTATTCTAAGATCTAAGGAAGGGGCTGAAGGGGTGACCTCATCTTGGTATGTGACTTTCCTTTCTAATCTGGTCCTAGCTCTTTTTTCTGCTAAGTTGGCTTCTGCACTTATGCCCACTTTTTGCATTTCCTCTAAGGTAGGGGGATCCTTGTCTCTTACTTGATAAGTCATGTCTGGGTCGAAGCCTTCGGGGAGCTTTTTTAAGGCTAAGCCAAGTGGAGGTTTGAAGTGAGGTGGGAGAGCGTTATAAACACTATTGAACCTAGTTCAATATCCCTTGACACTTTTCCCATTTTCCCTTTTTAGATTGTTATATTCCGACAGGATTTGAATGGGATTCTTTCTGATTTCCCACTTATTTATGGAGGTTTGGTAGAGTTTTGGGAGATCGTGTATGTTATTTGCAGTTAATCTCTTAAACCATTTCTTGGTTTCTCCACCTAGTCTTTGGGCGAACATCCTCATTCTTATGGTCTCGTCCTCTATTTCCATGTATTCAAAGGCATCGCTAATTCTATCTACATGTTGTTGAGCGGTAGTAGCCTCAACTCCGGTAAAGTGCGAGATTTTGGATTGATAGTCATTTTTTAAAGGAGCCAAAGGGTGTGGCAACACCAAGGGTGCATACCAAGCTGCCATGGCGGGAGCTAATGGATGATGTACGAAATGAGGGCTTGTAGGATGAGCTGAGGTGATTTGAACAGTAGTGGCTTGGATGCGTGTGGCGGATGTACTTGGACTAGTGCTCTGATTTTTAGCAGATCTGGGGTGGTAGGAGCCAAAGTGATGGAGAAGCTGAAAGTAGGGAGGTGTAGTAGGTGAGGCTTCTGTACTAAGAATCTATGGCAGATCTAGGGGCTCAAGATCGTCAAAGTTTACCTTACTTTGTGAATTGCTTCTAAAAAGGGTTTTTGCTGATTTTAAGTCAAATGGGGAATCCTGCAAGGATGTGAGGTGTTCGGGTACTGATCTTGCTTTACGGACGAACCTATCGGTAGCTAAATTTCCAGTTTCGGAAGCTTGCCACAGAATCTTCTCTAGTTCATCTACTATGATCGGGGGATTTGGGTCGAGATGAGATCTGGTGTTGATTCTTCGTGTGGCCAGATTTCGAATTCAGAGTTTAGAGAGGATGGAAATTGTGGTTTTTTTGGGTGGATGGCCTCTCTAGGGGCTTTTCTAATGTGAAGGATGGTCAAAACAAAAATGAGGGCTAGTGGAGTCGCCAGGTGGATTTCTTTGAGAACTATGGTCCACCACCAAAACTATCAAAGAAGCTTTAGGGAAAAAATCTTCTAGCAAACTTTGAGATGAAGACTTGCAAGGAAGAGTGATTCACTTGGTTTGAATAGTTTGATAGGCTATCTGGACAAGATAATGGTTCTATTTGCAAGTTTAATTCTATTTATCTCCTATGTTTAGGTGAAGTTTTCTGAATTGCTAAGTTAATACTTAGTTAGTCACTGATCACAGAGTTTTCACCATGAGTTTTAAGTTTTGGAAAGGATGAGTCAACAGAAAAGGTATGGTTTATGAATTTTTTTATTTTTTATGGAGTTTTTAGGCCTATTGGAGGCTAGTGGAGTCGTTAGGTGGAACTTGGTTTTTTTTGTAGAGATGTAGCTATGGTCCACCACCAATAACTAGGGAAAAGCCAATCTGGGAATTTTTTGCGGTTTTCTGAGTTTTTGTGTAGCCTATGAGGTTTGGAAGAGTTTCTTATAAGTGAATCATCATTTTTCTAAGATGGTGAAAGAGCTATCTTCTACTCTTCAAACAACACTTAAGTTTTCTAACTTTTATTGAGACTTCGAGAGTTACTAAGGAGTACTTAGATTTTCACTAACTCGAAAGGTCCCACCGTGATCGCCACTATGTTAGTGAGCAATGGGATACGTTAATTAGATAGTATTCTTAAGGCTACTGAAATGTTTTAGGGAATATAAGTTTGTTTTTTACTCAGATTCCCATTGTGATCGCCATTATGTTAGTGTGGCGATGAGGTGGCTCAAAATTATAGTGCGCTTAGTTCAAAAAGGGGCTTTCTGTGAGTCTTGAAATATATTCAGATTAATATGAACTCAGAAAAGTCCCACCGTGATCACCATTATGTTAGGGTCCCATGATTTGGCTTATTGGCAAGTCAAATGACAGTGTAACATCAAACCAATCTTTGGAGCCCAAGGACCTATCCTTCCTGGACTCAGAGAGGGCTTTCTCTATTTGTGTAAGGGATATTTGTGTGTTTTGCTTCTTGTGTTTCTGATTTTAGGCTAGTTATGGGGTAGGTGTTTGGTTTTGGTTTTTAGGTTTGTGAGGGATGAACTGATCAAAGACTAAGAAAGGTAAAAATATGTCATATCAACTAGGCTATGGGGTCGAAAAGGTTAAGAAAGCTTTCAGATGGTGATACAAGGTTGTTGAAGGGCCGATTTGATTCAAGGTAAAATGGATCTTTGGGTAAAATGGAGTGGGATGGACATTAAATTTGTGAAGAACAAAGGATTTCAAACATAAATATTTTAATATCTGACATAAACATGGTAGGGCTCACCATTAATCATGAGAAATGTAACTATAAACTGATCAATGCATAGAAATAAACATTCAAGCAATACATAGAGATATATGACTCTCTAACTTTAGGAAATTGCTATCAGAATTTGGGGAAATACATTTAAGACAAACAAACACCTCAAAACACTATGAAGAAATTCCTAAGCATAGTATTTCAAGCTATTGAGCACTTTGAAGCAAGATTGCATAGTTTTAGGGAAAGGGAAAGATTAGTACAAGACCTCCTTGGTTCAACAAATGACAATATAATCAATCAAAGAAAGGTTTCAGAAGTGGAGCTATGACTAGCCATGAGTAAAAAGGGCATACCGTGAATCATACTTAACATGCATAAAACCATAAATGAAATAAGCAAACAAGTTCTTCAGTTATCAAAGAGCAATCAAGGATTCTTTGATATGACTAAGAAGGAAGAAAACATAGAAGCTATAAAGAAACAGGAAATTTGAGGTGCCTCCAAGGGCATGTCTCAAATCTATTCTATATTGTCTTATAGCAAGCAAGAACATGGGATTAAGAATTAAAACTAAGAAGCATAAAAGAGAGGGACACTATACCATTTTACCAAGTCAAGGAATCCAACAACAAACCTCCTTCATCATCCAAAAACATTCAATAAACTATCCAATGCATGAGACAAGTGTTTCTTCCAAGATTTTATAACCATATATTTCTTCTATTCATCAATTTCATCCTTGTTTACAATGAATTCTCTTGTAATATATAGGCCAATATGAGGGAAAGCCTCCTAGTGCAACTTGCAATCTCATTGGCCCATCAAAAATATCTGATTTTTTCCTTGAGGCTTTGCAAAGCCCAAGCCACAAAATATCTAATAAAATATCTCAAAAATTATAAAAAGGGAAAATATATTGACTTTTCATAACTAATCATGCCGAAAAATAGCTAAACGCACATGAGGAAAAGTCACTTTAGAAAGGTTCATTTTTTACAAAAATACTTAAGAAATATATCAGCAGAAAGTCCTCTGTCTTGCCGGCAACTTTTCGAGGCCTTCCTGATGTTGCAATGAGGCCTATGATGGCTCATTGGAAAGATCTGAATGTATATTTTCTGAAAATTCTTATTTTCCTCCAAAATTATCACTGGAAGTCCATCAAAAACTGAACTGTGTGTAAAAACCCAAAAAATAGACCTTGCTGATAAACGGGGCAGAGTGTGGAAAAAGTGAGTGTTTTTCGTCATTTTGGGGGAGAAAATCATCTTCAATTGAACTGAAAATCACTGAGTAGATGCCCCTAAAATTATGGCATCCAACGATACCATTTTCATCCTTTGAGGATGTCCCAAACAGAAATGGCGATGCCCATGAGTTTAGCCAAAAACCCAAAAATGACAAAAAACCAAAACTTGTTGAATTTCACCCAATTTTGGCAAGCATGACCCTCAAGGGTTTTCAGAAACATGCTGTGAAGATGAGGCCAAAATTTTGAGATTTGAGGTGTCTTTCTTCATTTTTGGTGATGGGCGCCTCCTTTGAGCTTCCTTGAGTTTTTCCTATGTGGCCTTCAATTTCCATCGGGCGAACTGATTTAGCTTCTTATAGTGCCCGGTCATCCTCCTTTGAAGTTCCAAATCTATATTGGCCTTCTCCAACTTCTTTTCCAAGTGATCATTCACCCTCTCGAGCCATGCTTCTCAATTTTTCTCTATCTCTTTGGTGAACAAAGTAGTGAGAGGAATATATTGGAGAGGGGCAGCTTCTTCCTCCTTTTGTTTCTCAAGGGATTTTCGGAGTCCCATGGTTCTTGGCCTCTTTCTCCTGGGCTGATCTTCATATTTTCTATCATTGAACTCACCCATGAGTTCTTCCAATTTAACTTGCACCTTGGAGGCCTCTTTTTTGTATTTGATGTCTCGGGTCTCATATACCGCCATGTGGACACTCATCTGTTTATTTTGTATTTGCAAAAAATGATTAAAGTTTCTAGCCCTCTCTAGATCTACCCTCAAAGCATCAATTTACTTTTCTCTATTGATCAAGAGAGTCTCTAGGATGCGAGCCTCATTGTCGCTATTATCACTTTCGATTTGAATCATGTAAAAATCCATTCCTTTTCATGGTTGCTTTCTTCTTTCTCCTTTCCTTTGCTTTGGGTAGCCTTCTTGGTCTTCCTCCTCTTTGGAAATTCAACAATGGGCTTCTTGGGCAATTTCCCCTTGCTTTGGAGGGCCCTAGTAAAATTTGGAGTTATAGTTTTAGACGCCCTTTTCCTTAATGTCCGAGGCTTGGCCACTTTTGGAGAATAAAGCATGGCCCCTTGCCTAGGAGAGGTAACTAGCACATGCTCTATTGGCTCTTTGCCCTTGTTACTTTCCTCATCATCCTTGCCACTGTTTTGAGTTTCTTCATGAATGCTTTGACTGTCCCCTTGCATGTCATTTTGAGGGCTGCCCTCTTTACTCTTGCCTTTGCTATCTCTAGGACTTTGAGGCTCCATCTCTTCAATGTTTTGCGCTTCATCTTCATCCTTTTTGCTACTGTGAGGGCTACCAATATCCTCATCAAAATGCTTAATCTCCTCATCATTTCCCTGCTCACTGTTCTGAGTTTCTTCATGGTGCTGCTCTTCATTACTGTGATGCATATTATCGATGTGTTCTTCTTCACCTTGTTGCTCTGCCTCACTGTGCTCTTTTTCACTTTGCTGCCCTTCTTCATCATCATGTTCCTCCCCTTCATCATCTTGTTCCTACTCTACATCATGTTGTTGTTCATCGTGTTCTTCTTTCCCTTGCTGCCCTTCCTCATCATGTTGTTTTTCATCATGTTGCTGCTCATCTTCATCATGCTCTTCCTCCTCATCATGCTCTTCTTCTTCTTCAATTATGGGAAATTTGAGCTTCTTGGGAATGGGCTTACTTGAAGAAGGCGAAGGATGGTGAGTGGAAGGTGAAGGAGATGTATGGAATGAAGGGAAAGTGGCGAAATCTGGATGTGCAATGAAAGTGTCCCAAGATATTTCCTTCTTCTCAAGATGATGAAGAATGATAACCTTTATGAGAGAATGATGGAAAAGGCAAGTTGATTGCTAAGAAAGAGGTCTTTTCTGAATAGTGGAGGCCATTTTTTTAATAATTTTATGGAGGAAGAAAGGGAGATTTAACAATTTGGCTCTTGTGAAATTCATGAGCAACCAGACATGGTAAGCATAGACTCGGGAGAATCTTCCCTCGCAAGTGAAGTATTTCATGATTATCTTCATGAGGGGAGCATAACTAGTCAACAGATATGAGAAGGGAAAGATGGATGGACATGTATCTCTATGCTCAGGCTTCAAAAAGGGTTTTTACTGTTCTGATTCTAGGTGGCTCTGTTTAAACCACTTATCTTCGACATAAGGGATTTTGGTGGCCTTGGAAATGGATCTAGGAGAAAACTTGAAATCCAAGCCTGCCATCTGAAAGTGTTTCCCTTGAAATATCAAATCACAAAGATGTGACAAGGGGGAATAGCTTTTCACCTCCTGCACCCTTTGACAAAACTCTAGACATCCAACCTCATGAAATTTAAACAGGACTGGTGGATGTGCATTTACCTCTTCAGTTGAAATAGGTTTAAACCTCCTGTGAAGGCCACTTCTACTATCCGGCCTGGGAGGAATTTTGTTTTGGATACTCTTTGCAAAAACAAGCTGTCTCAAATGGCCTTTGAAATTTTTTCTCAACCACACCCCTATCCTCCTTGTAAGTCACTGTTTAATACTCTTTGATGCCAAACAACAAGTATTTGTTAAGTGAAACAAAATCAACTTATCATTGTGCTTGGGAAAAGTCTTTGAAAGGTTTGTTTATGGTTTCTTAGTGAAGAAGGAACCTTTGTTTTGATAAGAACACCTTTCTCTTCAACCAATACCCTTTTTGTTGTTTCACTATTTCTTTACAAAGTAAGTAAGACACCCTCATCTCTGTTTGGAAAACCTTTCACACACTCTATTTTTGGAACTCTAGTGGCTGCACAATGTTCACTATTTCACCATACAGAGAGGACTTTCAAATGACAAATCTTTCAAATTATGATCATTTTTTTTCACTTGGAAATTCCAACAGAGTCTACTCTTGTTTTAACACTGTTAGGACACTCTTCAAATTGATTTGAGACCTCTAAAACTATGTATGTCTGCCTAGTAATTAGTGTATGGTTTATCACTGTTCTTGAAGGCAGTTAAGGCCCTTTAAATTGATAAAAACACCCGACCCTCTAATCATTTTTTATATCTTGTGCTCTTTATATGACAACTGCTCTTTAAAGCCATTGTTTAAGACCCTGTCCAACTTGATTTTAGACCTCTAATACATAAGAAAACTTTCTTCAGCTTTGACTAGAACTTTGTCTCATATACCACTTCCTATCTCATGTTTTTTAAATGATGAAATGGTCTCAAAATAATTGTCTCCTTCTTAGAGAAAAAAACCACAAAACACCCTTTCAATCTTTAAATTTTTCCAAGAGGAAATGTTGCATACCTTAAAGAAAAGCTTAAAGACCTCGATTGATGTATTGGAGCAGCTCCACAGAGTTTTTTGAAGGCATTTGGGTGAGTGGCATGTTCACTGAAAAGAACGCCGCACAGTCGGGTCAGCCTCGGGCAGTGGGTGAATGGCGCTATAGGCACGCCATGCCACAGTAGAAACCCTTTGTATTTTTGTTCGCAGGTGCGCCGCGCAGGCTTGAGGGCCTTAAAAACTCTGAAAAATGATGAAATCACTTGCTTCTCCAATGAACAACCAGGGGAGCACTTGGTTAGTGTTTTGAAATTGCACAGTGGTACTTTGAAATAGTCTCATCCACCTTTAAATGACGAAAAATCCAAAAACATTTTGAACATACTTGTGAGGGTTTGAATCCCTTTGAAAAAATCTTTTGTTATATAAAAACTCAATATGCTATTTTTATCCTTTCATCACCTTTTTAGATATCATGAAGCCTTTTTTTTGAACAAGTTTATGAAAAATGTTGTGAATGCTATTTTGAAAGTCTTCATAGATATGACCCTTCCCAAAGCGAAGAAGTCATCTCAAGGCTAAAATCTCTTTCAGTGTTCCTTCATTAAGGCAGCAACCCTGTCACTGCTTGCCTATATCTTTTCCTTAAAATAAGACTTGCTCAAAACCATATTAATGATTGTAGATGCATCCTTTGAATGACATTTTTCTTTGACTGTGGATGAAACCTTAGTTGCATTCACCTATGTTTGGAAAACATCTGCTTATCAAAAAGGAAATCCTTTAAAAACCCTTCCTACAATCATATGCAACAGCAAGGCATTTTCACATGTTTCATAGAAAAAAGGCCTTTGTTTGTGACAGTGGCATGTTTCATTTCTTTGAATGTTGTCCTTGAATTTAAAACACATTCCATACCCTCTTCTTCACACATACTGTCTCTATGTGTTTATTTTCAAAGTCCCCTTCAGAAGCAAGGCTTAGACTACCTTCTTGTCAATTTGATGAGGTTTTGAAAAAGATCTTCATGGACAGGAAAAAAAAAGCTTCTTTGAGCATCAAAATATCACTACTTGGTCATCCGCTTAACAATTTATCTACTCATAATCATCGAATTTTTTCTCACTGTATTGCAAATATTCCTTCCAAACAGTTAAACCATATAAGCAATCCTTGAAACACCACTGCTATGTTAGTGGTTTCATCCATTGGAGAATAAGGTGTAAACAGGTTTTCAAGGCTATTTGCAACATTGTTGGCCTTGTGCTCTATGAATGAGGCTACACCTCTGTTCCTGACCCTCTGCTTGTTAAATGAAGAAAGCCTTAACAAATGACTTAACCATCTGCTCATGCTTGGAGGAGGTTTTACACAGTCACCTAACCATCTACTCATGTTTGGAGGAGGTTCTACACAGTCATGCTATTTCATCCGCTCATGTTTGGAGGAGGTTTTACACAGTCATGCTATTTCATCCCTTTTTCAAACTGTGTCATCTTTCCTTGTAGTGCCTATTCACAGTTAAGTAAATAAAAGTGACAAATTTACAATATGCCCTGAGGGGCATTCTCTGAGATATGTAATCTGTTTGATAGAATACCCTTATGCATCTTTAGAAAACAGGAGAAATCCTGACCTATGTCTGCAGAGTATTACTTGCTAGTCATAGGTCACTAACCTTTTGACTGTGCTTGCAAGAGCTCATTGAAATACCTCTCTGTCCAGTACTTGCATCCCAGGCTCAAAACCACATAAGAAGCAGTTGTCTTCTCATGTTAAGTTTAATAATGTCTTCTGGAACACTGGTACACTTCTTCTTTTGAAAAAGACATTGAAACACTGTAAATCCACCTAATATTAGTTTGGCTTGTGGCATATGCACTGCTGAGACATCAAGGCTTGTTAGTGGTGCGACTTAAGGGTGTATCAAGCTTTATTTGTAGAATAGGAAGGTCATCTATGACTGGTTGATATTAGACAGAGGTTATTTTGGCTTTATTATAGTTTTCCAAGGGAGGAATGCCTAAAGCGCGACTACCTAACTTAGGGGAGATCTTTGAAAGATTTGGAGTATTCTCTTTGGAGTTGATGGACAAGTTTGTATGACTGAGACTAGATACGGCTTGACAATTAGGTTTTATCTCATTATGGGTTGATTTAAAAGGTAGGAGGGAAAAAAATTTATGGGTGTTTTCTGCCTGGAAAATTTGACAAATTGGAGATCAGCTGCTAGAAAACTTGGCTTTAACAACTATTCATCATCAACAGGTGAAAAATACTAATGACTAACAAACCCTAAAAAACATTTCAGATTGGCCTTCATAATAAACATTGGTGGTGGACCATAGAATATTTTACCTTCAAAAGAGTTAAAAATTTCCACCTGGCGATTCCACTGGCCTCCAGTAGGCCTATTACTTCACTAGTCCTTGTAAACTCCCCTGGGAATGCATTAAGAAAACCCATTCATGGTTTTGGTGGACAACAAAGTTTAAATATTCCACCTGACAACTCCACAACCTCCAAAATACCTAATGACTCCACTAGCAGAAGACTCCGAACTGGTTGACAAGATACAATGACCTCTTTTTACAAACATGGATCCAAGTATATATAGAGAAGCTAAACTAAACACATTATTGGACCTAATTGGAAAAGTAGTGTACATACTTGATAAGAAATTTGAGAGGCATGAGGCTGATACAGATGTTGATTATCTAGAGCAACCTATGCCTTTCCATGATCAAACACAAACTCAACCACTACAAGACATATACAATAAGAAAAATATGTTTGATGAGCAAGATTACAGAGAAAACAATGAAGAAGGTTGTCAATAAAGTATTGACAGCATAGCTTTATCTTGTATTATGTCGTTAAGAGAACTTTACGACCAAAATGCAAATGAAAAAATTGAGCAGTGCTTTGAGGAAACAATAAGCCTCCTAGGAAACACAAAACCTGAAATAGAAGAGAATCCCCAAATTTTTCCTCCAAGCACAAGTAAAGAGTTAGTAGGAGAGGCTCAAGAAGATATCCAGCCTCAAAATCAATCAACACAAGAGAAAGAGGATTGTTTTACTTCTGTCCAACTCAAAATAAAAATTCCTTCTCTTTTGACAGAAGAATAAATTGATCAAATATTAAATAATCAGCCAGCCCTCAAAACTTCATTTGAGAAAAAAATTTCTGCTCATCTACCTACTGAACCTTGTTGTCTTAACCAGAAAATAAACTTGTAGATCAGCTTAAAGAAAAACAAACTGATAACCCAATATGTTTGATTGGTAAGATTGTTGATACTAATGATTTTCCAATTTTTGATCAGTCTGATGATGATGATGAGCTTCAAGAAGAAACTAATCATGCAGGGCAACTAGCAATTGATTGGTGTCATGAACTTCACTATCATCAGCTTGAAAGCAATAATCAACAAATCCAATCCATCAAAAATACCTTTCACATAATTGGGAGTGAGCAATCTATCAGTTGTGATGATGAGGTTGAGAAGAAAGAGGAATTTCTTGAGCAAGCTAAAGATAAGGAGCCTTCTCCTAAAAAGGTTGAGGTAATAAAAGATATCCTTGCTCAAAAATATGATGATCTCTTCACAGAGTACAGTCCACTGAATCAGAGCATACCAGGACTACAAGATGACAGCACTGCAATATATGATGAGTCCTCCAGTTCAGATAATAATGAAGATGAGGAAGATTTTCTTCCTCAAAAGAATCTTAAGCATGACCCACTGGAGGAAAAAGTAAGCCTGGTCGAAACCTATCTTCCAAATATTCATAACCAGGCATTATTTCAAGATCCCTGTGCTCATTTCTTGAATATATTTAAATAAATGATAAAGGTTGTTAGGAGCAGTATATTACCAAAAGAAAGAAGATTTTTTAGCACTACTCCTAAGGAATGAGGGAAATGGGAGTGGCCCTGTTTGTCCAGCATGCTCAAGGAGATGAGAAAAAACCAATCATGAAACCATTTACTTGATTGGCTATATTGGAAAAGGGAGTTCATCAGCTAAGTATGTAAATTTTCCAAGATAGATTAGGTTATATAGGAATGTCAATAAAGCTCAGCCTGTGAGCATTTAGTTAGTTTTTTATTTTTTGCTTTGAAAGAAGAATACAAAAAAAATAGAAAAAGAGAAAAGAGGGTAGATATAAGAGAAGAAAGGTACAACCCCATACCAAAAAAGAAAATAAAATCTGAAAGTGTGCAAACTTAAATGCCACTACTTTAAAGGAACATTGTTATTTGGTCATACAGCCTAATCATGACCAGATAAATTTCAATTTACTGCTGATAGGTTAGTGAAGGATATTTTCCAAACTATTTAATCTTGGTTTATAAGTAGAATAGATTAGGATAGAAGAAAAAATGGTTCAAACATGCTCAAAATCTGAACCAAAGAATCAAAGGAAATAAAATAAGGCTCTAACATGATAAAACTTGAGCCAAAGAAAGAAAGAAAGGCTGGTTTTAAAATGCTAAAAACTTGAACCAGGAAAAGAAGAAGAGGACAGCTCAAAAGGATCAAAATCAGAGCTGAAAAAAAAGGGAAGGATGCTTTTTATTTTTAGATCTTAAGCCTTCATAGTTTTGTTTTAATTTTCTGAAAATAAAAGTCTATGTGCCGCTAGTTTCTTATGCCATAGACACTACAACAAATCAGACTGTTTAATCCTGGTTTGTCTTTGCTTAAATTTCTATTTTAGAATGTAGAGAATGCAGATCTATCAAACAGCTTAATCTTGACAGATAGTAGATTAGGTATAGAATTAAGAGTCCAACTATTTAATCTGGACTCTTGGAAGAAATAAGGGTAGCATTAAATATTTTTATCTTTCTGTTTTCAAAAATAATATGTAAAAGAGATGCCAGTCCAAGTGCACTCAAGAGAAGAAAAAATACTAGGAAAAGTAGGATTGGGTAGGTAGTGATGATGATTTGAAGAATGTCATATGCTACAGATTGCTGAAATGTTCTCAAATCCAAAGATAGCCAACAAAAGAAAGGAAATAAATTCTGCCAAATGGATAAGGCACTAGTCTGCTAAAAGCCATAGGTTGATAAACTAAGGTTCTGGACACCTAAAAAGCAAGCTGTCCTTCCCAAGTGGAGCCACTGTTAGCCATTTATAATTTATGTTATGCCAAATGATGGCTAAATATGTTCTTAAGCCTTGAAGAATAAATCTTCATGGAAAACTGCTAGTTCTTGAAGCCTTCTTGGTGTCTTTTATCTTACAAATCATCTTCACTACTGTTTCCACAAGAGATCCTTCAAAGAAACCCTGCTGAATCAAAAAGAAAATTGCCTTCAAAGCCATAATTTCCACCAATTCACCTCCATTTCATTCCCCCATTTTACCATTCTTATCCCTATTTTTATCATTCCATTTCCCTCTGAAAATAGCCCATTTTCCCTTTTATCAACTCTTCATTTCCTCTGAAAATCCCCCTTAAACCATTATAAACACTCTTATTTGGTTTAAAAATACCTTTTATAACCTATCGAAAGCCTCTAGAAAGCCTAAAAAACCCTCTTTTAGCCTTATATCTGCCTATTTAAAACATGAGGCCTTAAGCACCTTTGGCCTTAAAAACCCAGCCCTATTTATCCCACGTAACTAGGCGCCCTTAGCCCTTAGCTCTTTCCATTTTAAAACACCCGGTCCTCCTTTTCCCCACAGGACCATCATCATGCCTTATCCTTAGCCCCCTTCCCTTACCATTTACCTCACACCCTCACGGTTCATCGGAGTAATCCACACCGTCCATCAACTCGATCCAACGGTCGTCACCATTCCTCCACTCCACCCGCGGGCACTTCTCGGTCCGCAAGTCAACCCTTTGGTGCGATTGCAGTTGACCAGCTTAACTACCAGAGATCTCAGATCTACGGCTGAGATTTATTGCAGAGGCACAGGCCAAGAAACTGGCCTGTACCCCCCGGTCCCCCCGTAATAGATCCTGATTGTTGATCTCGATTAATCCAATGGCCAACACTTCATCGCTATTTGTCTGTCCCCTCACCCATATGTTATATATTACGCGTCCTGCGATGAATCCCCACCATTGATCCTCTTGATCCAATGGTGAGCGCTCAATCGCATTTTTTGCCTGCACTCGAGCCTTCCACTACATGAAAAAATAAGCTTACGTCAGCTCGGCCCCACCATCTCCTCCTGTCGTGCTACTCTAGTCCCTTCATGTTCATTCTCAACCATAGATCTGCAACTCCTAGATCTAATGGCCCAGATCCTGTTTCGCATCCATTTTTCTCCCCTACCCCTCCATGCACCTTTAGCGCAAAATAGGTGGTTTTTCAAAAGACACGTGTCACCCTCCGACGCGTATCGCGTTCGTTTGCAGCAAAACCGTAAACCGCCTATCCCCTGCGCGAAAACTGCCTCCGGTTTTCCGCAAAACCACCCTTTCATGTTTTCACACCAAAGCCATTTTTAAACCCTGTTTTCATGGTTCTCGCCATAGAACCTCCTCGCTGCATGCACCCCCCTCCTCACTGCTCCTCTCAAACCCTCCATATAGCCTCTGAAAGCAGTTAAACCCAAAGAACGTAGGTTTTATATAATTTTTTATTGTTTGGTTGTAGTTTTTTATGGTGATTTAATGTTGAAGCTGTCCCATAGCTTAATTGTTGCAAAGAGCCTCAGGATGAAGATCCTTGGCTCTAATATGCAGAAAGAGGATCTTCAGGGTTTGTTTAGTGCTCAACTAATGTCTCATGAGAATTGGTTGAATGAAACCCTCCACCGCAGCAACAGAAGACACCTGTACAAACAAAGAAGACAGTGATTAAGGCTTAAATGAAGACAAAGGTTAAGCATAAATGTTCGAAGATTAAAAGGCTTAATCTGCAATTTAAAATATCAAAACACAGTTAAAGGCAGACAAAGAAGTTTTAAAGAAATTAGATAAAGATTAAAGACAGCATGAAGGACTATAAAGTCAAAAAGTGTGATCAAGCCTTAACACAGTTTATTGATGAGATTAAAGAAATATTAGGCTAAAAGCAGCCTTGAATACATCAGGACATAGCATTTAATTCATCAAAATATCTGAAGCCACATGTAGCCTCCTTTTCACCTACAAAGAACTTTAACATTTATCACACTAACAGAACATCTTTTGATTGTCAAAACAGTTATTTTAAGACATGGGAAAGCCTTAAAACCCACTATTTTCACCTACTTTATCCTCAGGAAGTAAAGATAGAGTTATTAAAAAAGAGAAGTAGTGCAACTCATTCCTACTTTATGCCCTGCGTGGTTTTCAAGGCTAGGAATGCATTTACTCTATAATTAATAACATTTTGAACCCTAAAAAGAGTTCCAACTCCTCATTCTTCTATAAATACTCTATGAGGAGCTCTTTGTTAGCGGTTGGTTGTTGGCATTCGAACTCTTTGAAGTTGTACATAGTCTAGCTGAAGATTAAAGAAGAAATTGAAGTATTGAAAGATTGATGATGTTTTGACATATTTTGTTAATGAGAAGGCTCTATCATTGGATCCCTGACATGGCTGTTGGTGATGTATTCTAATCTTTTAGTTATTTTTTCCTATTTTCCATTATGTTTCATCATTTCTTGCTTGCAGTAAAGTAAAAATCTTAGGCTAAGAAATGTCTCCTAGAAGCACCTTAGACCTGTTTGCTCTTCACTGTCTTTATGTTTTCATCTATTGAAGGTTTTATTGAGTAGTTTGACTACTTTTGAACCCTTAAGCTTGTTCATTTCAGAAATATTTCAAACAGTTGGTCTCTTTAATGATTTATGGTTATCCCTGCTAACTTGCTTCCACTTGAAAACTGTTTCCGAAGTCTCCCTTTAAAGTACCATTGTTTACAGTTTGCCAGAGAGGTCTATTTTGATCATACCCTTTTTTCTTGTTGAGATAATTGTTTTGAAGTTCTTTATAGCTGTAATCAAAGATGTCTAGGAGTTTCCTCTTCTATGAATGCAGATATTTGTCAATCTTGAATGTTTTCTTATCCTTGAAGGTGAAATCTTTGGATGAAATAGAGCATTCCTTGACTCCTAGATTTCATTTGAAAATTTTGTCTTGGAATTATTATTTGCTGAAGTGTGATTTATAGAATTTATGGTTAGCCATGTCTATGGAATGCCTCTTCATGTTTAGATAATGTTTTAAGTCCCTTTTTTGAGAATTACATATAATTAAGGATTCACATATAATTAAGGATTCTTAACTGCCTTTAGTTCTACTTCTCCTTCTAAATCCTTAATGTCCATTTCATTTCATCCACCAAACCCAAGATCCACTGGCCAAGTTATATTTTCCCTTTGATATCCCATATCCATTGATTGAGCTTGTTATAACTTCTTCTTGACTCCATTGCCCAATGGCTCTGATATTTCCCCTTTCTATCTATGTTCCCTAGATCATTCATGTCCAACCAACCAAACCCAAACAAAAAAACTTGCACTTAATAACTAGCCTAAAATCAACCCTTAAAAGTAAACAAGACATAACTTTGCACACATTGAGAGATCCCTCTTTGAGACTAGGAGGGCTATATCCTAGAGCTCTAAAGCTTGGTTTATATGTTGCCTTGTCATTTCGTTTTCCAATTAGCCAAATCACAGGACACCAATAGTCATCAATAATTTTGATCTTATCCAAAGATGAATAAGTTGAAAATATCAGATTTCTAGAAACAAAATTTGAAGAAACATTGTGAGTTCTAGAAATCTCACAACCCTCATTATCCTAAGACTATCAATTCACTGAAAATCTTCACTCAAATCCTCCAAGTTATCCTGCCATCTTAAAAGAAAAAAATTTCAGGCTATCTCCACCATTTTCATCTCCATTTCATTCCCTCATCTTATCACTCCTGTCCCTATTTTATATCAGTCTTTTTTCCCTCTAAAAAGTTCTTTTTCCTCTTCATTATCCTCCATTTTCCCTAAAAAACCCTTCTTTAAATCATCAAAAACACTTATAATGGTTTAAAATCCTCTTTTTATCCTATCGAAACTTCTTAGAAGGTTAAAAAACTCGCTTTAAGCCTTGGTTCCACCCTTTTTTAAAGTATTACGCCTTAAGCCCTTTTCGAGCTTAAGCCCTCAGCCCCTGCTTCATATAACCTCATCCCGCGACCATTGGCTAAGTCACAGCCCCTTTACCTTAGCCCTTCGTCCTTTCCTTTCTTCATAAAACTTTTTCCCCACCTCATCTAGTCCCCTTCATCTATAGATTACCCCGCACCTGTGCGTTCTTCCGAAATAATCCTGACCGTCGATCCTCCAGATCCGAAGGCCATCGCATCATCGCACTTTTGTCACTCGCCTCACCTTTCCATTCCGCCCGCTTCCCTGTGAAAGGATCTTCACCATTGATCATCCAGATCCAATGATGATCGCTCTTTCGCATTTTCGCTGACCCTCTCGATCATTTGTGATTTGCGCAAAATTGCGAATAGATTCCAATCGTCGATCCTCCAGATCTGACAGTTGTGGCACCCTCGCTCATCGTCGGCCCTCTTAATCATTCCCACTACTCGACGAAACAACCCACATCACACTCCTGGTCCCACCTTTCACTCATAATCCCACACTCTAGTCTTTGCTTGCCACCTATCCCCCGGGTCCTATTCACCAAACATGTGCCCTACTCCAAAAGTCATCCGCTCCCTAGATCTCGTCACCCGAGATATAACGGTCCATGATTATTTTCGCGCAGTTTTCGGTGGCAGGGTTTAATGACCCATTTTCACGTGAACTGGGCAGTTTTTCCCAGGACACACGGCAAACTATGAATGGTATCATGTCCATATGGATCAAAGCCACTTACCACTCGATGTCTATGAGAAAGCTACCCTAATTCTTGCGAAACCACTTTCGCAATTTCACGCAGTCTGCATCATCCTACTACGAAATTCCTCCTTTGTGCATTCTCCCTTCTCTCCGCAATGTGCATCCCACCGAAAATATCCTGACCATCGATCCTCAAGATCTGACAGCTATTGGGGCTCCACCCTTTCTCAACCCCCCATCCACCATCTCCTGCCTGGAATCAATCCTAACCGTTGATCATAATCGATCAACGGCCCGCACTTAACCCGATCCATTTCACCCCGCTAATTAAAAACCTTTCGCTAAACGACAAAGGCTGATGTCACCGTCTTGACCCACCATCCTTCTTCCGTGCATCTTTTCACCCCCCGCGCTAAACATCCACCGTAGATCTGTAGCTCGCAGATCGAACAGTCGACACATCGTTTCGTGCCCATTCCACCCACACCCCCATAGCATGAAATTTGAATGCAAAATGGGCAGTTTTAGGGGGACAAGGGTCAACCCCTAAACCTTATCATGTCCCCCCCTACAAATACCACTTACCGCCCGAACCTCACGCAAAAACCATTCGCAGTTTTCCCAAAACCACCAATGCTTTCTTTGCACTATAAACTCTATTTTAAACCCTGGTTCTTTTCTCTTCGCAATAGAACCTCCTCGCTGCATGCACCATCCTCCTCACTGCTCCTCCTACCCCCACACAGCTTTTGCAAGCAGTTTAAAACCACAATGCAGGTTTTCACAACGTCTTTAATTTTTATTTAGAGGTTATAATGGCGGGTTAATGTGCAGGCTCTCCCATAGTCCAGCAAAGTGACAAAGAGTCGAGGATGATGATCCTCGAAGGCTCAAAACAATGCGGAAAAACGATAAGAAATGGTTGATTCCACGTTTAAGGCGATGTGTCATGAGCATCGACCATTCATTCAAAACCCTCCAGCGCGGAAAGCCACCTGTACACCAGCAAAATGGAAGAAACAGTGAAGATTAGTGAAGAGTATCAGAGAGATTAAAGTTTAAAGGTTAAGTCAAAAGCATGACAGATTAAAAGACTTAAACCATGCATATTATAGATAAAGACAACATAGTGAAATTATGAAGGAAAAAAGTGAGATCAAGCCTTAACACAGTTTAATGATGAAATTAAAGGAAGTATTAGGCTAAAGCAGCCTCGAACACATCAACACAGAACATTTATTCAATCAAAAATATCAACTGACACCGTTTACCTACTCTTTATCTGTACAGGCAACAAACAGTTATTTCACAAAAGAATATATTTTAAATTGTCATAACAGTTAATGTAAAGATGAGGATAAAGCCTTAAAGTCAATATTTTCACCTATTTTATCCTTAGAAAGTTAAGAAAAAGTTATTAAATAGAGAAGTAGCTGCATACATGTTCCTACCTTAGGCCTTGCATGGTTTTCAAGGCTAGGAACGTATTTACTCTGTCATTAATAACATTTTAAACCATAGAAGAGTTCCACCTCCTCATTTGCAGCAGAAATACTGCTTTGGAACTCATTGTTGGTGGTTGGAATTTTATGACTCTTTTAAGTAATACATAGTTTTTCTGAATTTGAAAGAAAATTGATGTTCTGGAACCTGTGGATGTTTTGACATGTTTGTTGATGGAGAAAGCTCTGTCATTGGATTCCTGAGCATCGTTTTTGGTGATGTATTCTATTCTGTTAATGTTTTTCCTATTTTCCATTCTGTCTCGCCATTTCTTACTACAGTAGAGTAAAAATTTTAGGCTAAGAAATGTCTCTTAGAAGCACCTTAGACGTGTTTACTCTTCACTATTTTATGTTTTCCTCTGCGACGACATTCTAGAGAATTCTTAATTGCTCTCTTGAACCCTTATGCTTGTTTATTTCTTAAATAGTTCAATACAATTGGTCTCAAGAATGATTTATGGTTTTCCCTGCTTACTTGCTACCACTTGAAAACTGTTTCTGAAGTCTCCATTTAAAGTACCATTGTTTACATTCTGCCAAAGAGGTTTGTTTTGATCATACCCTTTTTTCTTGCTTAAATAATTGTTTTGAATGTCTTTATAGCTGTAATCAAAGATGTCTAGGAGTTCCCTCTTCTATGAAAGCAGTTATTTGTGAATCTTGAATGTTTTCTTATCCTTGAAGGTGAAATCTTTGGATGAAATAGAGCGTTCCTCGACTCCTAGATTTCATTTGAAAATTTTGTCTTGAAATTGTTATTTGCTGAAGTGTGGTTTCTAGAATTTATTGTTAGCCCTGTCTATGGAATGCCTCTTCATGTTCAGATAATGTTTTAAGTCCCTTTTTTGTGAAGTACACATAATTAAGGATTCTTAATTGCCCTTAGTTCTATTTCTCAATCTAAACCTTTGATGTCCATTTCATTTCACCTGAAAGACCTTGTAGATCCATTAGCCAAGTTAGATTTTCCCTTTGATATCCCTGATTCATCTACAAACTTATTACAACTTCCACTTGACTCCATTTCCCAATGACTTAGATATTTCTCCTTTTCTATCTATGTTTCCTATATCATCATGTCCAACCAAAAAATCAAACAAACTCATGCTTCATAACTAGCCTAAAATAAAACCCTTAAAAGAAAACAAGCTCACATCTTTGCAAACAATTGAGAGATCCCTCTCTGAGACTAGGAAGGCTAGGTCCTAGAGCTCTAAAGACTGGTTTTGATGTTTCTTTGTCACTTGGTATGCCAATATTCCAAATCAAAGGACTGCAACATCATTAAAACCAAGAAATTTTGAAAACATTCATATAGGTGCTTCTTATACATTAGATGAAATTGCTACATATAAAATCCTATTTCAAGAATTCCACGACATATTTGCCAGGTCTTATGAAGAAATGCCAGGAATTGATCCCAAAATTGTCATTCATGAAATCAAAACTTACCTGGATGCTAAACCGATCATACAAAAATTACGTCCAATACATCCACGAAAAGTTGCCACTATCAAAGCAGAAGTTCAGAAATTACTGAGAGCACATTTTATTTATCCCTTCCCATTAACGGATTGGGTATCTAATATCGTTCCTGTTACCAAAAAAAAAGGAACAATACGAGTATGTGTCGACTATAGGGATATTAACAAAGCTTGTCCTAAAGACAACTATCCAACTCCTTATATTGACCAAATCATTGACAATTGTGTCAGAAATGAAATGTTTTCATTTAAGGATGGATTTTCCGGATACAATCAAATAAACATACTCCCTATTGATCAACCAAAAAGAACATTCATTTTTCCTTGGGAAACATTTTATTATTGTAAACTACCTTTCGGATTTAAAAATGTTGGGCCAACTTTTCAGAGGGCAATGTCCTATGCATTTCATGACATTAAACACATCATGCAATCTTATCTCGATGATTTACCTGCTCATTCATTACACAGGGAAGATCATCCTACTCATTTATGAGCAATTTTTATGAGATGTAGGTATTATAAGATTCGCTTGAATCCCCACAAGTGTGTTTTCTGTGTACAATCTGGTAGATTACTAGGATTTGTTGTTTCAAAAGAAGGCATTTGTGTCAACCCTTCGAAGGTTGAGGCCATCATCAATTTACCTCCTCCTCCCACACTCCGCCAACTCCAAAGTTTTCAATGGAAAGCGAACTTTCTGCTTAGATTTATCCATAACTATGTTGAGTTAACTAAAGGTTTTACCAGACTTTTGAAACAGAATGTTATTTTTATTTGGGATGAGATCATTGATCAGTATTTTGATGCTTTAAATCATGTGTTGACCCATGCACCGTTATTGCATCCACCAAATTATAGCCAGGATTTATTTTTATACTTAGCAACCTCTGATTCCACCATTGGAATGGTATTAGTTTAGGAGGATGAATTCCACAATGAGCATGTGATTTACTATCTCAGTTGAAATCTCAATCCAACAGAGATTAAATACTTGCATGTGGAGAAATTGGCCTTTGCAGCAATTCAAGCTGTCCAACAATTTCATTATTACATTTTGTTACGAAAAACAACTACGATCTCTAATTGCAACCCCATGATGTATATTCTAATTAAAAAATTGATCGGGGGCAAATACTCTAAACGGATAGTTATTCTTCAAGAGTTTGAATTAGAATTTGAAAAATCCAAATCAAATAAATCACTGGTGTTCGCAGAACTTATGTGTGACTTCCCGAATACTGATACAGACACTATGGTAGAGAATCTAATCACTGATGAATCTTTGTTTCTTATCAGTACGTTAGATCCTTGGTATGGGGATATAATAATTTATCTCCAAACCCAAACTTTTCGGCTTAAACTTTCACATTCACATCGACGAAAGATTCGTTACCAATCTTATCAATACAACATTGTTGGAGACACACTCTATCGTCGTGGTGTGGATTATGGATTTTGACAATTTTTAACTCATAAAGAGGTTGAACGAGTTTTGAAAGACTGCCATTCTGGAGCGTGTGGCGGTCACACGTCTGGGTATGCCACAACCCAAAAGATATTGCGTGCTGGTTATTTTTAGCCGTCATTATTCAAATATTACATTCTCGTGGTCCAAAAATGCCACAACTGTCAGATTTTTGATCGAAAGATGCGTGCACCACCAGCTCCTCTTCACCCCATAATTGTTGTCGGTCCTTTTGCAAAATGGGCCATTGACTTCATTACATGTAACCCTCACTTGGCCGAGGGGCATGGGTATATTATTCTCGCAGTAGATTATTTTACTAAATGGGCTGAGGCGATGCCTACATTTGCGGTAGACTGAAAAATTGCAGCTAAATTTGTATTCAATCATGTGATTGCTCGATTCGTTGTACCCCAAGCTATCATTACTGACCATGGGAATAATTTTTGAAACATCATGATGACCGAACTTTCTGACCAACTTGGCCTGCGCCATGATAACTCTACTCCATATTACCCACAGGCTAATGGTCAGGTTGAAGCCATCAATAAAGTTTTAACCAATATGATTAAAAGGATAATCAGAATTCATAAATCGAACTGGCATACTATGCTTTTCTCAGCACTTTGGGCATACCAAACCTCAGCAAAAACTACAACAAGGTTCACTCATTTTCAACTGGTCTATGGTTTAGAAGTTGTGTTACCGATTGAATGTGAAATATCGTCACTCCAATTAGGCATAGAGTTACTACCAACTACCTTTGAAGCAGAAAAATGCTTTTTGTACTTAGCACAATTAGATGAGACTCGGTGCGCTGCTGCATTAGCAGTTGAAGCTCATAAAAAATGCATTGAATCTCAGTACAACCGAAGTGTTACACCTCGTTTTTTTAGAAGGTGACTTAGTATTGGTATATTACCAAGCTAACGATAAACTAGGAGCTGGGAAATTCAAACCCATGTGGCATGGTCCTTATATTATCAAGCGAGTGCTTGCAAAAGCAGCTTACGAATTGATTGATTATGACGGGGTCTCTCTAGATAAACCCAGAAATGGACTTTATCTGAAAATATATTATGCTTGATTTTTGTGTGAAGATCTCACCTGTACATTAGTTATTTTTGTAAGTCAGATGTTTTAGATTAGATGAGTGTGTCTAGTTTAAGTCTGTGTTGACTGATATCCCTGCTTATCTTGATTTCTCTTGATATTACAAATTTCGATGTCCCTTCAAGTGTACATTGGTTTTGCTGATGGTGTCAATCATAATACACGGAACATCTCTTCCGCAGCCTGGGTTATCTATTCACACACCGACGAGTTAGTTTCTATGCATGGGGTAAGCCTTGGTCAAACAACGAATAATGTTGCAGAATATAGAATAGTGGTTGAGTTATTATCTGATTCCATTTCATTTAGCATTCGGCGTTTGATCGTTAGGTTCGATTCAGAACTCATTGTATTGCATTTAAAAAGAGTATACACAATTAAAAATATAGTGTTACTGAGATTATTCTTAAAGGTTCGTATCTTGGAAAAGCAGTTTGATTACATCGAATATCAACACATTCCAAGAATTTTAAATACATTGGCTGATGCATTAGCTAATAATGTTATAAATAGACATTTGTGACATTAAAGCAGTAAATTAAAATAGCATTCAATATGTGTTGAACAAGATAGTCGGTGAAAGTAGTCATATCATAGATAGAGTTTTTGTTTCAAAAAAATATTACATCATCTGGGACCATAGGTTTAAAACACCTTATGATCTGAAGGATAGTGATATAAAAAACAAAATACAATAGTCTGTGATAATCATCCACTGTCGTTGGTGATGACCATGATAATATATTATCGCCCACGCCACTCTATGCAGATATCTCCAAAGCTGGCCAGGAATGCCAGCGACATGCCTCTGGAGATGAAGAGGAATATCATCCAGGAATATCATCCATCGTAGTCTCTAGAATGTCTCTAGTCAACCTTTCTAGGTTTTTCTCTAAGTCAATGAGAATCTCTGCTGCCTGGTTCTCAGGCGGTGCAATAGGATTTGTGCGGCTTCCTCTCAAAGTGGCGGAGATTGGCTGGTATTCGTGGACCAACATCTACATTTGAAATTTTTTGTTTTCAATATTGGATGATTAAAAAACAAATACAAATTAGAGTTAAAACACATCAAAACAATTTAATTACCTGACTCATCCCATTATGTCCCTAGAGGTAATGACATCTCGGAATCTCCTCGAAAGTCTATGCTTGCATATGGGAAATCCTCAATAGTAAAAATTTGGTTCTATAACCAATGAAAATATGCTGGAGTAAACCAGACTACCGTGAAGTTGTCGCCACCATGGCAAGCCATCAGTGCCACCCATCGTACCATACGAGGCTCTCTAGGTTCGCCATGGTCAACAAAGTCAGCTAGGGGGCAAGAGACAAAATCCTCTCCAAAGTGAAAGATACTAAGATAGCACCATACCCAAAAATTTTCAACTTTGAGTTCTTCTCTTTGGTCAGTTAACCCTTCATATTGGTCAACACCCCTTCACACCAATTGAATATTGTACCTCTGTAACATTCGAAAGTTGTCTTCATTTGTGACTTGGTAGCCACATGTAGAGTTGCGCTCCCACATAATCTGGTAACAGTGAATGCAATGACCTTCAGATCAAGACATATGATAGTTTTTAGGTCTATCCAGTTGTCTTTGGGATCACTTCCTCATTATAGAACTCTTGTTTGTAGCTAGTGATACGCAGGCCACCTTGCCTAGCTCTAAACAAAGAGATAGGTGCACCTCTTTTTGGTAAGCCGATGAGGAATTAGATGTCTTCAAGCTCAATTTCTAGCTTGTGATATCCAATGATAAAGCATTATTCCTGAACGTCCCATTTATTTACCAGCTAGGTCATTAGCTCTACCTGTGCCCTCATGCCCTGAATGGCCCAGAATTTGTATAAACTGCTATCTCTCAAAACACGCCTTATGGCCGGATTATTCACGGCCATATCATCAACCTCTTCATGTTCGCATTCTCGCCACTCCAACATTGTGAAATGACCTGCAAATGGATGCATTTAATGGTTAGAAGCTTTTAGAGTGAAAAATTTTATCCATTTTTTAGAGAATTCATCAATTTCATTTTCTTACGCCGCCCCCGCAATTTTTATATAGGGACAGTGTGCACCCCCGCACGCACCCTTCATACAAACCCTGGTAGCTTGATAATTTTCCTTTAGGAAAATTATCGGGGTCCGCAAGTAACCAATGGTTTAGCCACGGACCCCCGTGAGCAAAATTTTGAACCATTTTCCCCCCCAAAAATGAATTTAAAAACTTAAAAAGAGAATGCAAATGGATGAAAATGAAGAGAAGAGTGTTGTGGATTACCTAGATTCAACGGATTTCGATTTGAGCAGTCGGTTATCCCGTTATCACCTCTGGAATGTTTTTTGCCTGGAGCTTTCAACTTTCAACTCTAAATACAAAAGGTTAAAATGACTTTGTTGAGCTTCTTTTTATAAGATTTTTTTAATAATAAATATTGTTTTATTTTTTTTCCACTTTAAAAAGTTGTTTTTCAAAAGTTTTTACTTATTGGAAACAGATAAGTTTAATTTTCCAACTTTATGTGTAGAAAATAGGTTTATCAGGTGAAAAGGATCATTTTGATGACGAGTACACTTTTATCACTTTTTTGGGCTCCTAAAATTTACGAAATGCAAAACCCCAGTGTTCTCTTTTAATCCATTTTCAGACTCTCTAAATATGAAAATTTTTTCGAGTACTTGACTCTTCGAACTCGTTAAAGGAAATGAACAGTCGTCCCTTCAGTATAGGTTTACCCCTTTTCCAGACTGAAATGGAATATTTACGAAAAAGGTATACGTTGACTAATCATGGTCAATAGAGTTCTCTCCTGCATTATTTTATCCTTTTTCGGGCTTGAGAGACTAAATTTATGAAAAATTACACCCACGAAGTTTTCTTAAGCTTTTCTTCTAACTCCCTGAAACTAAAAAACACTAAGTTTCTCCTATACTGGACTCATTAAAACTTAACATTAAAAGACCTGTCAATTATAAACAGGAACGAATCACTCATTCTTAGGGTTCGATTTTAATACTTAATTGGACTCATCTGAAGGATGAGCTTACATTACAAGCAAATGTTATCCTCCTCAAGCTTGTCAAAAATAAAGAGGTACTTGCCATAAATGGTGGGGGAAAAGAGAGAAAATGAATCCACTTGTTACACTTTGCTTCAAAAGGTTGTATACCACTCTTGAACACAACACTTTTGCCACATTCTTGTCTGGGTTGGGAAAACACTTTGGCCAAACAGTTAATCAAACCACATTGAAAGTCTTCAGCTAGTTTCTGGGTATTAGCTTTAGGTCAATCATCACAAAACCATCTGCAATGTCGTTATGTGTTCAAGAGATCAGTTTAATAAACCATTCATTACAAACATTTTTCTCCATTCGCATTCACCATCCCTGAGTCAGTCCTTGCAAAATATTTCTTCAAAACTTGATCTAATGGTTTCGTGTCATGCGCTTTCCTGCAACGGGTCACTTTCTATCAATGACAACTCATCATCTAGAAAGTTGATCTAGAATCTTATCAGTACCTTGGGATCTGCATGCCCTAATGGCAGGTTTCTCACCTTCGATGACAGGTTGCATCATTGACCTTCGATCAAATGATTCTATGAAATGTTCTACTTCAGGTCACAAATTCACATTTCATAGATTGTACTGAGTACTTTGAGAGCCATTGTCATTATTGGTGGTTTCCCTCACACTTGTTAACAGTGCACATCATTGACTAGAAATCAAGTGTTTTCTACCATGTTCGACTTCGACACAATCAATCACATGGATAGAATCGTACTAGTTCGAGAAGCAGAAATCAAGACCCTGGATCTAGTTTCCACCATCCATGCTACAAGGAGTTTTTTATTCATTATATAATAGGCTACTCATGACAGATGGTTGCATCCATGTTGTATCTACTACTTCATGTAATTCTAAAATCATTTATGTATCAGAACATGTAGTTAGTTTTGATCTTAGTATGGGAATGCCTACCTCAACGATGATATACATATATATATATATGCTTTCATTAAATGTTTTTTCCAGGTTTCAACCGATGTGCTGACAGTCCGACTCTCGGAATGATAAAGCACTTCACTCTTCAGAATTCTTGAAAAAAATCTTCAGACTTCACACTTTAGGGGGCAATCTGTTACACTGAAATTTGTCACCATGACCTTTAGTTGTCTATATGGGTTCATCATTACCTATTTATTGCTCCCTTAGAGGTCTAAAATCACAAATTTCCTAAATCAAGTCTTGGAACTGGAAAAAAGCTCTTAAAAATCCTAAAAAGCCTAACTCCGCACTTTTCCTAATCATTTCCTGCGGTACCGCGGTTTATTGCTATAAAACCTGCGGCACATCCCGCATGTTTTGCTCATTAAAACTCTGGACCCCCGTAAAAGGTAAAATAAAAAGAAAAGTAAGTTCTAGAAACCCATCTGGTTGAATATTCTCCCAGCTGGGACCTTCTAGAAGCGCTATCTGGTCGAGCTTCGCCCCCTCCATTCATGAACCTTTATCCCTTCATAGATGGAGCTATCCCTTGGTTTTTGGATTTTAAATCCCATGATTAGAGAGCTTTATCCCTTCCTTATTGGAACTGAAACTACCTCCCTTTTACTATAAATTGAGACCAAGTTTCAGTCTCAAGGGTACTTAGAACTTGATAGTTTTGAGGTGAATTGCTAAAGAAATATACTCTCCATGTATTGCATCATTGGCATGAGATAGATTACACACTCATAGATATAGCCTTATGCTGACAAAGAGAGTCAGAGACTTGTCAAACTGAGGAAAACAGTTGTTCAGGACCCCGGAAGAACCTGTACAAACATCAAGGTGTCAAGGTTCTAAGGTTTCTTCTTTTTATTCAAAGTTAATAAGTTAATACAAATGGATTCTATTTTCTCATTGAATTGTTCATCTATCTTTTGAATGATTTAATTCTTATATTCCTTGAACACTAAGATAGATTATTTCTTTTGATTTATTATATTTTGCAGATGCTTTTGATCTTGTTAGCTTGTCTTTGATTACAGATCTTATATGCTAGATCAATACCTTCTGGAACGACTGGATTGAAGACTGAGCAAGCGTTGGACTGTAGGTAGGAGTATCTCTCCGTAGTTAATTAATAATTCTTAAGCAAAATAGTCTAGAGGAAATGGTCTACATCTTTCTGTTTGTTTCTATATATCCTTAGGATACTAGGGAGATCGCTCTTATCCGCAAGAGGGATTTGTCTGTCTAACAAGCCTATGCATTCTAAGAAGCCAATATGTATTTTAAAATGAAATAAAGACAGAAGAATAATATTGATTACACTGAAGACAAAGAAGACAACGGTAAAACCCCTTTATCTGGAAGAATGAAAGGGAAAGAGTTATCAAAAACTCTGTTCCAAACTATGCATGAGCTGAGGAGTGAAATTAGGGGAATGAGGAATGAAAGACATGCAGATATTTTTGAGAGTTTTTCACATGAAGGAAGCCCGAGTTCTTCATATGATGTGTATGAGCATGCAGACACACAATCAGATCTACAATTTTGTAGCATGCCTACATTCCTAGCAAGAGGAGAAGCAGAGGGAGAGACACCGAAAGAGGAGACTCTTGGTGATTATCTCCAAGAATATGAATCTCAGTCTAAAATATTCAAAGAGCATCTAAGCTTCCCAAAGTTTTTTCAACTTAAGGAAGAGAGAAGATCCAACAAATACATAAGGAGAAGAGGATGCATGCATCACACTTTGGTTAGGATTTTTCTACCTACATTTGATGGATCACCTGAGAGCCCACCCAAGTCTTGGGTAGAGAACCTAGACACATATTTTCAGCTGCATCAATTTTCAGAAGAATAGGCCATTAGAGTAGCAGCGTTGCACCTCCAAGGTAAGACTTATGCCTGGTGGTTATTTGAATCTTCTTCATTAAGAAATGTAAACATCTCTACTTATGCAAAGTTCACTAGGATGTTAGTGAAAAGATTTGATGTTGAGCCATCTAAAACTTCCTTGGGTAATCTAACTAAGCCCAATAATTCATAATCTTTGCATAAGATGAAAGGATCCATGAAGATAACTCCATTTCAGAATATTTTTGAAAGTTTTAAAGATCTGCTACATGATTTTCCAAGGGCAAAGGCCCCACTTTAGCAAGAACATTCTTCTCAGAAGGAAGACATGAGTGTTCCTTTTTCAAGAAGAGATCAAGGGAAATGATCTCCTATTGATGAGGCATGCTCCATTGATGAGGAGGAGAAATAAGAAGAGCTAAAAGGTTCCTCCAGCGTTGTTACAGCATGAGGAGATCTATTTTTATTGGGATATGGAGATGAAGCCATTTATTTCACTAACAGGGCTCTTGTATCTTTGCAAGAAGGCCCCAAGGATCTTCCACATGAAGAGAATGAGCAGCATGTGTCTATGATGGTATAAAATGAGGCAAAACTATGGAGGGAATTTGTTCCAACATTGCATTTAGTTTTTGGAACACACACTATGACAGATCAGCCCTTTGTGACCAAGACTCTTTACACCAAGGAGATGATGGGTGTTCATGACTTAACTACATCTAAAGTCTGCGCCTTAGATTAAGATAACTTGCAGAAGGTGGGTGAAGGAGAAAATATGAAGGATCACAGCACTGATATGATGGGAGGTGATCCTCTATTACATGGAGAAGAAGATGGGGAAGTTTCTCCACTCAAAATCACTCTTACATCTACAAGAGTGATGCCCCATTATCATGAAAATTCCACACAAAAATCAGAGATGGATTTGCGCAGTGGAAGTAGTCATAATATATTCCCATCTGTTGTTCACATGGGAATGAGCCATGAGACATCCTTATCTTGTAGTATACCCCCTGGGAAGCCACCTGATTTAGACTGGTGAAATATGTTTCATGCATTGATGCTCCTTTCATAGATCCAAGAAAGGAGGGAGCACTAGAAGACCATACTACAGTGTTGAGAGTATGGGGAAGGCTCAAGGAGAGGGAGAGTATTTTTCCTTTGTCACCATTATCTATTCTTTCATCCCATATTGTGGTAAGAAAATATGTTGTAAGGAGGAAGATTGACACCATCATGGAGCAAGGAAGTAAATCCTTAAATCAGGAGACAAACTTGTTTGGAGAACACTTTTCCACACATGATGTTAGATGGTGGTCACACATGCATGCTTTGGAAAAAAAAATGAGGTTTTGGATATATGATAGCCTTACATGGGAGACTAAATTCCAAGAACTTCCATTTCCTTTTGAGCATGTGCATGTACAAGGAGGGCAACAAGGAAGGAATGGAAACCTTCCACCTTATACCCTTGGCATGGGATATTTCAAGGAGGAGAAAAATGGGAGGCTTGGACTTCCAACATACACCTGGGACATGGGAAATGTCAAGGAGGAGAACAAAAACATAGCAGACACTTCAGATGACACATCTTTAGCGCTATCATTGTTGGGAAAATTAGATCCATACTGGAAATCCCAACTGTTGGTGGAATATTCCAAGGATCTTCACACTTGCATGATTCTTTCTGACTTGCTACATGATGAGACATATTCAATCCTAGATGGAGTTAGCTATAATCATGGTAGGATCTTCTTGTCTAGAGCCTCCAAGCTCAAGGAGAAGTTACTACAAAGGGCTTATGAAGAGTTCTATTTCAGCCACACATACTCTATGAAGCTAAACAACATCATCTTAAGGAGTTACTATTGGGAGGGATTTGAAAAAGAATTATATTAGCATTGTCAAATATGCGTGAACTATGTGGAGTTGGAGTAGCAAAATGACTCATAAGGAAGAGTTAAATCAACCCTCTCTTTCTCCCTTTGAGGAAGAGAATAGATCTATGCACCACTCCATTGATATGAGGAGGATTGTTGGTGAAGAGCATGCTCTTATTACACATATTTTATATTTTGATTTCATGCATTATTCCACCATGTTTTTTTTGGCCATGACTCCAAGAAGGAGTATTATATCTTGTAAGCCTCGTGGCCAATATTGGGACACAAAAATTTCTGAATTTGGTGATTCCCTTGGGGGGGGAAGGGAGATTTTGCAACATGATGGGTGCTTCCCTAAGGCACCAAATATATCTCACAATTTCAGCTATGGTGAGATGGTATAGACAACAAGTAAGTGGTGGGAAACCCAATTACCACATCTTGATTTGATGCAAGCAGGAGATGCTTTGTGTTGGTTACACATGTGGGACGATGACCCACCTCCGTATGCACAAAATTCTGTCTATTTGTACATTGTTTTGATTCCCTACATTGATGATGTACTTGTATTTTTTATGGGGATTTATAGAGGAAGGAGGGAAGGCATGCATGTGCCCTATGGGGTGGCCACTCTCCATGTACTTTATGTCTCATATTTCATGGAGAGAATTGGGCAAACCATGTTTGTTCCATGTGATTCATTGTCTCCTTATGGGATGAGCTATTTTCATTTCATGAGAACTTTGATGGAGCCAGTCATGGATGGATGGTTTGGTGAACACTTGGCTCATGGAGAAATATTAACTCATGTTGGTGTCACCAATGGAGGAGGAGATGTGTTGCAGCACTCACCTTATCAGTTGCTTGAGGACAAGCAACATTTTGGAGGGGAGGATTGTAATATTCCCAATTAGTCTTAAGCTAATGGGAATATTCAATTTTGTTTTGTCTTCTGTTTCATGAATAAAATTGTAAATGAGGATCAATAAAACTCCTAAACAACAAAATAAATCACTGCCACATGTGAACAAAGCTAAATCTGGGCTAGTTACATAAGCACACTTAGGTGTGGAAGAGGCTGGATCATTTGATCAAGTCAACCAGGACCAAATCAACAGTGCTGTCTAGATGGGATGAACCTCATTGATGCACAACGCAGTCTTAGTTGGAGGTGGGACATGTGAAAGAAGCTAAATCATTGAGATGGTTTAGGGTTTGGTAAGATTTCTATCTTATAAAAGGAAGAGGAGGATAGCATGAGAATATTATTAATGGTATTACATTTCTGAATATATTGTTTGTTTATACATATATCATTCTCTTGCTATTTAGCTGAGAATAGTGCTCTTTAGCACTGGGTGCTCCTAATCGGGAATCCCACCTCTTCCATTAAGTAGCTCTTGGAGGAGTCTTGCATGTCTTGTCCACTATCAGCCATTTTTCCAAGCTTCATCTTCCAACTACAATGCAGATCCTGTTGAGGGTTTGGTTTTCCTTGTAAGTTGTAGCAAGTGGAGGCTAGATCTATTCCTATCTAGGCTAGGCTAGTGCCTATTTTTAGTGGTAAAGTATTATATCTCATTGGAAAGAGTATATTGAATCATTGGAGCTTCAGATCCTTACCTTGGCATCAGGCCAAACTGTTCTTAAAGCCTATAGCGCAGTCCATCTTCTAGTACTGTGTTATTTGCAAGTGTAAAGTTGCAGGGTGCTTTAGCAAACTTTTGGAGGAATGATATCTCATGTTGGGAATCTGCCCTCACTGTGGTGATCCATGGAATTCTAATCTATTCCGTGTCATATTCAAATTTGATCTGAATATTCCTGTATTTGCTTCAGAAATTCTGAATCATTCTATAGATCTGTTGCATAAGATCTCAGATCTTTTGGCCACCTGTAAATTTTGGTCTATCAAAAGGTGGCCAAAGCATGTTTTCAGCCTTCAAGAAACACTTTCCTGGCCAAAATGTTATCTCTTGAAGCCTGTAGACGACCTCATGCTCATGTCTCAAGGTTCTCACTGTTATTTCTCAGAAACTCAAAATTTTGCTAAAAATTCCATGAGAAGACTGCTGCAATATCCTCCTCCTTTTCCCCTTTTTTTCCTCTCAGAGACTAACCTTCATATTTTCATCATTTTCCTTTGTTCTCCATTTTCCTCACCCTCTTTTCATATAAATTTGCCTTTGCATAGTTCCAAACTTCTTTCGAACTCTGTTGAAACCCTCGGAAACCTTTGAAAATCACTGAAAATCTGTGTAAAAAACCCATTTCTCTATTAAGGGTTTAAGCCCCTTGGCCTGAGTTTCCAAACCACTTCCCCAATGCGCCCTCATCATAAAAACCAAGCGCCAAACTCATGAAGCGCTAATCGCATCGGAAAGATTCAAAGTGTGCATGTTTGTGAGCCATTTCAAAATGCCGATTGCGATCAGCCCCTTTGTCCTAAACCGCAGATCGTATTATCATTTCATCTTCCCCATAAGCCCGTAATCGGGCGCTAAACTATTGAAAAATCCCTTTCTGATCAATATTTTTCTGTGTAAAACTTGAAAACCCATTATTCCAAAGTTTGTTTTAAAATGCCAAAATCACGTGTTTAAATAAAATGGGTTGATCAAAAAGACCGATCGCGCAATCGCGATCGGAGAATTCACAATGGGTTGATCAAAAAGACCGATGCGCAATCACATCGGAGAAGTTACAAATGGGTTGATTGAAAAACTGGGCCCGAATGTTCCGATTACGATTGGCCCTAGTTATATAAAGCCTCGGGCCCATGGTACTCCATACACCCAGTGGCCCCGCAATCGGGCGTCAGCCTATCATATATATTCCGCCCGATCCCACTCAAAACCTTGGTTTTTATTGAAATTTATGGGTTTCTCACAAAGTATAAGGGTCCCGCCGGTGCAAAGAATTAAAGGATCTGGACCATTGATCTAGACCAGATCTAACGACCTGCGCTCAATCGCAAAGTTTCAATCGCAGTGTTTCAATCGCATGCTCTTTGTTGCCCTCCCTGATTGCGATCCTCCGATTAGATCTGGGCCATCCACGTGTCCAGATCGGACGGTCCCAGGTCACCCCCACCGTTGCTCATCGCGCGATCGACGGTTCTATTTTATTCTTCCTCCTGCGTCATTTAAAATTCCTCTCAGTTAATCTCCACCGTTGGATGATGCCATCCGACGGTCCTGCTCTCTTCCTACGCCTCTGAAGCAGTAAAACCCAATACGCAGGATTTTATAACAAATTGTTTGTATTTTTCAGGTTTTGATTCGAAGTTTTATCAATATTTCATAAGCATTGATAGCACATAAAGGCCTGTGCGGCCCCTGCACATCAACAAGACACTATTTTAATTCAAAAACAGTTAAAGAGTATTAGCGCCGAAGACAAAACATATCAGAACCGGAGATTGAAGACCCAAGCACAGATCTCAAGCAAAGTAAAGTGTTTGGGGAAGGAGTGAAGACATCTTTCGAGCTGAGAAATTCCCCACCGCTATAAGAAGAGGCTAATTGAACCCTCTACAGCTCCAAAGACACCTACAGTCTCGTTGAAATCAAAGACCGCCGAACAATTAATACTAATTGAGCTATCTTATCTCTAATTGTCGGCAGAACCATTCGAGAAGATTAAAGAACAGTTCAGAAGCAGATATTTAGATCATTTCATCTCGGGAAGTAGAAATAAAGTCACTCCAGCATGACACTGAGCTTCAAAGGATAGCACACTTCCCACTGATTTTAATCTTAAGTGTAACTCAATTAATGCAGGTTAACACCTGTAGATTTCTTGATCGAGGCCCTCAAAGCACTGAAGAGTCATCTTCTGTATTAATTGATTGATCCAAACAGATCTTTTCATAGTGGACCACCGCCTCATTCTTCTATAAGTACCTCTCTAAAAGATGAGCGAAGGGTTGGTCTCGAGACATCTAAACACATGTAATAGTCATTCTGAAGCCACTGATGCCCTGTTCTATAATTGAAAGATACATAAGCTGATATGAGAAGTTGAAAGCTGTAGAGACCCACCGGGCTTGCTGATTGTAACTGGTTTGAATATCAATACAAGTTGTTGATTCATGGAATTCTGAAACTATGTCAATGGTGATGTGTTCCTTACTGTCAATTGTCGTTTTACTTAATGTTTTCACTTTGTTTACTTTCTCTGATAAACAGCAGCAAACATAGAGTTAGGATATACTCTCCACGGTACCCTACTCTCACTAAAAGCTTTATCTTCTATGTTTTCTTCATTTGAATGTCCTCTTTGAAGAGTTTATTAATGCAAGTTAGTTTAAAAGTACTTCCCTGATCTAGATAGCTCTTTGAGATGAATGTTCTCTTTGTTATCCTTGGATTTTATCAATGCAGCGTAGTTTAAAAGTACTTAGCTGATCTAGATTGCTCTTTGTGATTATCATCTGTGTTCCCTTATCGAATATGCTGAAGCAGGCTGGTTTAAAAGCACTTACCTGATCTTAGGCTGTTTGAACTATTTTTTAAATGTTTCTGATGGAAATTACTTCAATGCAGGCTAGTTTAAAATCACTTACCTGATCAACAGAAATACTTTTGTGTTTCTCCTTAAGTACATGTTGAAAGCAAGCTAGTTTAAAAGTACTTACTTGATCTTAGAATGTGCTTTGTTTTTTCATTTGTTTAAGTCTTTCACTCCTATTTTTTTCACTCCATTAATCACCTTAAGAGATCCTTTGATGTAAATGACTTGCTCCATGGATCCTTCTTGAATTTGCTATCCAATTAAATCCTCCTATGACTCCATAGCCCAATGGGTTAAAGCTGTCTTTTTCCTTTGCTATCAGCTGAAACATTTCTTCATTTGCAGGCTCTTCACCCTTTATTTTGAACTTCTTTCACCTTCACCATGTCTTCGCCCAACCAAAAACAAACAAAACAAACCCATGATCTTCATAACTAGCCTAATATCAAAATTCCAGTCTTTAAAGATCACATCTTTGAACTCATTTATAGAGAGATCCCTCTCTGGATTCAGGAGGGCTAGATCCTTGAATCCCAAAGCGGTTTGATGTTACCTCTACTCCATATGCTTCATGTATTGTTGAAAACCCCAAGGGGTATGTAAAGTAGAGACTCTATAGTGCATGGATTTGTCATAGATCTGAATGTTCATGCATTATTTTTCTCTAGATCTAAGTTTTAATCTACATTTTCTGTATGCTCTATAAATAACGTTGTCAAGCCTTTTTGCAGTGAATACATGTGTTTGCAGCACCTATTTTGAGGGATTTCTTCTATACTTAACTTATATTTCCGGCTATACACTGTATGGCCTTCAATTTAACTCTGATTTGCTGATGTATACATAAATTTTAAGCCTCCATATTGGCCTCCTACTATTTTTTAGCTAAATTGTATTATTTCTGAAGCAGTATTGTTTTATATTGCTACTTCTTCCCTTTTTGGGATATTATAGAATTGCTTGATAATCTAGAACAAAAAAACCTTGAGGTTTTACAATATAAATATCACACAATACCAAGGGTCCTTACACCATTAGAGGATCTTTTTTATTTCAATGATGTAGCTAAAAAACCAAAGATGGAGCCTACAGAAACTAATGTAGAAGAATATAACATAGGTAGCATGAAGGAACCCAAAATGATCAAGCTATCCAAAACTCTTCATCCTCACATAAAACAAGAATACATTGAACTTTTCAAAGATTTTAGAGTTGTGTTTGCATGGGGGTACAAGGATCTGAAATCATATGATACCAGCACCATTCAACATAAAATTCCTCTTAAGGGAAATCATAAGCCTTTCAAACAAAAACTAAGAAGGATAAACCCTGTTTTATTACCTTTAGTTGATAAAGAGATTAAAAAGATGTATTATGTCGGGATCATAGTTCCCCTTAGGCACTCAGAGTGGGTTTCCAACCTTGTGTCAGTTAGGAAGAAGACCAAGGAGATTAGGCTTTGCATTGACTTTAGAAATCTGAACAAGGCCTCCCTAAAAGATAATTATCCTTTGCCTAAAATGGATCACATACTCCAAAAGGTGGTTGGATATAAATGAATATCACTACTTGATGGTTTTTCTAGTTACAACCAAGTGCTAGTACTCCCAAATGATCAACACAAAACTGCCTTCACCACACCTTGGGGTACATTCATGTATGTTAAAATGTCATTTGGTTTGATGAATGCAGGGGCCAATTTCCAAAGGGCCATGGATATATCTTTTTCAAAACACATAGGCTACTTCATAATCATTTACCTTGATGACATCACTTTTTACTCTAAAACTGATAAAGAGCACTTAGTCCACTTGAGAAAAGTTTTGGAAAAATGTAGAAAATATGGCTTATCTTTGAATCCCAAGAAAACACTTTTTGGTCTCCAAGAAGGAAAAATCCTAGGCCACATAATATCTGAAGAAGGAATCAAAGTATACCCCAAAGGATTGAAGGCGTATTGCAAAACATCCATCCTAGAAATATCAAGGAGTTACAATATTTCATTGGGAAGATCAACTTTTTCAGAAGATTCATCCCCAACCTTACTGAACTTCTGAGGAATATCATGAACATGCTCAAAAAGGAGATAGGAGTTAAAGGGACTTTGAAGCCCAAACAGTCATTTGAACTAGTGAAACAAGCTCTCACTCAAACACCAGTTATTATCAATCCTAATTTCACCAAGGATTTCTACATTTTTTATTTGCATCTGAACACACCATTGCTGCATTATTATTGAAAAAGAATACCTTGGGTCAAGAACAGCCTATAGTGTTTTTCAATAAGGAATTAAGGGATGCTCCACTAAACTATAACATCATGGAGAAACAACCCTTAGCCTTGATAAAATCATTGAAATATTTATGTGTCTACATTTTACATTCTCATATCATTTCTTTTATCCCACATATAGTTGTCAAGGACATTCTAAATCAAGACCCTGATGGTAAAAGGGGAAAATGGATTTTTATTATCTTAGAGTATGATTTAGAAATCAGACCCACCAAGCTGATTAAAGGACAAGGATTAGCAAAACTCATGGCTGAATCAAATTTCCAAGCATTAGACATGAATATGATTGATGTATTAGAGGAAACAGAAGAATTCACAACTCCATACATTGAAGAAATATTTCTGAATTCATCTTGGTATGCTGATATCATATATGTGCTTATTTATCTTAATACTCCTCCTTTTTTATCAAAGACAAAAGCTAGATTCTTGAAACAAAAATCTTTAAATTACTTCATTTTAGATGGAGTTTTGTAGTATAAGAATTCTATCGGCATATTGCTTAAATGTTTTCTTGAGAATGATGCAGGAAAAATTATGCATGAGCTGCATGAGGGAGAGTGTGGAGGTCACCTCCACTGGAAAACCACAGCAAACAAGATTCTTAGAGCTAGCTATTATTGACCCACCCTTTTCCCTGACACTGAAAAACTTATCATGACTTGCCATAAGTGCCAAATGTTTTATGGCAAGAGAAAACTCCTACCCTTACCTTTGCATCCCATCAGTGTTGAAGCTCCTTTTCAACAATGGGGTTTGGACTTTATTAGGGAAATTCACCCCACCTCATCTGCCCAGCGCAAGTGGATCCTTACTACCACTGATTATTTCACCAAATGGATAGAGGCCATCCCTTCTAGGAATACCACTGACTCAGTCATTATCAAATTCCTTGAGATCAACATCTTATCCTAATTTGGTTTTCCTAGAAAGATCATTACAGATAATTCTACTGCCTTTAAATCCAAAAGAATGATTGAATTTTTCTATAAATATCATATCGCATTGGGGCACTCCACAGCTTAATACCCCCAAGGTAATGGGCTAGTTGAATCCTCCAACAAAATTTTAATCAACATTATCAAGAGACTGTTGGAAAAAAATAAAAAATCATGGCATAGTAAGCTAGTTCATGGATTATGGGCTGATAGACTAAGCACCAAGAAAACAATCAGTATGTCTCCATATCAGTTGGTATATGGCATGGATGCACCAACATCCTTAGGAGTTCCAGCCATGAAACTCCTCCAAGAACTAAAATCATAAGAAAATGACATGCAAAGAAGGTTGAACCAAACCATTCATTTACAACAGTCAAGAGAGGAATTTTACAAAAGAACACAAGCAATACAAGAAAGCATCAAGAAGATATTTGACAAAAGGACCAAAGCCAATGATTTCCAAATTGGACATAGTTTTGAAATGGGATTCTAGGAGGGAAGACAAGGTAAACATGGTATATTGAGAATTTGTGGAAATGGCCTTATATCATTCATTCAATTACGGGTAATAATGATTTCTTTTTACAAGGGCTGAATGGAGAAGAGTTATTTGGAGGTCCTGTCAATGGCAGGATTCTGAAACAATATTTTTTTCAAGAGTCCTAGCTTCAAAGTTTTCATTCATTATACATAACACTACATGATAAGAGATCATAAAAACAAAAAATTTAGAAAAACCAGAAAAAGGAAAAGAGGGCAGATTTGAAAAGAGGTACAACCCCATACCCAAAAAATAGTACTGTTGAAAATGAGCAAGCCTAAATGCCACTACTTGTTCAAAAAGAAGATCTTGTTAAGTCATCTATCCTAATCATGGTTGAACCTGTTTTAAATTTATGTTGATAAGTTAGCGTAAAAATGATTGTCAAAATTAATTCAAACTTGACTTATCAGAAAGATAGATTAACAATGGAAGATATTGGTTCCACATGCTCAAAACTGAACCAAAGAGAAAGATGGGAATGCATAGCAAATGATAGATCACAACCCCTATTTTTCTAGTTATTACTTGTGCAAAAGTAATTTGTGTGCAGCTTGTTCCAATGCTACAAACCATGGTAAATCAGATTGCCTAATCCTAGTTTAAACTATGTTTTCAATTTCATGTCAATAGTTTAGAGAAACAAGTCTGCCAAACAGCTTAATCTTGGCAGTCAAATAGTCTAGGTAGAGAATAAAAGAGTTCACTAGCATAATCTGAACCCTTGGAAGCAATACGGATAGAAGTAGATAGTTTGTTTTTTCTTTCAAAATAAAAGAATGTCAAGAGTTTTCCAGTTCAAGTGCACTCAAGGAAGAAAAAAATTTAGGCCAAGTAGGTTGGAAAGGTAGAAATAAAGTTGAAGAAATCATGTGTTTCAGCTTATTAAGATCACAGCTTCAAAGAAACATCAGAAAATGAAAAGAAGGAAAAATATGACCAATGGAAAAGGCACTGGTCTTCATTAACTCAGAAATTTGATATCTGAAAGTTCCGAACACCTCCAGAAAAGGAGCTGCCCTCCCCAAGTGGACCCACTGTTAGTCATCAATATTTTTTGTTGTTTTGAAGATGACTAAGTTCTTGTCCCAGATTTCTAAAAAAAAATATTTGTGAAATATTGTGAGTTTTAGAAATTTCACTGCCTTCATTATCCTAACTCAACCTGTCTTACTATATTTTTCCTCTCTATCTTATAAAGTTACATTGCTGCTCCAAAAGGACTTCATTTCTAGGCATATTGATCTCATTTTTCACTCCCCTACCCACTCTCTCATTCACTCCTTTTTTCTCTCTAAACAACCCATTTTTCCCTTCATAGAACCTCATAAAGAAAACCCCTATTCCTCATTTTCCTTTGAAAATATTAAACAATGTAAAAGGCCCCTTTTACATTGTTTAAAATTGAAAATTAGGCATATCGGGTCTTTTTATTTTATATATAAAAACTCTGTTTTTATGTTAAAAACCCGCCCTTGTGTTATAAAGGCCTAAGCCCCTTTTCCTCTAAAACCCCATCCCCCTTGCGCTCATTGTTAATATGAATCTTAATTCCAAGCGTACGAAAAAAGACCACTTTAGCTATGCATAACCAACATTCCTAACAACAGAGATGACTACCAATATCTTTAGATTTGCAGTTAGGTGATCAAGATAAATGCTGCAAAAAATATAGATCTATGCATTAGAAGACATTAAACAGTAGAAAAAACAATATTTACTCCATGCATCCAATAGACAAGACAAGAATATGTTGAATGAATTTTGTATTAGGGGCACCTGGGAGGAAAACAAAGGAGGGTGTTCTCAGTTCTCCTCAATGGGATGGGTTCTTGAAAGTCCTCAGCACTTCAGATCTAGAATCTCTCTCTCTTGATGGTATAGAAAACCCAGACAAAAATGGTTGCAAAATATGACTATGATGGTGGATCAATAGTCAGACCAGAAGTATAGATCCAAAGTGATCTTTAGGCAACAAAAGGTGATAAATGAATGGAAAAACCCTTCTATTTATAAAAAAATATTGAGTTAGTCTAGATATTGGTGCATAGTTAAAACATTATTAACCAAAACAAGATCCAACTTTTATGGAATATTTTATTATATTTTTTGGAGGGAAAAGGAATTTGGCTTGGGTCAAATCCCTTTTTTTGTAAATAATAAATAAATAAATGATTTATTTATCATTTTAAGGATGTGGTTGAGTAATAATAAAATAAATAATGAATTATTTAATAATTTAAGGGTGATTTAGTCATATTTAACAAAGAATATTATTTAAATAAGGTTTAAATAATTATTCTTAAAAAATAATAAGATAAATAATGATTTATCTAATTAATTTCCTTGTTTTAGGTTAAATATAACTAGGAATTTATTAATTAAACTATTGTTTAACTAATTATTCCTTGAGGAAAATCAAACAAATGTAGATTTATTTAATATTTCCTCATGGAGTTTCCTGTTTAGACCATAAATAACTTAATAAAGGTGCTTTACTGAGTTATTTTCATAGTGAAAGCAATTTTACTTAGGGTAAAATTGGTCTTACATGGTGTACTTGGGTCCATCTAATGATAATAGGTTAGATGACCAAAAAATGGTGTAACAGATTTCCCCCCAGCATGCGAGAGTTAGGAGCTAATCGTATGACCGAAGTACGTTGTAAGAACTCAATCACTAGACATTGAAGGGGAATTCAAAGAGAGAGAAGTATAAGGTAGACCAAACTGCTGAAAGAACTAGACCCTGAGAAGGCGAGACTTACCGGTGTGACAAGTCTGTTTTATAAGGGAGTACCTGCTATAGGCGGCGGGGGAGGCATACCTATGCCCGCCGAGGCAATAGTACCAAAAATAAGGTGTCCGGAAAACCACGAAACTGGCCAATATAGTACATGTTGGCATAAACATGAGCCAGATAAACAACACGGTAATGAATCCCACATACATATTGTGCTTGGGATAACATCCAGGACTTGTACAATGATGTTTGAGTACATGGTATATAAATGCAACCTAGATGCCCCTAAAAACAGGAAAGGGCTCTAAAAATATGACTTGTACATGCAAACAAAAAGGCGTTGCAAGCAGCTGAGGCCGACATCATCAAATGTATGGAGCTGCATCGAAGGCTGTAATGAAGAGGTCATCCGGGTATGTGGGGGGCTACCTGTAGGGCCACCCCCTCATGAGGGCTGAGACATCTCACACACACCTGGGAATCACCAATATCAGCTACTGCATCACTGAACCATCAAGTATACGGATCTTGATCATGCTGAAAGGAGCTGGAGCTGAGAAACAATCAAGTCAAAGGGAAATAAGGAGTCCCTTTGCCTGATTCGAGGCACTGAATAAGAATGGAAGCTAGAACCAAGGTACACCGCCCTCTAGACCTGTCTTCTGGAATGAATGAGATGATGTCAACAGAAGGAGGTCCACCATAGGTGAGGCAATAAAGGATTCTCAACTAAGGCATGAGAGAAAATAGTAGAGCGACTGACAAACTGACACCAATGATGATGATGAAATGGGAGGTACTGAGTAGCGAACGAACGACTTCCCTTGTTAGAGCATAAAGGGCATGGATGACCTGGCAGTGACTAACACAATATCATGAGGGATAGGGAATAGTGGGACTAAAGGCCATAATGTGCGACACGAGAGAGCGACCAAGCATTGAAGGATGGATGAATATAATGAGATTCAAAGGGACTCAGGATAGACTCCATGAATGCAATGATGACTCAACTCGGATGCTCTAAACAAGGGTGACTCAATGGTGCTACCACACAGAAAAGGTCCAATGGGGACCATAAAAACATGAGTACAATATGGTAACTCGCGACAAAAGTTGACACGAGCGTGGAAAAGTATGGAGGCAAAGTGGTGCCCCCTAGTATGAGTGTTGTAAGTGAAGAAATTTGATTTTGAGGAGGGGTGAAGTGACACTTCCTGGATAAAATGTGTCCTGGTGAAGTATCAGGTCACTAAAAACTAATAGATACCCATTTGAGGACTCGGTGAGAGCCTTCCAACAGTACGTATGGTTCATCAAACTAAGTTATGGTTTGGCTGTAGCAAGCGAAAGAAAAATCAGGGGTTTGCTTTTAATAAGGAATTTTCCCTCCAAATTCACTCATTTGCATGTGGAGCTATGGTGAATGTAGTGAGGAGAGAAGGCCCTAAATCTTTTGGCGATCGTAGTAGACAAACCGATTGTTGGAATTTAGATCCGTCAATTGCAGATAAGAGGCCTAATCCAACTTTTTCATTTCAGTGGATTGAAAGTTCAGTTTAGGTACCCCGAGCTCATGAATAGGCCAGGTCGCACTTTTTGGGGTCTGTTCTGTGACCTGGGTAGCAGGTACTAGGTAGAAAACTGTGACCTGTCCCAGGAAATGACTTGAAAATTGTGACCTGTCAGAGAAAGGGGGTTTCAGTGCTATTTTTGGCTGAGATCTGGGATTTTTATGGTTGAGGGGCATAGGTGCCCCAAGCATGTTGTGGTCATGCCAAAATGTATTTAGAAAAAGGGGAATCTAAACACATTTTAATGATGTGGTGTGCCATTTTTTTTCGTTATGGTTATGCAGTTTGAGAAAGGGAATGGAGGATTACCAATCTCTTTTGGTACTATATATATGAATCAAATGGACATTAAGTTTCTAGGTTGGCATACATGATGTTACTATCCCAAAGAGATTATTTGGAGATAATGAACTGGTGCTCTCCTAGAAAGCCTATTGGTTGGTCAACAACAATGTCGAAGGGACTGAGTTGTTGATGTAAGATGAAGGAATGATAAGGGGTATCATCCCTGGAGTGATCTGAAGTGATATGGGACTCTAGAGGTTCTTCTAAATGGGGAAGCATAATGGTACTAGATTCAACACGACTAGATACACTACGGGAGTGGTGGAGGATTACTTCTCCTGGTCTCTCAAATATGGGTGCCCCCTTACCCAAACATTGGGTGTCAATGTAATGGCCACAAGGTGTATGTGGTTTGAATGCATGGGTTCGATGTAAGGGGGGAAAGATAAATTCAGGGGTGGTAAATAATTCCATAATGTCGTCATCGTAATAGAATATGGGGTCACTGTTGGAAGAAAGACCACCTGACGGGGTGAATCTACCTGACTCATCATCATGAGAAGAGAGATTCGCATGCGCATTGTCACAAGGGGTGACAGAACATTAAGCAGATAAAGGATCTACCGATGTTGAGCCCAGGGTGATCGCTGAAGGGAGGTCAAGCGAAACATTAGGGGAAGTCTCCAAGGGGATTTCCACCGAGGGTCTCATGGATGATGATAAGTAGAAAATGGTGGACGATGGCTTCGTCGTCTTGACATCAGGAGGGGAAATGTCAATGGGAGCATTCGTGTCCTCTGGTTTTGCCGAAGCAAAACACGCAAATAAGGGAGCGGTGGACTTGTTGCACTTGGCCTTGAATTGGCGAACCGCTTTGAAATAGGAGCGGTACTCTTCAAGGTGGGGACAAAGGTGAGTATATTGGCCATGGAAATCACATAAAGCACAAGGGTGATTTGTGTGCAAAGGCTTGAGTTTCAGGACTGAATTGGGTATACTGACATATAATTCTGGGATATCATACTCTGGAAACGTCACATTGACCATGGACTTAAGGTGAGGCAACTCTGGACAAGTATGGGTGGCGTGACCAACAACATCACACAAAGCACACTAGATGGTATGCTTTGGAGGCTGAGGAGGGTTAGGGTTTGTTGGGGCAGCGTTGTCCTTTGATGCCCCCTTTTGAGACTTGCCCTTCTTACCCGAAGCGGTCGCAACAGAAGGTGGTTCCTGTTGAGGTGATTGAGGCACTGTTGCAGTGGGAGAAGTCATGGGGACCGGTTGAACCAGGGTCAAAGCAAGATAAGGTTTGGGTTGACCAGGCATGGTAGCATCTGGAGGATCAAGGTACCAAACAAGAATCCCAAGGGTCAAGTTAGGGAGAGAGAGGGTGGCCATAACAGGTACCATGTAGACTCCAGGAGGGGGGGCTAGGAACGGTATCTAACCGGAGGGGTAATGACCAGGCGGGATGGCTCCAAGATGGTTAAGGCCTGGAGGAACCATTACAGGAGGGTAAAGAGGCTCATGGATACCAGTTGAAGGGCCAGGAGGAGGAGGTATAGAAGGATGAATCAAAGGGATAGGAGTAGGCTGCAAAGGACGAGGCTGCTGTTGACTGGCCGAGGCGGGCTGCTTGAGGGCAACCCGAGACGATTGCATCATGAAAAAATTCGATGAGCTAGGATCAGATATGGGAGGGGGAAGACCAGGGAATGTACCAAGCAATGAGGAATCTTTGTAGACTCCAGGTGAGACACTGGTCAAAGGATCGACGGTTTGCTTATTGGCCACCGAAGAGATGGTGGACTCAGAGAAGGTCTGAGACTTCAGTTCGTAATGTGTCAACTGGTCAATGGTGACTATCTTTCCATTATGAGAGAAGAATATCTTGCGGTGAACCACAGATGGGAAAACAGACATCACATAGGTGTAGCTATGACCTAATAGAATGTTGTAATCTAAGGGGGCATCTATGACTTCAACGTCAACGCAAACAGTCTTTCCCGCAAGAGTAATAGGACAATTGCGAAATAAGCCAATGGGCTGGGAGGCGTGGCCATCCCATGCTTGAAGAGTGATCATGGAAGGAGCCAACTCAGGTGATTCGAGTTGCTTCCAAACCAAAGCAAACATCACACAGGTGGATTCCCCCTCATCAATAATGCACCGGGAAATTTTGGCGTTCCAGATCTTGACTGGGATTTGGAAAGCGAAGGAAGCAGGGAGAGGAGGATGTTCTAACCAGTCAACATCAAAGACAATCAATCGATCATCGGAAATATCTACAGTTCCCATGGCAGATAGTAGAACTTTTCGTTGTGAAGGGCATGACTGGAGGAGTTCCAGCATTGAAATGGCAGCAGGAGATTGCGCCAAATCATCTACTATGCTATACGAATGGGAAGCTTTTCTAGAAGCAGCATTTCGACATAGTGGTCGTTTAAGGATGTTGGTATGAACCTCCACCTTAGGCTGAGGGATCTGCAAGGGACCATTAGGTGTCAAAAGAGGCTCCGTAGAGACCGAAGGAGGTGGCTCAGGGAAAGACGTAGCAGTAGGCTTGTTGTACTGACAGGAACGAGTCTGAAGATTGATGTCTATGGTTATATTTTTAGCAGAGTTCATCATGAGAACCTGGAAATCAGAGGTACTGGATGGAAGAGGTTGAGTGGCCACCTATCCTTCAGGTGGTTGGGTAGCCACAAATCCCTGTTGTGCATACACTTGCTCCTGAGGGGGCGGTGGATGTTGTTGCAGGGGTTAAGAAGGCAAGGGAGGCGGAGGTGCTAATGTTGGAGGAGTTGGAGCACCAAGCTGTGGATACAGATAATAAGGAGGTTGGGTAACAGTGTGGTAAATAGGAGAATGGGAAAAAAGAGGATGCATGCCGTATCCTGGATACGTGCTACCAGTAGGGGGAAAAGTGTAGGAGGTGTTGTCCCCCCCCCAAGAAAACCATAGCCCATGGGAGGTTGAGCGTATGGATTAGAGAGAGCTCCAACAATACCTTCGATGGCATGAGGTGCTCCTGGTGCGTTGGAACCACTGGGTCTAGGAAGATCAGGTAGAATGGTATAAACATAACCCGACTAAGTGTAGATCAGGTCATATTTTAATGCCATTTGGAGGGCAGCTTCTTCAGTTTGAGGAAAATGCGGTGCGACATCTTTCCTGATAGGAGGCAATAGAGATCTAAGGAACTAGTCCATGTAGACACGGTCTTCAAAGTAGGGGATTTGCATAGGCTCTTTCTTCTCCGCCATTCCTGGACATGATTGGATAGGCGGGTCACAGATGATTGACGGAAAGTAGTCAAAAGTTCGATGCCAGTTTCATAACGAAGGGGAAGCTGGAAGTAAGACAGAAAATCCTGGGTAAGAGTCGTAAAGGTGGTATGATAGGAAGGGGCCTGATCAACATACCACTTAGAAGCTTCACCTTTAAGTGTTCGTTGGAACAACCGAAGACGGACAGAGTCATCGGTAATGGAGTTAGATGAATACCACATGTGGAAAGATCGAACATGATTTGGAGGATATTTTCTAGCAAGGCCTTCAAACTTTGGGATGTCTAAAGGGAGCTTTGTTGGCATAGCAGGCCAACTAGCGTCATGGTGTATAGGGTCATTTATCAACTGGTCAAAATTGGGGAGGCTGAGGCCTGCTATGAAGGGGAGAAAGGGCGCAGCTGGGGTAGTGTCAGTTGCGGTCCCACTAGTGGTATTCCCTGCAGGAGGATCGAGGTTACCACCAGCATTAGGTCCTACACCAAACATAGTGAAAGTGTCAGGGGGATAACCCAAGGTGGAACGAGAAGGAAAACCCAAAGGACCAGAAGAAGAGTCGTTGTGTAGACTCGGTGGAGGACTAACTCGAATCCTACACAGAGGAGTAAGTCTTCCCACCGGAAAATAAGGATGAAGGCCAAGAATTCTCTAGGATAAATGCCTTGGTGGTGCAATGATGATGACACAAACACATCACAAAGGAAAAAGAGACCGACAAGGGCTGGGAGGTGCAGGATCAACTGATTACAATGTCGAAACAAGGGCAGAGAGGTGCAGGATCAATTGATTTCAATGTTTTAGAGTCTTTGCTTGGTGGTGTTAACCAAGCCCTTTTCACTTAGGGTGTGTGTAAAAGTGTGTAAATTTTAATTTTTAAGTCTAGACGTTTGTAGAGAAAAAGAAAAAGTGTTTTGTATAGTTGTAAATAAACCTGCAAATGACAGTATATAGGCATGCAAAAACAGAAAATAAATAGCTAATAATGCAATAATATAAACCCAAGGAGGTGGGCCTCTCGACAACTATTCTATAGGTGAGTAAAAAAACTAATCAAAACACACTAAAAAATCCAATAGATCTAAGGTTAGGAGGGACAAGGATCTAAAGGACAAAATCTGCTGGAAAGTGGTGCAGAATTAGAGACAGATCAGAGGAAAAATTGTTGTAAAAAGAGGTGGCGAAAGGCTATCTCCAAGAGAGAAATGGAGTGAACCCTAAAGGAAAACCCAAACAAAGCTAAATGAGGTGATTTGGATGGATAACAAGCCGATCTGAAGTGGACCTGAAGGTGAGGTATCAGATCTTAAAAAATGGCTGAAGACTCTGAAATTTCAGATAACCTGCAACAACAAAAAACTCTTCCACAAGAATTGGAGGTTACTGAAGCCCTAGGGGGCTAGGTTCCCACTTAGTTGAGAAAAAAAGAACAAGTATAGCTCCAAAATAGGCAAAGATGGAGGTCAGACAACTCTAAACAGAGGCTCAGACAAACCAAGAAAACTTTCAAAAAAATTCCTGCAAAAAGTCCAGGTCGCAGTTTGTTACCTGTTTTTAGCAGAGGTCGCACTTTTTGGGCTGTAATGTGCGTCCTGAGGGTACAGGTCATAGGTTTTCGGCTAAAAAGTGCGACCTGCACTTCCAGCACTCGCGGTGGCAGGTTTCGGAAAAAAAAAAAAATATCCGTCTCAGCTACGGCTGATATCTATCACCTACGCAATAGGTCCGAAAACACGTGGAAGTTATAATTTTAATCGTTTTAGAGTTTTATAGGTTAAAAACAACATCAAGAAAAGCTAGAAGATAAATCCTAGGGTTTGAAGTAGCTAGATATGCAAGGATCAGAAAAACGACAAAGGTCATAATCGTAAACTCGTGTGGAGTCGCCAGTTGTTATTATGAATCTTAATTCCAAGCGTACGAGAAAAGAACACTTTAGTTGTGCATAACCAACAGCCATAACAGTAGAGATGACTGCCAATATCTTCATATATACAGTTAGGTGATCAAGATAAATGCTGCAAAAAATATAGATCTATGCATTAGAAGACATTAAACAATAGAAAAAACAAGATATCCTCCATGCATCCAATAGACAAGACACCTGGGAGGAAAACACGGTAGGGTGTTCCCAGTTCTCCTCAATGGGATGGGTTCGTAAAAGTCCTCAGCACTTCTGATCTAGAATCTATCTCTCTTGACGGTGTAGAAAACCAAAACAAAAATGGTTGCAAAATATGACTATGATGTGATCACATGCAATTTTACAGCAGATCCAGTTATCTTGAAAATGCAAGGCATAAAATTAAATGGAAAACCCTTCTATTTATAACAAAATATTGAGTTAGTCTAGATATTGGTGCATAGTTAAAATATTATTAACCAAATCATGATCCAACTTTTATGGAATATTTTATTATATTTGTTGGAGGGAAAAAGAATTTGACTTTGGTCAAATCCCTTTATTTGTAAATAATAAATAAATAAATGATTTATTTATTATTTTAAGGATGTGGTTGAGTAATAATCAAATAAATAATAATTTATTCAATTATTTATAAATGATTTAGTCAAATTTAACAAGGAATATTATTTAAATAAGGTTTAAATAATTATTCCTAGAAAATAATAAGATAAATAATGATTTATCTAATTAATTTGTTTTGTGTTTAAATAGCACCAAGAAAATACACTAAACTGTTTAATCAACATTATTCTGATAAAATCAAACAAATATATCTACTAATATTTCCCTATGGGGTTTCTATTTAATTATAAGAATTAATAAAGGTGGTTTAATAAAACTATTGATAGTAAAGCAATTTTTATCAGTAAAAATCATTCTTAGCAGGTAGTACTTAAGTCCATTCTACCATATTAGGTTAATACTCAACAAATGGTAACACCTATGTAAACTCACCTCGCGACATTCTGAAAAGCCCTTCCCTTTGGTCCTTACGCCGCTCATTTTCTCTTCAATTTTATAACTTTCATAAACCTTATAAAAGGTCTCATCAACTTTTGTTATATCAAAATCTAGGCCCCGCTCTCCACCATAACCTGCGCCCATTTAAACCTTATAATTAACTCATTTCTTTGATTTATTAAAAGCCGTGGGCCCAGTCTCCATTTAAACCCGCAATCCAATGTAAACGTGCCACTTGTCCTCCACTCCTGTGATTTGACCATCTGCTCACCGCCTCCAAGACGTGCGACAATCGTTGATCTCTCACCCCGAGATCTGATGATCCCCGGCGCATATCGCAAATATAATTGCGTCGGGGTTAACGTCCTGTAACCCACGTAAAATGGGCAGTTTTTCCCTACCACGCGTCATGCACTGGACCATATCGCGTTCCCCCTCCCGAAAACCACTTACCGCCTTTCAACCGCGAGATAAACCACTTCTGGTTTTTCGAAACAGCTTATCCCTCCGTGCCATTTTTTAAACCCTCCCACTTCTATTCAAACTTCTACTGGTTCCGCCATCAGAACCTTACCTCCCATGCCATTTCCTCCTCTGCAAACCCTTCCGATAAGCCCAAAACCATAGAAAAGTGCATTCAAGGCCCTCCCCGCAGTTTTTCAAACTAACAAATGGTTTTTGTGTGCAGGTTTAATGGTGAAATGCCTAAAGAGAATTCTGATGGTCCAAAAATGTTCAAATGAGCCTCTAGGTGACGATCCATAAGTTCAATTTGAATCACAGAGTGGTCAGAGGCGTTGTATCAAGATTAAACCACCGATGAAACATGATCATCGATGGTCAGTTAACCCTCCTACCATGAAAGGAAGCATCCCTTGCACGTGCAAACAAACACAGTAAGAGAAACTGTGAAGAAAAAAAGGTTGAAGGATAAAGGAAGACAGTTAAAAGGTTAAATGATAAAGACATAAGATCAGAAAGATCAATCAAAAGGATTAATAAACAGGCAGAGATAAAGCAGATTAAGTGAAAAAATAATAGAAACAAATAGTTAGAGTTTAAAGGCCTAAATACAGAGATTAAAAAAAAAACAAAAGGCAGATTTACCCAAAGCACATTCGAATTAACTGCACCTACAGGAAGTTACTTCTTTCAAAGATATTTTGCCACCTAATGCTTTGTTTCCTTCAATAAAGCATCAAAAAGTTATTGCACTCAGTCAGAGATATTATCTATCTACCAAGCAGTTATTGTAAAGTTATTAATAGGCCTTAAAGTCAAACATTTCACATATATTCTCCCAAAAGTTAAGATAGGATTTATTATTCCAGAGAAGTATCTTCAAATATTTTTGCCTTGAACCTTGCATGGTCTTCAAGGTACAAAATTCATTAACTCTGTAATAAATGACACCCAAACCTTAAACTTAGCTTCACCTCCTCATTTGCAGATAAATACTACATTTGAGCTCATTATCTTGTTGGCATTTGATGACCCTTTGAAGTAATACATAGTCTGTTGGAGGTTAAAAAGAAATTGATGTTTTGGAGCTTGTGAATGCCTTGATCTGTTTGATGATGGAGGAGGTTTGCTTGTAGGAACCCTGAGCTTGGTTAATGGTGAAGTGCTTCTATTCAGTTATTGTTTTTTCTTGTTTCCTTATGTTTCCATATTTCTATATTGCAGTAGAACAAAGGATTTAGACTGATAAATGTTTTCAAAGGCACCTTAGTTTTGTTTGTTCTTCACTGCCTTTATGTTTTCCTCTGCTAGGACATTTTAGAGAATTCTTAATTTCTCTCTAGACCCCCTAAGCTTGTTTATTTCATGAATGATTTAATACAGTAGGTACCAAACATTATTTATGGCTAGCCCTGCTTATTTGATGTCACCAAAACACTGCTTTTGATGTCTCTCTCTAAAGTACCATTAGTTAGGTCTACCAAAGAGGTTTTGTTTCGCTCATACCCTTTTTCCTTGCTTAAATAATTGTTTTAGAGATCTTCATAGCTATGATCAATGATGTTTAGTCGTTCCCTCTTCCTTGATTACAGTTATATGTGTGTCTGGAATTTTTTCTGTACTTGAAGGTGAAATCACTAGTAGTTAAATGATTTTCTCGCCTTATATATTTCATTGGAATGTTTGTCTTGAATAATTATCTACTTAATTTGAATCAAATAATTTATAGTTTTCCCTGTATATTGGTTTCTTCTTTATGCTTATGATATTTAAGTCCCTTCTTGTTAAAGGTGCATGATAAAGGATTCTTGATTTCCCTTTGTCCTACTTTTATTCCCACAATTGATTTCCATCTCATTCCCCTTAAAAACCTTGAGGAGCCACTGACCAAGTTAGATTTTCCCTGTGATGATCCCCGATCCATTGATGAACCTTTCATGACTTTTATAGACTCCATAGCCCAATGACTTGGATATTTTCTCATTCCATCTGTTCTGCTTGACCATCTTTCCCAACCAAAACAAACAACAAACTCTAAACTTAATAACTAGCCTAAAATCAACCATCTAAAGCAAATAAGTTCACATCATTTTCATATAAATAAAGAGAGCCCTCTCTGAGTCAAGGAAGGCTAGGTACTAGGACTCCAAAGACTGGTCTAATGTTACCCTGTGCATTTGGTCTACCAATATGCTAAATCATGGGACACTAACAGGCTCGATGCTCGATTGGGTGCATATGACCCCGACAATCTCACAATGGCTGTCAGATCACACCGCTCGGCCAGGTCAGTCACCAAGGCTATCTAAATACACCCCTCCGTGAGAGGTGCCCAGCCACAATGGCCTGCCGAGAACTATTGAAGATCCACTCTCCAAGGGGAAAGTGGATAAGAAAGCGCCTCACCCTGAGGTAGCAACCCAGTCACAAAATAGATATCTGTCTCGGGACGGATAGTAAGGTCGCACCCCACAGCACCATGACCTTGCATCGCCTGTTCCAACATCGGATTAGGTAATGCAGCAGACGATCTTGTGATCGTAAGAGGTCATTCTCCATGACCTTAAGAAGACTCCACCGCGCTAATTGCTGGTGTGCATGGGCATCAGCTGCCAAAGCAACCTAGAGGTCAAGCCAATCCCTCTCCCTCCACAACATCCTGTCATCAAACAGGAACACATCAGTGACATTACAAGCACCAAAATTTTGATAAATCTCCCAAAAACAAATTCAAAAAATTTTGTTGGCTCTCTGCACGCCTGTTTCTCATATAGGCATGAGAGATGTGTGTGTTTATCTCTCATAGACACAGAAATGGCACACTTAAATCCAGTACATGTGTGATAATTTTTCCAAAACCCTCGGTTCTGCACGCAAATTACGTGCATGTGCCTTGATCGCCTGCGCAGTCAAGGAAAAAACTGGCTTGGGTTCCGTAAAACCCCATTTTTTATGAACCCTGGCCCGGGCATACTGAAAAAATTAAAATGCAAGATGTCATGGGGCATATCTAGCTCAAGAATCGTGAGTCCCAAGTACTCAAGTTGACCGCAACAGTAAGAACAGCTCCGCAAAATTCTCTGACCTCTCAAAACCTCAAACACTCAAATGTCACAAATGAACTGAAATGAGCCATATTGGCTTATATGTCACCCTTTTCATATTGTTTGTAGGACCTTAACAAGAGCTCAGAATTCCAAATTACAAAACCAAAATTAACACAGTGATCAGCATCTCAGAATTCCCAAAGGAGGTGCCACACATTCACACCCCTGAAAAAATAATTTTTTCAGTGTCGTCAGGTATGTCCTCTCTCTTCTTCTTTTCATTTAGCACATGTATTTCAATAATATTTGAATGAATATGATGCTTTCACTTGGGTTATTTTTTTCCAGTTATTGTGCAAACCATCCATCACACCATCCACTGAAAGTACCAGAGAAGGTATCATTCTACCCTCAGCATTATAGAGTCCCAGAAAAACTATGCATATCCTGACATAATTTCTCCAAAAAAAATTAACCATAGGTTCAAAGCACCCGACCATGTTTATCATTTCCCCACCTTGCACATGATAAACATCCGTGTGGATCGGTAGAGCCTCCCCTCCATGGCTCCTGTCACTCAAAATAGACCATATATTAGAAAAATCATGATGCCATGGCCATACCACTTCAGTCTGCGAAGCGCTTCATGCCCATTCACCCATCATGAATCAAGTCAAGTTTTACCATTTCAAAATAAAACCCCTTTCCCATACTACCGGGTTTTGCAAGCAGACCGAAAGCGCACCATCGAGCCTCTCATTTGGCTTACCATACCTCCATCAGCATAGCCCATCTTCAATATTTTACATCTTCTTCATCACCCCCACATAAGAGACCAACCAATGGGGCTCCCACCCTTAGAAAAAACACCCTCCTCACATCGTCAGAGAGCAAGCACTTTCATGTTTTGGGGCACCCATCTCTATGTTTTGTAAAATCCAAATCCCATTGTTTCATTCTTTTGGTAAGTGTACAAAGACCGCAAACAGTGAACAACGTCCCCCCACTCTATAATATTCCTAATTAGTTCTAAGCTAATTGGAATATCCACTTTTGTTTTTTATTTCTTTTCTTAAAGAATAAATGTGTAAAGGAGGTTCATAAAACTCCTAATAAAGAATAAATCAAGGCCAAATGTGAAAAAGGTGAAATCTTGGCTAAGTAAACATGCACCCTTAGGTGTGAAAGGGGCTGGATATTTTGACTGGGTCAACCTTGACCAAATCGACAGCGCTATCTAGAAGGAGTGGCCATCAATGAGGCACAGTGCAGTTCTAGATGGAGATGGATTGTGTGAAAGAGAAGATTTCAATGAAGGTGGTTTAGGGTTTACAAGCTCTTAATCTATATAATGAAATGGATGGCAGCATGAAGGGGTTGTTGAAGATATGTTATTTTGATATATTTTCTGTATATACCATATATCTTTCTTTGGTTGTTTATCCTAGATTACAAATTCTATTTAGCATTGGGATTTCCTGTTTAGGAATTCCACCTCTTCCCATTGAGTAGGGAGAGTATTGTATTGCATAGTCCACTATCTGGCTTGAGGCCAAGCTTCTCCTTTCAACTACAACTCAAATCCTGTTGAGGGTTTGGTTGTCTTTGCATGTTGCAGCAAGTGGAGGCTAGATTTATTAAGATCCAGGACATTTCAGTGCCCTTTTTCAATGGAGGAACATTCTACTCCAATTGGAGGAGTGTATTGGAGTTCTTGGGCATCATTTTCTGATCTTGGAATGTAGCCAACTATTATCTATACCCTATAGCGCAGTTTCTCTTCCAAATCTGCGTTATTCCTGTAGGTGTTGTTGCAGGGAGTTTGGGTGCACCATTTGGAGAGCTAGTTTCTGAGTGTTCAGGATCTGGCGAAGGAGATCTATACATTGTATGTTTCAGATCTAATCTGCATACTTTTGAATACTTTTGAATCACTGAATATTTCTACAGATCTACATTCTTAAACCTCAGATCTATTGCTTGTACTTGGTGTAATGCTCAAAACCCCAAGGAGATCTGAAAGAGGAGCCTTTCTAGTGCATGGATCTATTATGGATTTGACCTTTTATGCACAGATCTACTCTAGATCTGATACGTAATCAACAGAATTTTTCAACCTAATAAAATAGCGTTGTCAAGGAAGTTTCAGTCTATACATGTGGTTGCAGCACACCTCTTTTGAGGGATTTTCTTCTATTTTGTCTTGTATTTCCAGCTATGCGTCTTACATCTATATTATTGTTGTAAATATTTATGAAGAGCCCTTTTATTGGCCTCCTACTTTGCTTTAGATGGACTGCGTTATTTTAATGCATAACTGTTCAGTATTGCTGCATTTTCCCATTTGGGATACTACAGTGGTATCGGAGCATCATCTTGGCACAGCCAGTGCATTCTAAGAAGCCAATATGTCTTTTCAAGAAAAGAAAAGACAGAAGAAGAAGATTGATTACATTGAAGACAAAGAAGACAAGGGTAGAACCCCTTTATCTGGAAGAATGAAAAGGAAAGAGTTCTCAAAAACTCTGTTCCAAAATTTTCATGTGCTTAATGATGAAATCAAAGAAATGAAGAGGGAAAGACATGAAGGTCCCTCAAGAAGGTCTTTACATTAAAAAAACCCTATTTCTTCATCTTATGTGTGCAAGCACTTAGCTACACCATCAGATCTACAACGTTATTCTATGCCCAGATTTACTACAAGAGAGACGAAGGAAGAAGATGCACCAAAGGAGGAGACTTTGAGTGATTATCTTCAGGAGTATGAATCTAAATCTTGGAAAATCAAGGAGCACTTGAGCTTCCAATATTTCTGCCAGCTCAATGAGGAAAGGAGATTCAGCAAGTACAATAGAAGGAGGAGAGGTAGATTCTTTCTGCCAAATTTTGATGGATCCCCCACATGCACAGCCAAGGATTGGATAGATCATCTAGACTCATATTTAGATATACATCAAGTTTCAGAAAAGGAAGCCCTTAAAGTAGCAGCGCTGCATCTTAAAGGTAAAGGCTATGCTTGGTGGTTATTTGAATCCTTTTCATTGAAGAATGAAAACATATCTACTTATGCAAGATTCACTAGGAGAATGGTGAAGAGAATTGATGTAAAACAAACTGAAACATCTTTGATTGAGCTAGCAAAGCATGAGTATGCAAAACCCTTGCATGAGTTGGAAAGATCTGTTATGCCAACTCCACTTCAGATTTCTATTCAAGGGGATAAAAACTTGTGTGATACTTTTCCAAAGGCAAGATCCCCATTGCATGAAGAGATTTCTTCTCAAAAGGAAGTCATGAATATTCCTCTTTCAAAGGAATACCAAGATCTAAGGTCTCTCATTGATAATGAGGTATTCTCAAATATTGATGAGGAGAAAGAACAAGAGGGCAGTAACAACGCTGTCACTTTAGAAGAAGAACCATCACCACATGGGGATGGACATGAGGTTATTGCTTCAAGGGAAGGAGCTTTTGCACCTTTGCGATTGGTTCCCAAGGAGCATTATGTGACAGTAGTAATGGGAAATAACACCTTGCTCCAAGGAGGAGGAGGAAGGATGGATCAGCATCCAATGATGAGGAGCATGCACCCTTGTTTATTTCAAGGGGTTTATATTCATGAGAAGAAGAATAAACTATGCAGCAAAGGGAGGGACACATAAGTCCACTCATTCATACAGTTTACTTTAGATCTTGATGTCTCTTTACATGGAGGCATTCCAGCAGGGAGACCCCCTGATTGGAAGAAGAATAAAGTGTTCTCTCAACTTAATGCATCAGTGACATATTTGGCTAAGGAAGGAGCCTTGGGAGAAGCTAGCATGACGCTGAGAACCATTGATGGGTTCCAAAGAGGGATGATCAACTTTCTAAGTTGGACATTACCATATCCCACTCAGTTATCTGCGCTGAGAAATGATTCAGATATCTATGATGACATGAGCATGATGTCAAAGGTCCACTCCATAGTCTTGGGAAAAAAAATGATATCTCTACACACAAGAAAGATTTCTGAATACGACAAGAGGGTACCAGCACTCTTGTATGCATGGGACAAACTATGGAAATCTTGGAAGAAAGAGACCTTTCAAAAGGAGGTTGACTTCCATGAACTTAAATCTTGTCTTGAGCAAGATCAGCTGCAAGAGAGGCAGCAAAGATGGGGTAACTTTACTCCAACATATGACTTTGGAATTGAGCATATCAAAGAGGAGAATGATGATGTGATAGCTATTTCATTTCATAATTATATAGTGTTGTCATTGTTGGGAAGCCTAGATCCTTATTGGGAGTCCCAACTCTTGGTAGAATATTCCAAGAACCTCTTCACATGTAAGGTTCTTGATGGGAAAATGGAAGATAGGAGGTATAGGGTGGTTGGTGGAGTCACTTGCTTTCATGATCAGATCTATTTGACTAAAGAATCAAGACTCAAAGATAAACTACCATGTGCAGCCTATGAGATCTTGCTTTCTACCCCCACTGATTTCATTAGAATACACCATATTATCTTGAATGGATTCATGTAGGAAGGATTTGAAGAAGATTTATATCATCATTATCAAAGATGCATGTACCATATGGAGATGGAGCAGCAACATAACTCTATGGAAGAGTTAATTCAGCCCTTTCTTTCTCTTTTTGAGGAAGGGGATAGATCTATGCACCACTCCATTTGTTTGAGGAGGACTATTGGTGGAGAGCATACTTATGTAAATCATATTTTATTTTCTGATTGGATGTATTATTTTTCTATGTATATGCAGGCCATGACTCCAAAGAGGAGTGTTATACCTTATAAAATTCATGGCCAACTTTGGGCCAAAACTATTTCTGAATATGGTCACTCCCTTGGTGGACAAAGGGATATTTTGCAGCATGATGGGTGCTTTCCTAAGGCAACAAATATATCTCTCACTTTCATCCATGGTGAGATGTTATGGGCAACAAGTGGTGGGAAAACAACTTACCACATCTAGATTTGAGAAGGCAGGAGATGCACTGCATTGTTTCCACATGTGGGACTATGATCCACTCCTATCATTGCATTTGATTGATTTTTTATCACTTGTTTTGATCCCTCATGATAATGATGCTCTGATATTTGTTGGGGACATGATAGGAGGGATGACACATTGGTTGGGTGTGTCCATTGGGAATGAAACTTCCCATATTTATTCATGCTTCAAGAGGAGGATGGAACATCATATGGATGATATACTATATCTTTTGTTTCCTTATGCAAGGGGCCATATGTTTGACTTATGTCTTTGGGAGAAGCCTCTCACATGGGGCGATTTTTGGCAAGACATGTGTTGCTTGAATCATATTCAACCAACACCTATTATCCTCTACTATTTCCAAGCTTTGGAGAAGCTTATGGCAGCAAGAAGGTGGTTGGGTGGCCACTTATTGTATTATGTTTTGAGGTAGAAAGAAGAGGAACAACGCTGGTCTCAACTGAGGGACTATTGTCACCATCCAATATATCGTATGACACTTATTCCATGTTTCTTTTGGAGCACATATGGTGATGATATTTTATTCACTATATGCATGGAAGATTGGGAAAGAAGGGTCCCTAGAATCAATGAAGGGAATCATGAGGTTCCAAGTCTCTTTTGGCTTCATGAGGACTATATTGTTGCAGCCCAGGATTAGCAGCTCCAAATATATCCTAAATGGAGGGAGAGACAGCATAAGCTGAGCATTCTTACCTCTGATTTCCAGCCATGCAGCCCCTATACATTGCATAAGGTGGGGATTGGTGATTGTTTCAATGAGATACCAAGGATGGCTCACTTTACTTGGATGATAGCATGGATATTGGAGTATCTCATGGGGATTGAAGCACCCAATACTTACCATCTCTCATGCCTTGAGAATGCCAATGGACAGCACATGATTCTTTCTATGTATCTCCCACTTCTTCATGATGACAACTATTTGGTTTATTCACTAAAGGCAACTTGTATTCTTGGGAGGAGACAAATCCATTGGATATTTTACAATGTCATTGTAAGTTGCTTGAGGACAAGCAACATTTTGGAGGGGAAGACTATAATATTCCTAATTAGTCCTAAGCTAATTGGAATATCCACTTTTGTTTTTTATTTTTTTTCTTAAAGAATAAATGTGTAAAGGAGGTTCATCAAACTCCTAATAAAGAATAAATCAAGGCCAAATGTGGAAAAGGCTAAATCTTGGCTATGAACGCATGCACCCTTAGGTGTAAAAGGGGTTGGATATTTTGACTGGGTCAACCTTGACCAAATCTACAGCACTATCTAGAAGGAGTGGCCATCAATGAAGCATAGCGCAGTTCTAGATGGAGATGGATTGTGTGAAAGAGAAGATTTCAATGAAGGTGGTTTAGGGTTTACAAGCTCTTAATATATATAAGGAAGGGGATGGCAGCATGAAGGGGTTGTTTAAGATATTATATTTTGATATATTTTTTGTTTAGACCATATAGCTTTCTTTGGCTATTTAGCCTAGATTGCAAATTTTTTTTAGCATTGGGATTTCCTGTTTAGGAATTCCACCTCTTCCCATTGAGTAGCTCTTGGGAGATTCTTGTATTGCATAGTCCACTATCTAGCTTGAGGCCAAGCTTCTCCTTTCAACTACAACTCAGATCATGTTGAGGATTTGGTTGTCTTTGTAAGCTGCAACAAGTGGAGGCTAGATCTATTCAGATCTAGGACATTTCAGTGGAGGAGTCTTCTACTCCAATTGGAGGAGTGTATTGGAGTGCTTGGGCATCATTTTCTGATATTGGCATGTGGCCAACTATTATCTATACCCTACAGCACAGTTTCTCTTCCAGATCTACATTATTCCTGTAGGTGTTTTTGCAGGGAGTTTGGGTGCACCATTTGGAGAGCTAGTTTCTGAGTGTTCGGGATCTGCCCTTCACTTTGAGAATCATTGGAGGAGATCTATACGTTGTATATTTCAGATCTGATCTACATATTTCTGAATTCTTTTGAATCACTGAATATTTATGTAGATCTACTGCTTATACTTGGTGTAATGCTGAAAACCCCAAGGGGACCTGAAAGAGGAGCCTTTCTAGTGCATGGATCTGTTATGGATCTTACCTTTTATGCACAGATCTACTCTAGATCTACTCTAGATCTGATATGTAATCAACAACAATTTTTAGCCTAATAAAATAACGTTGTCAAGGTAGTTTCAGTTTATACATGTGGTTGCAGCACCTCTTTTGAGGGATTTTCTTTTATTTTGTCTTGTATTTCCAGCTATGCATCTTATGGGCCTCATTATACATCTATATTGTTGTTATAAATACTTATGAAGAGCCCTTTTATTGGCCTCCTTCTTTAATTTAGATGAACTACATTATTTTAATGCATAACTGTTCAATATCACTGCATTTTCCCATTTGGGATACTACACACTCATCCATCCATTTTTCTCCCATGGCAGCAGTCCCTGGTCACCCTTGGTCGGAGTATCACACCTTTCATGGATAAGCCCCCATGAAATTCATAACCAACATATACCCACACTGGACGTCCTACTGACCCCAAGTATTTCCTCATCAAAAATAGTTATGACTAACGCCAAGCTACTTTTTATACTCTGAACTTTGGCCACTAAATCCCCATCATCAGTTTTCAGTCACCCCTCACCATCATTCCTATGTTAAACCTATCAAATACAAGATCATGATCCCTTGATTCAGTGACTATCTCGTTTGGTTGAGGCTTCCTTTTTGTCGACATTAACTCCTATTTTCCAAAAAGGAAGCGGTACCTTGGATTGCCCCTCACCACAATAGAGACATCCTCGGGTGGCACTGTGGGAATAATATTTGCCCACAGATGTCATCGATCCTCCTGATATTTGACTACAACACAATCTTTCATTTCAATATGGTATTTTACCTTACAACCATTGCACTTTTCTCAAATTCGTCGAAGACCCGTGCCATTATAAGCATCTCTTTCAGCAATGTTTACACGAGAAGGTATCAGTCATACACCCATGCGTACAATGAGCATTTATATGTCATACTAAGCTTACGCATGTGGGTACCACATTCCACCTATTTTCAAAGAAAAAATGACCCTGAGGGCGTCAACAATCGTGGTAATCAACCAACCTATAGATCACTACCATACTCTTCGACCCATTGTAAGGCGTTTCAAACTTTTTGCTACACACAGGTCTCTCTCTCTACACAGTACATAGAAAAGTAACTATAATGTATTTTGGGTATACTACTCTTCCTAGACCTCACACATTAGGGGGGAATTGTTATAACTGAAAAATAGAACAAGCAAAGATGACATTATTAAATGTCAGGCAGAAGGATTTACAGGGCTGAGGCACATTAGAGAATCTGGAAAATTTTAAAAATCTCTAAGGTCCAGAGGAAAAATCGAATTACGCACTCAAAACACTAGCAAAATGTGCCTTTGCACGCATTTTTCTTTGATAAGCGTGACTTTCCCTAAAAAAGCCGTGCGGACCTAAGAGTGGCGGAATTCACTTTCCGGGACCACAAGGCACACTCAATGAAAATGATACCACATTTGAGGCCACCCAAGGATAGCTGCCTAAGCTTCCTTGGGACCTCAAGGGAGCACACAAAGGAATCAGGTGGCACACTATAGAATCAACCCCCTCTATTGGGTCACCATCCACCAATGTACCAAGAGAGGGAAGGAGAATTTGAAGTCATCTATAAAAGCCACCAAGAGATGAACAAAGGGAGAGCACATTGTTATGCTAGCCAAATTTGCTTTGAAGCAATCCAGCAGTGTGTAATTTGGAGCAGAAGTGGAGAGGGGATTCATTTTTTGGCCATCCAACAACTTCAATCCTTTGGAGTAGAGAGAGAGAGAGACCTTGCACCAAGCAACTAGAAGGTAAAAACGTCCTTGCATCGGGTCTTAGAACTCCATAGTTCTAAGGGCCCCTTGGTAAGTGTGTAAACGTACTATCTTCCTTTCCTAATAGCAAACAATAAGAGGGGACATTGATACCACCATCAATATTATTGTTTTGTTTGACTCTTTATGAGCTTTTGTGTTTATGTTTAGTTTAGTCTTGTTTCTTTCTACATATGCATACTATATCATTTTTTATTGTGTTTAATGTTTTATAGCATGTTCACTAACTTGCTAACTCTTTTTTTTATCTGCCTGTGACCAAAACTTAAGAGGCAACGACCACTTCTCTTAAGCAAGTGTGGATTGGTAAACTTGTGCACCAAAACCACCATAATAAATTGTAACTACTAAATCCATCAGGAAACAAAAAGAATTTATTTACTGCTAGTGAATCTAGTACTTAATCAATGAATGGTAATGGGAAATGACCTTTCAGTGTGGCTTTATTCAGTTCCCTATAGTTGACACATATTATTCATTTCCCATTTTTCTTTGGTACCACAACTAAGGGAGAAACCCATTGACTATCTGAAATAGGGTTGATGAATCCCACCTACAACAATTTTTGCAGTTCTTCTTTGACAATTTCTTTCATCATAGGATTCATTCTTCTTTGTGGTTGTCTAACTAGTTTGATATGATCATCAGTATAGATATGGTGAATACATATTTTTGGATGAATTCCTTGCATGTCTGTATAGTCCTAGGCAAAAGCTTTTGAATATTTCTGTAATAATGTAATTACCTGTTGTTCTTGGGATGATTGTAGATTATTACCAATATTTATACTTTTTCTAAGATTGATTTCAATGATTTTGCTTTGTGAATTGGTAATTGAGCTAATAATAAAAATGCTTCCAAATGAATTATGCAATAATTGAATAGTACAATTTTCCTGAAAACATTGATTCAAAATATGATTTGTCGGTTCATATTGTGTTATTTGTAGCTGCTCAGAAATATCAGGTTCTGAGATAAAAAGGTCTATTAAATCCTCATTTTCTTCTTCTTCTCTAAAATTAAAGACTTGATTAATGCTTAGAACAGATTGAGTTTCTTGTTGTTCTTGGTCATCAATCTATGAAAATAAAGAAGGATGTTGAGCCGGAGGATAGAGTGTACCATGTTTCCTTTCATCTCCATGTGTTATGATCATACTTCATGATCTACATCCAATGAAGGCATCCGATGTGGCTAACCATGGTCTGCCTAAAATTAAAGGATGTCCTCCTAAATTTCTTTTTCGTTGTAAGATTAGAAAGTCTACATGGTATTCCCATGAATCCAAATAAACAATGATGTCTTCCAGTATACCCTCTGGTACAACTTTAGATCATTCTGCTAGTTCTAAAATTGTAGCAATAGGTCGAATATTTGGCAATTTTAAATACTTCATAGTCTATGTTGTCATGACATTTATAGCAGCTCCCAAATCAATTAAAGTGTTAATAAATGAAAAATTATTGATTGAAATGGTAACCATAGGTATCCCGGGATCAATATACTTTTCAATTCTTGTTTTTGCAGACCTGAGACTAGCTAATTTTCCAATGACTTGGATTGTGGGTGGATCTCTTTTCTTTTTGTTAGTTTTCTTAATACATAATTCCTTTATTGTTTTTTCATAGATTTGAATACCTTTGATAGCTTGCAACAAAGGAATTTTGACGTAATAGTTCTTTAATTCATCCAAAATTTCAATTTCAAGAAGATAAAATGAAGTTTTCTGCTCTACTAACTTTTTTGGAAAAGGTGGTGTTTGAATCATAATAGTTTTTCCTTGATGAATTTGATTTTTTGGATTAGATTTTTCAGATTGTTCTCCTTGTTCAATTTTTTCTTCTATGATTGGTGTAGAATATTTGTGTAATACTTTTCCAGACCTTATGTTGATTTCTTGAATAGGAATAATAGAATATGTAGGAAAAAATGTTGCTTCTTCCACATTATATGTTGGTCTTTCCACTTTGTTACTCAAATTTGCTACTGGCTGAGCTGGTAATTGAGTTGGTATAGGTCGGGTTTGGTTAGAAGGTAGTTTAAGTTGTTGTTTTTGAGTTAGTAAGGGTGCGATATTTTGTTGTGGAAATGGCATTGATTGAGGGTGTTGTTGGAATTTTTGATATTTAAATGGTTGTTGATATGGTTGTTGAGGATAAGGTTGGTATTGTTGTTGTGGTTAGATTTGCTGAGGCGAATGAGTCCCATAACTATATCCTCGCCAATTTTGTCCAGGTTAGTTTCAGTATTGTTGTGGAGGCCAAGCCTGCCATGGCATAGGAGTATTCCATGAAGTTTGAGAAGGATATTGATACTTCTAAGGGATTTGTTGAGTAAATTTCTAAGGTAAATTTTGGGTCATACCTAGAAACCGTGGTTGCCAAGGTCTCCTTGGTGCCATATAGTAAAGAGAGTCAATCTCTTGTACTTCTTCCATTGAATTTACTTGCAATTCTTTAATATTTGGACAATTTTCAGTTGAATTATTTTTTGTACAAAGTCCACACACCTAAATATTATCTAAAGGACATTCTCTTAGTGGATGCTTTTTTCTACACTTAAGATAAAAAATTGATATTACCTGATCTTGTTCATATTGCTTTTTATTGGCTTTTAATACATAAAATTGTGCTCCTAAAGTGCTCAAAAGATCAGTTTTAAAGTTGTCTAACAAACTCCCAATTTCTGCTCTCGTTACTACTCTTGTTGCTGATTTAGAGGCTCTTGAATTTACATCTCTTTTTCCACTCTTTTCTCTTCCTCTAGAATATTTTTGACATAGTTCTGCAATCTCATCAAATGGAAATTTTGAGATGTCTCATTTCCCCATTACATTGAGAATATCAAGGTATTCATCTTGTATACCTTTGAGAAAAAATTTGTGAATGGTATCGGGATTTAAAGGGTATTGTTTGGATATTTGTAAATTATAAAGAAATCGTTCTAAATATTCTTCCAAAATCTCATATTTTTTTTGAGACATCCTGAAAATATCTTCCTTTCAATCTCTAGGCCTGCAATAGGCTTGATACTTTTTAAGAAAAAAATTCCTTATGTCGTCCCAAGAGGCAATAGTGTGTTCTCCTAATCCTATAAATAATTTCAATTTAGTTGCTTTAAGAGTAGTAGGAAAAAGACGAAGTTTATGTGTGTCATCTATATAACCATAAGTAGGACATAAAATATCAAACTCAAACATGAATGAATGAGGATCTTCAGAAGACATTCCATAAAAATTTGGTAAAACAGAAAGTGGAGTATTCTTCATTTTTACCTCATCTCTGAGAATTTTTCTTGTATCTAGAATTGGGAATCCAAAGATAGCTTCCTGATCAATGTATGTTTCTATATCATTATGTCTCTTATTGTCATATTCTCTCTTTGCATCTTCTTCTCTTTTTCTTTTTGCTTCTATTCTCATTTCTTTCTCTCTTTTTCTCTTCCATTCTCTTTGTTGTCTTTCATACTGAATCATTTGTTCTAGAGTTAATATTGGTATATTAGATCCTTCTCCTTCCTCTTTCATTTTCTTCTTATTTTTTTGTAATGTCTCAATAAGAGTTTGAGTTTGTGTTTCCTCAAATTTCTCTATTTGGTCAAGAATTGGTTGATATATTTGTTTAACAATTGGCTTTCTTGTCTCCTTTTGTTTTTCTATGAAATATGTTTCTATCAATGTTTGTTTTCTTTTCACTTCATAGGCTAACAAGGTTTGTCTTTCAATAAGAGTCAATCTTTGTTCTGATCATTGTTTTTCTTCGAATTTTTCTAAAGTTGGTTTTCCAGCAACTAGTGTAATTAGTCCTGATGACCCTGCTCCTATGGATGGTTGTGTTCTTGGGGTTTTTTTTTGGAAAATCTACCTTTTTTATCTCTTTCTCTAGGCATTAATAAACATAACTAAAAAAAAAACTCAATTTTGTTGTTGTTTTTGTTGTGTTTTTTTTTTAGAATCTTCCTAATTTACTATATTGAAGTATGCTTCCCCAGCAACTGAGACAAAAATGTTGGGTCAATTTACTAAGTAAACTAACACAAGTGTTTTACTTGTCAATCCGGGTTTGTAGACTTGGAATAATCCATAACAACCTTGAGATGAGTTTCCAAGGTAGACATGTGGGCTTCTTATGATGCCACATGGTGCATTATTAGCATGCAAATATTAATGTATGTATTTGGGTTATGTTGGGGGGCATGGGGGTGGTTTTCATTCATCCCCGAGGAAATTTATCTTTGAGATCCCAAATTGTTATAATTTGATTGCACTAGAATAATGAGAAAATAATGTCATGTAATTATGAAAATTGTGGTTATAGAAAAATAAGGGAAACACTACAATGAACTAGGAGAAATGTGTACCATCTATAAGGGACATGGTAAATATTGAGTATCTCCATTATAATTGAGAATCCTTAAAGTCCCTATTGGTGTTCCCATGTTTTGGCTAGGTTGACAAGACCAAAAGATGAGACAACATAGAACCACTTTCAGACCTTAGGATCTAACCCTCCTAGGTCCAGAGAGGGATCTCTCTAGGTGAGTCAAAGTGTATGTCTTTGAAGCTCTAAGTTGTGATTTTAGGCTAGTTATAGGCTCAGGGTTGTTTGTTTGATTGTTTGTGTTTGGTTGTTGGGAATTAGGAAAGAAAGGTCCAATATAAGACAAGGATGAGCAAAGAGGAAAACTAGGCAAAGGTAGATAACTCAGAGAACATCAAGACCATTGGGCAATGGAGTCAAGAAAGGATTTATTTGTAATCAATGTGCAAGCTTTCAGTTGGGCTAGTCATCTAGAGCATTTGGATCTTGCAAGATGATTGATGGCATGGAACATTAAGGACTGAAAAAGAATAAAGAGGAACAACCAACTTTGTCTATAGATCAGGCCAGAGGTCATTTAACTCTAGACCTGCTTGGACAAAATCAGTGGTGAAACAAGGGATCTTGCAAAGACTTAATGAAGATGGAAAGACGCTAGAGAGGCAGAGACATGGTTCCGGACCTCCCAGTGTTCTCATCACTTTCAACTAGATCCTAGCAAGAACATCTACACACAGATTTCACTAATTCAGACATCAGAGAGTAGGAAATAACATCCACTACACTGGTTAAATCAATTGAAATCAATATTTAGATACACATATAAGCAGAAAACATAAAGGGCTGGGAGAGCAGCAACATAAGGTACCTATCAAGGGTAAATCTTATGCCAAAATTCTGATGCGAGCCAGTAGAAGTGGAATGAAATGAAATCAAACACAGAGATAAGAAAACATCACCAGCTGCTTTAGATCAGGATCCAAAGAAATATGCTTGTTATATTAAAAACAACACCAATCAGGTACATCATAGCCCATAGCTTGAACTTTCAGTCTGAATACATCAAATCTCAGCCTATCTTACAATATTACCCAGAGAACTTGTCTCAAGAGGAGAATGCTTGCATTTCTCTGATATCTCATCAACAACCAACCACCATTACAATGTTTCTTTCTGAGATTTATAGCTGAGGGATGAAGAGAAGATCATCTGAGGGGGTCGGTGAATACCAAATGTAACATTAAACACAAAAATGAATGTAGGGCCGAAACCCATTCTGTTCAACTGCTGTGTATTTAATCCCTGTCAACTCCCTTGTGAAAGAGTGATCTTCTCCAGATATGATCTTGACATCTTTTGGCTGTAGTATTCCCGGTGCTTTGAACGAAAATGAAATAAAATACTAAGAGGTTTGTCATATAAATGTTTTGGTAGTTCTGAACTGCTATTAGGGTGGAAATTCCTTCAGGTACATCGTGCATAATAAAAGTTGTATGGAAGACCTATACTTGATGAAGAAAAACATTATGCTGATGAATAAACCCTGATGTTACCTTTTGCTTGTGCTCAGGATCCTTTGATCGATCCTCAGGTTCTTCAACTGGCGCTTTGCCTTCTAAACCACTGATTTAAGGTTCAGGATCTTCATTAGTGTGCCTTAATCTCCTTTGTTTTGTACTAAAACACTTTGCTACTCCATTTCTGCTTCTGATAGGATAGCTCGAGCTTTAATGGCGCTGGGAGTTTTCTACAAAGTCTAAACCCTGTTCTCTTTAATGTATGTCCTTTGTTCATCTTCCTGGGTCATTTTTCATAAATTCCAGCCGCTGAAGATGATCTTTCTTGATTTCATTGTCGTTGTGCGGAGGCTGAAAATTATGGCAGTCAATTACCATTGACAATCCTGCAAAACACGAAAGCTATGGAGAAGACAATGGACAGAGGTGGTGGACACGACGGGAATGACGATGATGGATGTATGTTGGACATGGACGGGGGTGAGGACTGTGGAGGCAACAATGGAGGAAGATACGACACTGTGGAGAATGCATGGGAGAACGTCGCGACAAACGTTTGAACGAAAAACAATAACCTTTGACCTTGGAACGAACATATATGAACGGATGGGAAAATGTACGATGAGACACGTAGAATTACAACGTGGCGGGGCTGGGAGCAATGGAATAGTCAACGATGGGTGGATGGACCTGGATCGTCGATCCTGAGGGAAATCAATGATAGACCGTGCGGCAGGGGGACGATGACGGTGGGCCAGGGTACGGCGGTTGGAATTTAAACAGCGCGCGGCTTCGAGGAGCGAAGACCGTCGGATGAGGCGCTCAGGATCGGACGACCTGCGTGGATTTCGCTGCGGGGTTTGGACCAAATGATAACGCGCGGGAGATGGACAGTTTCAGAGTCGTACATAAGACACGTGTCGAGAGGTAAGTGGAATCATTGGCCGATGGAGAAAAACCACCCTCCGCCCAAAGGCGGTGTGAAATAAACCGGCGGTTTCGGAACAGTGCACGCGGGGACCACAGGGTGGGGAGGCTCCGGACCGTTAGATCAATCGTGAAATGGATGGCAATGGCCCGGTGTAGGAAATGAACGGGAAACAGGGGGAACTGCGGATTAAATGGTAGCCATCTGATTAAACAAGATCGACGGATGGAAAATCGCCCGAAAAACCCATGGGACTAGCGCCTTTGGAGTTAATGCTTTGTTCACGGCACTGGGTTGCATGGAAGGACTGGGTGCGAGGGGCTTAGCGAGAAAGGGGCTAGGACCCAAATTCATGAAATATATAATTTTAACCCATTTTTAATGCACTTTCAGGCCCGGGGAGGGCAACGATAGGGAGGTAGAGGGGAATTTGGGAAAACAAAGGGTGTGGGCAGAATTTGGAGGGGTTTATGGGGCTGATAGGGAAAATAAGAAGGGGAAAGAGGGGTTTTTCCAAAGGGGAAGGAAGTAAAAAGTGGTGTCTTGCATGAGTATGAGGGGCAATGCAGGCCTTTTAGAAATGGGTCAGCAGATAGGATTTATACAAGGCGAAGCACTCAGAGACTTCAAGGAGGATGGTTTTTTAGGAGAAAGGCATTCCTTGAAGGCTCCACAATAATCTAGCCCCCATCTTGCTTGTCAAGAATTTCATAGGGGAATAACAGTGGCTCCACATGGGGATGGCTTCTTCTTGAAGGAGTCAAGAAACCTGAAATGATCTCTGAAGTAGGCCAGATGCCCGCTGCTTAGCACATCCCTTTCTTCTTCAACTTTTAGTTGCCACAATATGATAAAAACATCAGTAGAAAATTTTCCCAACCAATCTACCTACCCACACTACAGTCCTAGCATTTTTTCTTCTTTAGGGTGCATTTGAGCTAGCAGACCCTTTACATGATTTATTTTTTGGAACAGGAAACAAGCCTATTCTACTTCTACCCTTATTGTTCCATGATACCAGATTAGACAATTGGCCTCATATGCTTCTCTACCTAATCTAACATCTGATGGGATTAACCTGTCCAACAGATTTCTTCTCCTACATTCTAAGATAGGAAATTGAAAAACAGCCAAGCCAAGATTAGACTGTCTGACTCGCCGGAGTGAAGACTTGTGGAAAGCTGAAAACAAAACTGTGAAGGCATGAAATCTGCAGTTTTGAAAATCCTTCTTTCTCTGTGACTCAGGTTTTGAGCGTCTTAGAGTCACTTCTCCTCTTCATTTCAGCTCTGGTTTTAAGCATGTTAGAGATGATTCTTCTTTTCCTTTGCTGATCCAGGTTTTGAGCGTGTTAGCATCAGCTTCTTTCCACTGTTTTTTTTGGAAACATTTTCTCTATTTTCTTGAAAGTAAAACTGCAATGATATGTACAATGGAAATGGAACTGGAAATGAAAATTAGCAGAAGTAGTTTTTGATAATCCTGCCATTGACAGGACCCCCAAACAGCTCTGTACCATCAAGTTCTTGTAAGAAAAATTCATTACGACCCACAGTGGCTTGGATGATGTATGGACCTTGCCACAAGCTGTCGAACTTTCCATGTTTACCTTTGTCCTCTCTTCTTGAGTCCCATTTCAGAACCTTGTTCCCAACCTTGAAATATGAAGCTTTGGCTCTTTTGTCGAACTGCCTCTTTATGCTTTCCTGCACTCTGACAGCTCTGCTATAAACCTGCTCCCTTGTTTGCTACAGATGGATAGTTTCATTAATTCTTCTCACCGTGTTGTTTTCCTCTGTCTGGATCTCTTGGGCGAGCTTGATCACTGGAACTCCAAGGCTAGTAGGAAAAATTTCTTTTGTTCCATAAACCAGCTAGAATGGTGACATGCCTATAGACTTTTTTGTGGTGATCCTGTCAGCCCACAGAGCATGTATCAACTTTTTGTGCCATGACTTTTTTCTCTCTTCCAGCAGCTTCTTAATGATTGTAACCAGGCTTTTATTTGATGATTCAGCTAAGCCATTACCCTGGGGATAATAGGCAGTTGAATGACCAAGTTCTATTCCGTACCTGTGACAGAAATCAACAATTCTCTTGGATTCGAAAGCGGCAGCATTGTTAGTGATTATTTTCCTTGGACAGCCAAACCGAGATAGGATGAAGTCTTCTAGGAACCTAATGATGAAAGAATCAGTGGCATTCCTAGTGGGTATGGCCTCTATCCATTTAGTGAAGTAATCTGTAGCAATTAGGATCCATTTATGTTGTCCTGAGGAGGCAGGGTGAATTTCACCTATAAAGTCTAGGACCCATTGCATGAAGGGACCTTCTACGGTGATAGGTTGTAAAGGGAGGGGGAGGAGATTTCTTCTGCCTTCGAAGATTTGACATTTGTGGTAGGCAGTTAACATTTTATGGACATCATTGAAGAGAGTGGGCCAGTAATAGCCAGCCCTGAGTATCTTGTTTGCAGTGGCTTTCCAACTCAGGTGGCCTCCACATTCTCCAGCATGGAATTCTTGTTTGATTCTTTCAGCTTCAGTTTCAAACAAACATTTCAGTAATAGGCCATTTGGATTTTTCCAATACAGGTTTTCATTTAAAATGCATTAGTTTCTAGCTTTGAGTTTTATGAATCCGGCCTTGGTTTTGGACAGTTCTGGAGGGGCATTGAGATGGGTGAGCACATAAAGGATATCAGAGTACCAAGGAGAGTTCTGAAACTGCTCCTCAACAGTTGGATGGGGAAATCCTTCCTGCTCATCTAAGGCATTTATCATGTTAATGTCAAGGGCCTTCAAGTTTGATTCAGCCATTAACTAGGCCAAGCCTTGACCTTTGATCAGCTTGGTGGGTTTTATTTCAAGTTCGTATTCCAAGATTGTAGCAATCCATTTGCCCCTTTTCCCGTCGGGGTCCTAGGACAAGATGTCTTTCACCACTATATTTGGAACATAGGCTATTGTGTGAGAATGCAGAATGTACACCCTAAAGTGCTTTAAGGCCTTTACCAAGGCGTAGGCCTGCTTTTCCATTATATTGTACTTTAAGGGTGTGTCTCTTAAGGCTTTGCTGAAGAAGGCAATTGGCTGTTCGTTACCTTTGGAATTATTTTGCAACAAGACTGTAGCTATTGTGTGTTCAGAGGCAAAGGAAAAGATCAGAAAATATTTTGAGAAGTCTGGGCTAATAAGTACAGGGGCCTGAGTGAGTGCAAGTTTTACTGACTCAAAAAATTTCTTGGCTTCAACAGTCCACTTGATTCCCGCACCTTTCTTTAGCATGTTAGTCATTTTCCTAAGGTGCTCAGCAAGATTGGGAATGAATCTCCTAAGGAAATTGATCTTCCCAATGAAAGACTGTAACTCCTTGATGTTTCTTGGATGTGAGATTCGGAGTATTCCCTCAACCCTCTGTGGGGCTATCCTGATCCCCTTCTCAGATATAATGTGACCAAGAATTTTACCTTCTTGCAGCCCAAAAACAGTTTTCTTAGGGTTCAAGGACAGTTCGTACCTTCTACATTTTTCAAAGACCTTCCTCAGATGTTTCAGGTGTTCTTCTTCAGTTTTAGAAAAGACATTCAAGTCATCTAAGTAGATAACTATGAAGTGTCCTATCTCTTCTGAGAAAGCTATATCCATCGCTCTCTGGGAGGTAGCTCCAGCGTTCATTAGTCCAAAGGGCATTTTCACATACATGAAGGTCCCCCATGGAGTGGTAAAAGTTGTTTTGAGTGTATATTTTGGGTGTACAAGAACTTGGTTGTATCCTGAAAAACCATCAAGCAGGGAGATTCTCTTAGAGCCCACTACCTTCTGTAGGATATGTTCCATTCTAGGAAAAGGGTAGTTGTCTTTCAGGGAGGCTCTGTTGAGGTTTCTGAAGTCTATGCATAATCTAATCTCCCTTGTTTTCTTTCTTACATCCACTAAGTTTGACACCCAATCAGAAAACCTTACAGGGACTATAATGCCTGCATCGTACATCTTCTTAATTTCTTTCTCAACTGCAAGCAATTGTTTTGGGTTGATCCTACGGAGTTTTTGTCTAAAAGGCTTCTAATTTTCCTTTAGTGATATCTTGTGTTGTATGATGTTGGTGTCATAGGCCTTTAAGTCTTCATAGCTCCATGCAAACACATCAATTAATTCCTTAAACAGGTCGGTGTATCTCTTCTTCATGTCTGCAGGTATAGACTTAGCCACTTTTATCATTTTGGGCTTATCTTCAGTGCCAATGTTGCATTCTTCTATATCCGATTCCGCATGTTCTAAAGTGGGTTTTTTTTCTACGTCATCAAAGTCAAACAGGTCCTCTAGGGGTGCCAGGCCTCTGGGTATGTTCTTACCTTTGGCCTACAACACCTCCATCTCCTCATTTTCTACATTTTCACATTTTTCGATTGTTTTTCCAGTTTCCTCAGAAAAGGTGTTTATTTCTATGTTACAGGGTGTTTCTTTTTCATTTTGGGGATCATCTTTGACATTTGTGTCAGATTTTTAAATCGAGAATCAAAACAAACTCATTTAAACACCAAAAAATCTTCGTCACATTTTATCACCTTCAAAGACACCGGTATTTTTGTTGTCTTCTTTATGAGTGTACGGGAACTGGTTTAGGATCATGATGATTTGTTGATGAGGATTCTTGGGATTTGCCTATGAACTATGAAATGATCTTAATCATGCTGTCATTTGGCTCCTAGAACAAGACCAATTCTTATGCCTGTTAAATTTTCAATAAATCTACTACATCATTCACCTGCGCTCAAGTGAGGATGTTTTGCTGCGAATTCACCATTCACTTGTTTGATCACTAACTCAGAATCCCCATGCACAGTTATCCTATGGGCCCCTAATTTTTTCAACCGATTTAAGCCAAGGATAAGAGCCTCGTACTCTGCAATGTTATTTCTGCATTTGAAATGAAGATTCACCGCATGGCTCTCACACTGATGTTTCATGTTCTGTAGCCATACCCACTGCTCAGGCGTTTTGCTGATGCGGGGACCCATCGAAGTTCATTTCCCATAGGGGTTCGCCATTATGTTGTGTTGTGGATTCTGTACTAGGTTGTGGGTGGTCTTGCTCTTCACATGGTATGTTAGTTTGAAGGGTGTGACTAGTAGGTTGACTGTATTGTGTTCCTGGTTCACTCTGAGTTTCGTTTTCAGTATTCTGCCCATGGTTTTCTTCATCGTATTCTTCTAGGGTAACCATTATGCTAAATTCCATGGGCTCTATGTTCTTTCTCGTACTTCTGCATTCAGATTCTGGCTCTCCTAAGGATTGGTCGTTGTAAAGAATGAAAGAATCCAGGTCTGTGTGTACAGAGTATAGTGGTGAATTTTCAGGTTTCTCGGGGCTACTGACTAGGAATTTCATCTGGGACTCTCTATACAGTCTTCTCAGTTGGCCAAATATAGGGATAGTGGCATATGAGCCATCCATCTGCATTGTTCCCTGCAGCTTGGCTCCCCATGACCTTGACAATAGCATGCCATACTTGGGTGGCACATCTGCTACCACCACATCCATGACCATACATTTAGCTGGGATCATAGGGCAAGGGTAACAAGGGTTGAGGTAAAACTAAGGGTGCATACCAAGCTGCCATAATAACATTCTGATAAGGTACAGGGTTGGCTTGAGCAGCTGGTATTTGGATGACAGGGATATTAGGACAGGCGGAAGTCTGCTGAGCAGATCTAGGGTGGGAGAGCCCCAAGTTTTGAATGAAGTGGATATCATGTGGTGTAGATGGAGGGGTTTCTCTGTCCCTAGTGTGTTGACCACTATGAGATGGTGTACTGTGAGTTTCACAGTCTTGCTGGTCTAGATGAGTGAATGACCTAGTTCTTGGTTTTTACACCATTTTTTGGTCATCTAACCTACTATCATTAGATGGACCCAAGTACACCATGTAAGACCAATTTTACCCTAAGTAAAATTGCCTTCACTATGTTAAATAACTTAATAAACCACATTTATTAGGTTGTTTATGGTCTAAACAGGAAACCCCAAAAGGAAATATTAAACAAACCTATATTTGTTTGATTTTCCTAATGGAATAATTAATTAAAACACTAATTTAATTATTCCTAGTCATATTTAACCCAAAACAAAGAAATTAATTAGATAAACCTTTATTTATCTTTTATTATTTTCTAGGAATAATTATTTAAATCTTATTTAGATAATATTCCTTGTTAAATATGACCAAATCACCCACAAATAATTAAATAAATCATTATTTATTTGATTATCCTTCAACCACTTCCTTAAAAAAGATAAATAAATCATTTGTTTATTTATTGTTGACAAATAAAGTTTGACCCAAGTCAAATACTTTTCCCTCCAACAAATATAATAAAATATTCCATAAAGGTGGATCTATAGATTTGGTTAACATTATTTTAATCTGTTACGCAAGATCTAGGGCAATATTTTGTTATAAATAGGAGGATTTTCTACCATTCTTCACCTTTTGTTGCCTATTAGATCACTCTTTGGATCTATACACTTGATCACATCTTCATTATTTGTTGTGTGACTCCCTTTGAGTTCTATGTCTTTGTACGGGTTTTCTACACCAACAAGAGAGATTCTAGATACGAAGTGCGGGGACTTCCGAGAACCCATCATTGAGAAATTGGATACACCTTCTTGTTTTCCTCCCGAGTGCCTTAATACCAAAATTCTTTCAAAAAGCTTGTTGTTCTTGTCTTGTCTATTGGATGTATGGAGCAAACTCTTAATTTTCTTACTTAATTTCTTTCTATGCATAGATGCGGTTTTTTTACCGGCACTTGTCTTGATCAACTAGCTGCGGATACGAAGATGTTCGTGACCACATTTGATGTTAGGGCTATAAGTTATGCGTAGCTAAAGTGGTCTTTTTTCGTACGCTTCGACGAAAGGAATTCATACTAACAATTGGCGACTCCCCACCGGGTTTTCAATTACGATCGCTGTGATTTTTTATGTTCATATCGACTACTTAAATCCTAGGGTTTCTCTTCGACTTTTTGTTTTTGCTATTTTTATGGTACCTTTCACCTTTAAAACTCACTAAAACCCTCGAAAACATTAAAATTTTTAGCTTGTGTTTTTTGGTCTGTTGCGTAGGTAGCGGACATCATCCGCGGTACAAGACGACATTTTCTTTGCGAAATACCCTTGCAAAAGTGCGGAAGGTACGGTCACACTTTGGCCCAAGAGTGCCGTCACGAAACTTGATCCTGACCCAAAAGCTGTGACACGAGTGAAAAACGAGGTCGAAAAGCGCGACACAGACTTTTCCGCCAGAATTTTCGAAATTTTTATGTGTTTACGAAGCACGCCCGGGGTTTCCGGCCTATGTCTCCACCCGTTTTGAACCTATTCTTTCTTTTTTACTCAAATGATGAGAATCATTCAGGGCATCGTTACCCTCACTTTTTGTTGGAAAAGGTTACCAAATGCTTAAGTGTCTAATTTTAAATTTTCGGCCATCCCTTTTTCGGATACGATACCTCCTTTTCGGATCCCTTTTAATGTTGACTCTTCTCCCTTTCAAATCACCTCACGAAGTTTTGTTTGGATCTACCTTTAGGGCCTCCTCCTTGTCCCTTCTACGTTTTGTGAATTTCTCCCTTTTCCGACTACCTTGCCCTCGCCTCTTGGGCTGTGATTACGCACCTCTTTTCGGCGAGTTTCTCCTTTAGATCCACCTGTCCTTGGAAAGCCCTAGATCTGTTAGCCTCTTTGTAGTGTGTTTTTGACTAGATTTTTTCCCTACTGTTAGATTAGTTTTGAAGACCCACCTTCTTGGGTTGGATGGGTGCACTAGTAGTTGTTAATATTGTTATTTGACACATTATATCTTTGTTTTTTTGTGACATTATTTTTCGATTCCGTACTTTGCTTTTTCTCTTGCTCTCGAAAATGAAAAAAGGGGTTTAAAAATTAAAATTAACGTGCACCACACTCACCCTGAAAGTGAAGAAGAGCACAGTTTACACCGCCGGGCAAAGACTTTAAAATCAGTTGACAACGCACCTTTAACGCTTGTTTCAACATTTGTGTTCCTTCGATTATAACACTCCACCAGCACATCGGTCGTTCTTCTTCCTCGTCTTGGTGTTTGTGTTTGTCTGCATTGCGCCCCCAAAGCGCATATCCGAACTTCTTGACGCTTCACCCTAGGTTTCCGCTCGGTGGAAGCTACTCCTTCCGCCATCATCGGAAGTGGGTCCTCCTCAGGTACGCACTGCGACTCCTCTTCGATTCATTGAGTTTCTCCTTTTACTTAGGTTCTCTGTCACCTTCAACATGTCGGTCCGAGCCTAATGCTAGCGGTAATCTCGGCCTAATGCCGGGCGCCTAGCGGAGCCGCCATGGGAACTACCTCGGCTATGCCCTTGCTCCCCTTCATGGTAGGCCTCGACCTCACCGATTTGGACCGGTTGAAAAATGACCCTATACACCATGACGCTAGTTGCTTGGCTATCTTGAAAAAGCTCCTTCGACATCCCAAAGTTTGAAGGCCTTGCTGAAGAAGATCAACCCAAATCATGTCGATCTTTCCACATGCAGTGTTCATCTACCTCATTACGATGACTCTTGTCCGTCTTCGGTTGTTCAGTGAACGCTTACGATGTGACTTCACAAGTGGTATGTTGATCAGCCCCATTCTTCTCATACCACCTTTGTGACACTTGCCGGAAGCTTTTTATCTTACTTCCATCTTCCTGAGTGCCAACCTTTGGTATCGAACTTTTGACTTTTCTATCAATCATACACGACCCGCCTATCCGATCATGTCCGAGAATGGCCCGGAGATGAAAGAGCCTATGTCGATGCCACTTTTTACGAATATTGTGTCTACATGGGTACAGTTCCCTTAGGTCTCTGTTGCTTCTGTCGGGAAAGATGTTGCGTAACGTTTCCCCAAGCAGAAGAAGTCGCCCTCCAAGGCGGCATTAAAATATGACTTGATCTATGCTCGGACGGTTATGTTTATGGGTTCTGCAGTCTCCCAGGACCGAGGTGGTGTCGACGCAGAAGGCACCTCATGCCGCGAGCGGTATTGTTGGAGGCTCTCTCCCATCCATATGCCCAACCTCCCCGCAGGTTGTGGCGCCTGCTGTGGGAGAAAGCACCTCACCCTTGTCCCCCTCTGTGGTAGCACGTATCAAGGATACAACATACCTCCTCTTTTAGCCCAACCTCCTTGCTCACCATCTTGTTACCCAACCCCCTTATTATTCGTGTCATGAGTTTTGGTGCTCCGGCTCCTCGACTTGACACCTCGCCTCCCCTTGCCTTCTCCAACCACCATGATCAGTCACCGCCTTCCCTCAGCGCGGTGGATGCCCGGCGAGGATTCGTGTTCTTAACCACCGGTGGACGGTGGCCACTCAGCCTTCCCCTTGCGGTTCCTCCCGATTCCACCGAATCCTCATGATGAACTACTACACCTCCAACGAGTTGACCTTAACCTTCAAGCTCGGGCCCTCGGTACACAAGCCTCCTGGCTCACATCGTCACAAGGTCACTTCTTTGGGTTCTACGAGCCTCTTTCGACATCCAATGGTCCCTTGCTATCCCTCAGCACAACGTTGAGGTTCATGCAAGATTCCTAAGGACCATTACGCAGAAATGATGCTTTGGTGTTGCTGGGTCATATAGCATAGTAGATGATTTGACGCCGGTCTCCTGTGCCATTTTCTACATTGGAACTCCTCCGATTAGGTACCCTTCTCAAAAGAAAGGCTCTACTATACGCTTACTGGGTATTTGTGAATCTGCCGGCCCCAAATGATTGTTGCGACACCCATCGTCGAGAACATCCTCCTCTTCACCAACTTGGTCGCCTTCGTCCCGATCGAAAATCCGGAGGCTTCACGCTTCCCGGTGTGTAATTGATGAGGGCATCCACCTACGTGATGTCCGCTTCGGTTTACAAACAACTTGGATCTCTGAGTTTGGCCTTCACGATCACCCTTCGAGTGTGGGATGGCCACGCCTCTCGGCCAGTGGCCTCTTAAGTAATTGTCCTGTCACTCTTGCGGGCAAGGCAGGTTTGCGTTCGCGTCGAAGTCATCGCGCCCCTCTAATTACAACATTCTCTTGGGGTAGAGCTACACCTATGCTATGTCTATTTTGTCCCATCCACGTTTTTCCGCAACATGTCTTTCCCTCATAATGGAAAGATAGTCACCAGTGGCTTCGATTGGCATATCATGACCAAATCTCGAGACCTCACCAGGGCCAGCCATCTCTTACATGTGACTTAAGAAAACCGTCGGTTATTGACTAGTGTCTCTCACAGCATCTACAAAGACTCCTCTTTGCTTGGAATGTCCTGATACTTCCTCCTCCTCCTATCTCGACCCCGACTCTTGAATATTTGCCGCAGTACGATCGTCTCGGGCCTGCTCTCCCGACGACTGCTTGACTGATCGGCGACCGCACTCTCGCAACACTGTCCTGGCCCTTCACTGAGCGGCTAATCGTCCCCGCCTCTTTGTCCTCCTGAACGGTTCCTCCAAGCCTTAGCCATTTTAGTAGTCATCCCTGGCCACATTACCCTGCGAGTAGAATCTTGTTCCTAGCTCCCCATAGGGAGTGTCCATGGTGCACTGTCTGGCCACCCTCTCTCTTCCTAACACCGACCCGCCAGAATTCCCATACGAGCACCTTGATCCTCCGACCCCAACCTTGCACAGTCCAACTCAAACTGTCTTGCTTTGACCTCGGTTCAACCGGTCCCCAAAGACCTCTCTGTTGCTTAACAATGCCTCGGTCCTCGACGGGAACCACCTCACCATTGCGGCCATATAAGGTAAGAAGGAAAAAGCTATCGAGGGCATCGAAGGACAAGGCTGCCCCCGACGAACCTTGCCCCTCCTCGGCCTCCGACATACCATCAGGTGTGTTTTGTGTGATGTTGTCGGTCACGCCACCCATACACCGTACGAATTGCTTCATCTCAAGCCCATGGTTAATGTCGTGTTCCTGAGTCCACGGTCCGGGAAGCCACCTCTGTTCATCGCGTGAGCGGTGATCGAAAACAGACTATTCACACCAACCACCCTGTGCTTTGTGTGATCTCCGCCGCGTACACCTCCCATCTTTGTCCCCGCCTGCGGAGACTTCGCACCTCTCTCAGCGCGGTCCACCAATTGAGAGCAAGCGCGATGAGTCCACCTCTCCCCTATTTGTGCGTTTCTTCGGCGAAACTACCCGAGACATGGTTGCTCCCATTGACATTCCCCCCTCCCCAGTTTCGAGATGACGAGCCTTCATCCACCATTTCTACCCTATCATGTCCATGAGACCCTCGAGAACATTCCCTGCGAATTCTCCTGTTGCTTGACACGACCTTCCTTCGGCGATCACCACCAGGCTCGGCCTTGATGTAGATCCTTTATCTACTTACTTTCCCTTTCACCCCGCAGCGATGTGCGTGAACACTCTCTTCTCATGATGATTAGTTAGGTAGCTTCGCCGCGTCCAGTGGTCTTTCTTCCACCGGTCACCCATCATACATCACGATGACGACATTGTGGAATAAATCCCCACCCCTAACTTTATCTGTTCCCCCTTACATGAACCCATGCCATTCACACCACACATACACCTTGTGGCCATTACATTGAAACCCAATGTTTGGGTGAGGGCACCCACATTTTGAGAGACCAAGAAAGCAATTCTCCACAACTCTCCTAATGTGTACGGTCATCACAAACTTTACTACCATTGTTGTTCCACCTTTGAAGAAACCTCTAGAGTCCTGTCACTTGATTACTCTGGGGATGATCCCCACATATCGTTCCCTCATCTTCCCTTGACCAATCTCTTAGACATTGTTGTTGGCAGCCAAACCTATGGGTTTTCTAGGAGAGCATCAATTCATTATCTCCAAATCCTCTCTTTGGGATAGTGACACCAAGTATGCCAACCCGAAAACTTAAAGTCCATTTTCTTCATATATGCAGTCCTAAAAGAGATTGGTAATCCTCCATTTCCTTTCTCAAACTGCATAACCATAACGACAACAAATGGCACACCACATCATTAAAATGTGTTTAGATTCCCCCTTTTCTAAATAAATTTTGGCATGACCACACCATGCTTGGGGGCACCTATGCCCCTCAACTATAACCCTCCTCAAAATCGAATTTCTTCACTTGCAACACTCATATTAGGGGCACCATTTGGCCTCCATACTTATCCATGCTTGTGTTGATTTTCGTCATGAGATACCATCTTGTACTCATGTTTTCATGGTCCCCCATAAGACCTTTACTATGTGGCAGCACCATCGAGTCACCCTTGTTTAGAGCATCCAAGTGGAGTCATCATTGCATTCATGGAGTCTATCCCGAGTCCCTTTGTACCCTGCTGTAGTCCTCCATCCCTCATGGCTTGGTTTCTCTCTTGTGTCGCACATTATGGCCTTCAGTCCCACTGTCCTTTATCCCTGATGATATTGTGTCAGTCGCTGCCAAGTCATTCCTGCCCTTTATGCTCTAGCAAGCGAAGTCGTCCATTCGCTACTCAGTCCCCTCCATTCCACCATCGTCATTGGTATTAGTCTGTCCGTCGCTCTACTATTTTCTCTTGTGCCTTAGTTGAGGATATCTCATTGCCTCACCTATGGAAGACCTCCTTCTGTCGACATCAACTCCTTCATTCCAGAAGACAGGTCTAGAGGGCAGTGTACCTTGGTTCCATCTTCCACTCTTGTCCAGTGCCTCGGATCAGGCAAAGGGATCTCTCATTTCCCTTTGACTTGATTGTTTCTCCACTCTAGCTCCTTTCAACATGATCGAGATCCATATACTTGATGGTTCAGTGATCCAGCAGTAGCTCTTGGTGATTCTCGGGTGTGTGTGAGATGTCTCAGCCCTCATGAGGGGGTGGCCCTACAGGTAGCCCCCCACATGCCCGGATGACCTCTTCATTGCAGCCCTTGATGTAGCTCCGTATATTTGCTGATGTCGGCCTTAGCTGCTTGCAGCGCCTTTTTGATTTGCATGTATCAGTTAGATTTTGCGAGCCCTTCCCCATTTACAGGGGGCATTTGGGTTGTATTTGTATCTCATGTACTCAGATATTATTGTATAAGTCCTAGCTATTATCCCAGGCACAGAATGTATGTGGGATTCTTCATTGTATTTTTATCTGGCTCATGATTATGCCGGCTGTACTTTATGGTTCGGTCCCTTGGTTACTAGACACACTATTCTTTTGTACTTTGTCTCGGCGGGCATAGGTATGCCTCCCCCGCCGCCTTTAGCACAAGTACCCTCTCATAAAAAGAGACTTGTTGCACCTGTAAGTCTCGTCTCCTCAGGGTCTAGTTCTTCAGCACCTTAGTCTACCTCACATTTCTCTCTCTGACTTCCCTCTTGATGTATGGTGATTGAGTTCTTACAACGTACTTCGGTCATACGATTTTCTCCTAACACTCGCACGCTGGGGGGCAATCTGTTACACCATTTTTTGGTCATCTAACCTACTATCATTAGATGGACCCAAGTACACCATGTAAGACCAATTTTACCCTAAGTAAAATTACTTTCACTATGTCAAATAACTTAATAAACCACATTTATTAGGTTGTTTATGGTCTAAACAGGAAACCCCTAAAGGAAATATTAAACAAACCTATATTTGTTTGATTTTCCTCATGGAATAATTAATTAAACCATAATTTAATTATTATTCCTAGTCATGTTTAACCCAAAACAAAGAAATTAATGAGATAAACCTTTATTTATCTTATTATTTTCTAGGAATAATTATTTAAATTTTATTTAGATAATATTCCTTGTTAAATATGACCAAATCACCCACAAATAATTAAATAAATCATTATTTATGTGATTATCCTTCAACCACTTCCTTAAAAAGATAAATAAATCATTTATTTATTTATTATTGACAAATAAAGGGATTTGACCCAAGTCAAATACTTTTTCCCTCCAACAAATATAATAAAATATTCCATGAAAGGTGGATCTAGATTTGGTTAACATTATTTTAATCATGCACCAAGATCTAGAATGACCCAATATTTTGTTATAAATAGGAGGGTTTTTCCTATCATTCTTCACCTTTTGTTGCCTATTAGATCACTCTGGATCTATACACTTGGTCACCTTTTTTCTACCATTTGCTGTGTGAGCTCCCTTTGAGTTCTATTCTTTGTGTGGGTTTTCTACACCAACAAGAGAGAGAGAGATTTTAGATCTGAAGTGCTGAGGACTTCCAAGAACCCATCCCATTGAGGAGAATTGGATACGCCTTCTTGTTTTCCTCCCAGGTGCCCTTAATACAAAAATTCTTTGAAAAATTGTTCTTGTCTTGTCTATTGGATATATGGAGCAAACCCTTCTTTTTACTACTTAATGTCTTTCTATGCATAGATCTGGTTTTTTGCAGCTCTTTTCTTGATCAACTAACTACAGATCTGAAGATATTGGCAGCCACTTTTGATGTTAGGGCTATTAGTTATGCATAGCTAAAGTGGTGTTTTTTCGTACACTTCGACAAAGGATTCATACTAACAATGGTGATAGGATTTTTCCGCATGTTCCACTAGAGCTGATGTGTGAGAACGATTGTGTCTAATTTCTACAACATGCTCTTGGATTCTCTGTGTAATGGATCAACCCATTATCCAATATAGGGAATAACACGGGGACAAGGAACCAGGTAAACCCCTTTTTTTGTCTCTAAGGCTGATAGGTTCCTTGACAAAACTCAGAGAATTTCAAATGGTACAGAGAGGTTTGAAAGAAGAGGAAAATTTATTCCTTCTAAGGACATAGACAATCTTGTCTGTGGTCCCATGGATAAACAAGATATTAACCTTGGAGATAGGATCCACGGGATCAATTTTTCCACTCAACCCTTTATAGGATTTTTGAAAGGCTTTAAGGCCCTAAGTTCTACTATACCCATTATTTCCAAAGTCATTAATATGATGTGATTTATCTAACTCCAGGTGGCTGCCATTGGAGATTCCCAGAGCACATGTAGCAAGAGTGCAAAGAACAACAAATTTATGGGTAGGAAAAAGATGAGAAAGAACATGAATATATTGTTCTGTATGAGTCTTCTTGTGAAAAACCTGGTGAGAAATGGAGCCATCATCTATTCTAGAGAGGAGGATGTAATAGAAGGGAAAAAAACCATCCACCTCTACTTCCATCATGAACTTGATGGAATTTGACTGGGAATTCATGTGGCACATAAACATATCTAACTTCTCGTGACCATGGGGCCATATGACATAACTTTCATCCATAAAACTATTCCACTTTTTAGGGAAAAATTGAGTCGAGGTTAAGGCCTTAGTTTCAAAAATCTTCCATAAATAAGTTAGCAACTATAGGGGAAAGAGGGGAACCCATAGAAACACAAAGGTTTTCTCATAGATCTCACCTTGGAAGTTGAAGAAGGTTGAGGTCAGACAAATAATGTCAGGTCCCTATATTACTAGTATAGTCCCTTATTGTTGTTAGTGTAACCCCCGTATTGTTATTATTGTACCCCTGTAACCCCCATATTGTTATTATTCTGCCCTTAAATTATTAATTTTATGTCGGTTAGGATTACATTGTGGCCCCACTAGGATTACATTATGGCCCCATGGACTCCTATATATAGAAAGGAGGTTTTGTAATTTGTATCATCAAAGAATTGTTCATTCATGTAATAGATTGGAGGTTTCCCACTTGAAGTTGCTTATTTCTAAGGGGTTGATATCTCTTTTCTTCTATTTTTGGAGCTAGCTTCACAACATTTGGTATCAGAGCTTTGGATTCTAGGGTTTTACTACTCCAAACAGGTCATCGTGGCATTTTCGTTATAACTTTTTTTCTATGAAGTTTTAGAAGCTGAAATTTTTAGGGTGCGAAGCCAAAATTCTAAGGAACGTCATTGTAATATTTCATAGTTTGGTTCGCAATATTTTCAGAGATATGATCTGTGGAAGTTAGGTATTTTTTCAAGCTCCTCAATTTAATCTAAACAGGTCATCGTGGCATTTGCGCTATAAAGTTTTTTCTACGAAGGTTAAGAATCTGAAATTTTTAGGGCATGAAGCTGAAATCCTGAGGAAACGCATCAAAAAATTTCAAACCTTGGTTTGAAATATTTTTAGAGATATGATCTGTGGAAGGTAGTGCTTTTTCAGGCTCCTGAATTTCATCTCAAAAAGGTGATTGTGGGAAAATCTTCATAACTCTCTCTCTGAGCATCAGATTGGAGTGCCATAAAAAGTGGTCGTAAGTACATGGACTGTAATTTATTTTCTATCAATTTCAGAGCTAAAATATGAAACAATGACACATGGCAAGTATTACACGTTTTCTCTACTGAACGAGTCCATAATTAGGTCATTGTGGGAGATTAGACATAACATTGCCTTGGAGAATCCAAATAAAGTCAAACCTGTTGCATTCGAAAGATAATTCAGAAGGCTACCTCAGTGCCAAATTTTAGATATTGAAAAGTCGCAATAGAGATAATCCAATTTCAATATCGAGCTCCTCAAAAGCAAGAAAAAGGTGTGTATTTTTTTCCGAATTCCATAAGTCTTGTTTGAAGAATCAATTTAAATTGATTCCAAGGACATATTGTAGAATAGATATCAATATTGGGTTCTAAAAATGCTCCGTAAAAATAATTCAACACCCATTAAGCCTTTATAAGGCTCTACTATGACTCATGAAGATGAAGAATTGCAACATGATCTATCAAAATTATAAGAGCAAGTGCACCAAATGTCGCTCTCGCAAAGAGAAACAAAAAATGAAATGGAAGATTTTAAGAAAGGCGTGGAAGCGAGATGGATGGTTTGAAGAATAATATGGATGTTTTGAAGAAAGGCGTGGAATCTAAGATGGATGACAAGGAAACTAAGATCGATGAAAAAATGAAAGACAACATGGAAAACATGAAGAATGATCTAAAAGAAGACATGGAAGGTTTGACAAATTTGATACAAGAAATGTTTCCTAATGGTGAAAATATAGTAGAGGAAACTCATGATGAGAAAAAAAATAAATTTTAATCATGACTTCATAAACTCTAATGTTGGTGGGAAGATCCACCATATTGCAAAAATGGATATGAGGAAGTTTGATGGAAAGTATCCTATAATATGGATACTATAGATGGAGCAATATTTTGATCTCCATAATGTTCAAAACACACAAAAGGTACGCATTACAACTTTAAATTTAGATCAAAATACATTTGTATGGTATCAATGGCTTTTCTCCCATAAGAAAATTGTCACTTGGTCGATTTTTATAGAGGAAATGATAGCACATTATGAGGATATAAAGAGAAACACCTTCTTTTCCAATTGATAAATCTCAAACAAAAGGGTAACTGATATTCCAGAGGAACACATGATTGATCTCTTCATAGGTACTTTAAAGGATAACATACAACATGAAGTTCGCATTTTGGAACCTGATTCATTCGAGAAGGCATTCAGGTTGGCAAGAAAAATCGAATGCAAATTTATGGCGACAAGGAAGCCTACCAGTCACTTCTATAAAGAAGGAAGTGTTGCTACGCCTAGATTTCCACAACCTACAAGGTTGACACCACAACAATTGGAAGAAAAAAGAGCAAAAGGGCTTTGCTACGGTTGTGATAGCAAATACACTAAAGGTCATAAGTGTGTTGAGAAGAAATTATTTCACATAGATTGTGAAGAGGAAGAAGAAAATGAACAAGAAGAGGATATACACCAGGAACCAGCCCTATAAGAGGATGAAATGAGTCTGACCATATCGTGTAATGCATTGGTAGGAATTACCACTCCTCAAACTCTCAAGATAGAAGGACATATCAAGAATAAAAAGGTAATAGTGTTGATTGATTCAGGTAGCACCCATACCTAGCACCAGAATGTCAAGTGATGGTTGCAAATGGAGGAACTATAAATTGCTCTGGAAAATGCCATGATATCAAGATAACCATGGGGGAATATGTATGGAAAATTCCAATGATTTCCATTCCTATGGGAGGTGTTGATGTTGTACTAGAGTACAATGGTTACAATACTTGGGGACGATAGCTTTTAATTTTCAAGAACTTTTCTCGAAAAAAAATTTCAAAAGGAAAGGAAGTCTAATTATAGGGTATTGCAGGGAAGCCAGGAAGGATAATAAGCTCTAATGTCATGACAAAGCTTCTAAATAAATAACAATGAGGCTTAATTTCACAATTATTCTCACTAGAAGTTCCAATATCAAAATCATCTATTTCTGCAGATCTCAAACATGTCTTGGACAATCATTCCAAGGTGTTTGAAACTACCAAAGGATTCCCACCTATTCGTGATCATGATCATGCTATTCATTTGATTCCAGGAAGTGTTCCTCCAAACATCAGGCCTTATAGATATCCTTATGTTGAAAAGAGCGAAATTGAACGTATGATTGCAGAAATGTTAGAGGTGGGTATAATTCAACCTAGTCAAAGTTCTTTCTCTGCTCCTGTAGTATTGGTACACAAGAAGGATTGATCATGGCACATGTGTCCAGATTATAGGGAGATCAATAAGCTTACCATTAAATATAAATTTCCCATTCTCGTGATTGATGAATTATTTGATGAATTACATGGAGAAATTTATTTGACCAAGTTGGACCTTCGTTCAGGATATCATCAAATCAGAATGAAGACTGAAGATATTCCAAAAACAACATTTCAAACTCATGAGGGTCATTATGAATTTTTGGTCATGCCTTTTGGCCTTACCAATGCACCTTCTACATTTCAAGGGTTGATGAATTCCATTTTCAAACCCTTCCTTAGAAAATTTGTGCTAGTATTTTTTGATGATATACTAATCTACAGCAGTTCTTGGAAGGATCATGTTGAACATGTTGACAGGGTGCTCAAACTATTGCAGGAGAAACAATTATATACAAAAACATCCAAATGTTTCTTTGGATTACAAGAGGTGGAATATCTGGGTCATATTGTATCTCACGAGGGTGTTAAAGTAGACCCTAACAAAATTAAAGCCATTAAGGAATGGAAAGTCCCCACAACCATAAAGCAGTTGCGAGGATTTCTCTGGTTAACAGGGTATTATCGCAAGTTTGTTAAGAATTATGGGAGAATAGCAGCACCTATAACAACATTATTGAAGAAAGATGAATTTTCATGGACTCCTGAAGCAACTAAGGCCTTTGAACATCTTAAAGAGGCAATGTGCCTAGCACCAGTCTTAGCTACACTAGATTTCACAAAAACCTTTATTGTGGAATGTGATGCCTCAGGAAATGGAATTGGTGTTTTTTTAATGCATGAAGGAAGACCCATTGCTTTTGAAAGTCTTCTAATCAAAGGAAAGTATTTACAGAAGCCTATTTATGAGAAGGAAATGTTAGCAATACTGCATGCACTAAAGAAATGGCAAACTTACCTAATGGGAAGACACTTGAAGGCAAAAACTAATCATGATAGTCTTAAACACTTTTTGGAACAAAGACTATCTTCAGAAGAGCAGAAAAAATGGGTCACAAATATGTTGGGTTATGACTTTGAAATAATCTAAAAAAAATGGAAGCTTAATGTTGTTGCAGATGCACTCTCAAGAAAGAATGAAGAGGTGGAAGAATTTCTTTGTGCCATTTCTATTATCCAAACATATTGGATAACTGAAGCAAGATAGGAATGGAAGAAGGACAAATAAGTATGGACACTCATTCAAAAGTTGCAGCAAGATTTTAGTACATCTCATACATTTAGTTGGAAAAACGATTCTTTATGGTACAAAGATTGCTTATATCTTTGTAAGAATTCTCAACTAAAACAAAATATTCTTTTGGAATTGCACACTTCTACTTTATGCGGACACTTAGGATTTTTAAAAACTTACCACAGGGTGAAGAAAGATTTTTTTGGGATGGCCTTAAATATGATATTCAAAAGTTTGTGGCGGAATGTTCGGTTTGCCAACAAAATAAAGTTGAGACAATTAAGACCCCGGGACTTCTACAACGTTTATCCATTCCAAGTCAACGTTGGGAGGATATTTTAATGAATTTTATCACATGTTTACCTAATTCTGAAGGAAAGAGTGTCATCATGGTGGTAATTGATATACTTACCAAGTATGCACACTTTTTTGCATTATCTCATCCATTTAAAGCAAGTACAGTTGCTACTACATTTATGGACACAATTCAAAAGCTACATGGAAACCCAAGGGTTATTGTGAGCGACAGAGATCCCATTTTTACTGGAAATTTTTGGACGGAGTTATTTTCCTGTTTGGGTACTCAATTAGCTCATAGCTCATCTTATCATCCTCAATTTGATGGTCAAAATGAGATAGTAAATAAATGTATGGAAGGATATCTTCATTATTTTTTATTTGATAAACAAACAAAATGGGTCAAGTGGTCACCTCTTGCAGAATGGTGGTATAACACTTCCTTCCATACTGCAACAAACATGACCCCATTTATGGAACTTTATAGATATCATCCACCATCCATCACATCATCTTTAAGAGAAAATTAGAAGGTTCAAACAGTGGAAGATCACATTGAGCATCAACAAGAAGTTCTCCAACTCTTAAAGGATAACCGTAATTTGGCACAAAATCGAATGAAACAACAGGCAGATCAACATCGAAGCAAGAGAAGTTTTGATGTAAGAGACTTGGTATTTTTATGACTACAACCATACAAACAAATGTCCCTCAAGCAAGCTAAGAAGGATAATAAATTACCGCCAAAGTACTATGGTCCTTACAAGGTGTTGCAAAATATTGGTACTATGGCATACAAATTGGAGCTTCCTGCTTCTTCACAAGTGCATCCAATTTTCCATGTTTCATGCTTAAAGAAGGTTATAGGTGAAAGTCTTCCAGTTCAAATAATATTGCCAGAGGTTGCTGAGGAAGGAAAAATCATATTGGAACCTGAAGCGATCACTGAAACAAGAACTCGACAGCTACAGAATCGATCAATTTCAGAGTATCTCATCAAGTGGAAGAAATTACCCACTGAAGATTCTACATGGGAGGATGAGAATTTTATACTGAAGCACCCAAAGCTACTCAAGTGTTGAGAACAACACTTTTTTGAAGGAGAGGGGCATGTTAGGTCCCTATATTACTAATATAGTCCCTTATTGTTGTTAGTGTAACCCCCTTATTATTATTATTGTAACCCTGTAACCCCCATATTTTTATTATTGTGCCCTTAAATTATTATTGGTAGGTCGGCTAGGATTACATTGTGGCCCCACTAGGATTAAATTATGGCCCCATGGACTCCTATATACAGAAAGGAGGTTTTGTAATTTGTATCATCCAAGAATTGTTCATTCATGTAATGTATTGGAGGTTGCCCCCTCAAAGTGGCTTATTTCTAAGGCATTGATATCTCTTTTCTTATATTTTTGGAGCTGGCTTCACAAAAAATACCAACTAATTTATTAATGTCCTATTCTAAGATTTGATTTATGACATAAATGGACTTTTAGATGGAGGTTTTGGTGAATAAGGACACAATTTCAGAACTTACTAACAAATCACCAAGATCCAACCTAATATCTTTCCATTCCTTAATAAAGGAAGCCGAGTCCTTAACATAGGACTGGGTGAGACCCACAAGGGGCATAAGCTTATAGGTCAAGTATTTAGCAAGAAGATAATTAGGCCCACCTATTGTGTTAACAATAGGTCTTAAAGGGCCCCCAGATTTATGAATATTAGGAAGTCCATAAAACCTAGGGTTGAGGGGATTTATCTCAATAATATTCCTAGATGGAGGATTGAGAGATAAATTTACCTTATTGGTGAGGGAAACCTCCTTAGAAATAGATTTAATGTGATTCTTTTTAAGCTCGACGTAACTCCCACTATTCGAAAGATGGTCGATCATTTTTTTCACATAGTTATATTTATCTAAAATGACAATGGTATTTCGATCATTTTGTTAACATAGTTTTATTTATCTAAAATGACTATGGCACCACCTTTGTTAGCCATAAGGATGACATTGTTAGGGTTATCCCTCAGGGCTAAGGTTCCTTTTGGGAAGCTTAGCCTTCCTAAGAAAAATAGAACAATATTTCCTAATAGTCTCCGTTACATTATCTGGAAGGTCCCTAATACCATACTCGATGTTACAGATAATGTCATCGATGAGAATATTCTTCAGGGAAAGAGAAAAATTAAGCCCTTTATTAAGGAGGCTGAAAATAGAGGAATCAAAATTTCTATTAGAGAACTTAACAACATTCTTCAAACCCGTAAGAGAATTGTTATTATTATTATTATTATTATTAATGTTATGATTCAAATTCATGTTATTGTTAATATTAGTCTTAATATTATTATTTTTATTAATATCATAATTATTACTATTACTATTATCACCATTTTTGTTACTATTAATATTATTATAACTAGAAATTGCACCACATGTTGCAAAGGAAACGCCGTAAGGCTGTAGCATAGGAAAGTGTAGTATAAAAGAAACAAGTAAATTTTTTATTCAATTTTATTTCTTTACTCGCATTTTTCTGAGAAAAAATTCAAATTTTTTTCCCACCAAACAAAGAGAAACAAACAAATATGCTAGTGAGAAGAATGGTAGAAAATTTTAAATGTGAGAACCCGCTTCCTTGGTGATAATAGGTTTTGATTTTGAAATAAACTCATTTTCTTGATATTTTAAATAGTATATTCCTCTCCAATAGACCCTTTATAAATACCCTTTTTATACAACTCATTGAAATAGTTAAGTGTCTTTTTTCTGGTTCTTTCTGAGTTGTTGAGCTTAAGGGAATAGGGAAAGAGTCTACTAGACAAAAAATAACATAGCACGACTAGATGTCAAATGGCTATCACATTGAGAAATCTCTTTAGATTTTCTCATGTGGGCCTTCTTCAACTAATGAGGTAGTAGGAACTCTCTCAGCTCCAACTCATCTAGAATAAGGGGTGGATATTTATGTTTAGTGAACTACTAGCCCTCAAATGAAAATACTCATGTTGGTAGTTTTTGTGGAACAACTTCTTTTTTATGGATTGAATGTAAGTTGAGCTTTTTAATAATGGATGAGACAATTTGGCCAAAGTACCTATGACCTCTATGTGAGAAAATTTTCAAGCTTATTTTTTGCTACGTGAAGGGTGAATTTGGTTTTTATAAACAGGCTGGGCATACTTCACCCTTCTAGGAAATTACTTACTTCTATCACATTCCTAAGGTTGAATTCCTCTTATACTACTCATGGAACTCTGACTTTGCTTTATAGTTGGAATGCTTTAATGGAATAGTATCTTATCAATATGAGAGGTTGTACATCATAAAATACTACTAAGAAGTTTCAGTATGGTGTATAATTATAATATTTATGCTATCCATCTTCACCTGTCATTTGAACATAGAATATAGAGTCATCTTAATCAAAAAAATTTATGGATAAGGGACATTTGGACCTTTTTTAACCCTTGGGTATGCTTAATAAATATTAGGGAAAATAAATTTATATTAGTAAACTATCTACAATCATATTTCCATAATTCATCTTTAAACTACCAACATTACACTACTTTGGATCTCTACAGCTCAGTCATAATAACAAACATCATCAATACAAAAAACTAAGAAAAAAATCAAATTTTAACTAACGAATCTAGTCACTCATTTAAGGATCATAATTCCTTTAAAAAATAATTTATTTTCCCCAAAAAAAAATAATAAATAAAATCTTCTAGTGAGAATAATGGTAGAAAATTTTAAATGTAAGAACTCCCTTTAGTGGTGATATTAGGAAAGAAACTTATTTTCTTGGTATTTTAAATAACATATTCCTCTCCAACATACCCTTAAGAAAGACCCTTTTTATTCAATTGATTGAAATATTTAAGCGTCTTTTGTCTAGTGTTTTTAGATTTATTGAATTTAAGGGAAAAGATAAACAGACTAACAGAAAAAAAAGAGCAGTGTGACTGAATGTCAAATGGAAATCACATTGAGGAATCTCTCCAAATTTTCTCATGTGGCCCTTCTTCAACTGTTGAGGTAGTAGGAACTTTCTCAACTCCAACTCCTCTATAATAAGGGATGGGGAATTATGTTCTGTGAACTACTAGACCTCAAATCAAGATATCCATTATGATGATTCACGCGGAAGAAATTATTTGTTATTGATTGCATGTAAATTTAGTTTTCTCATAATGGAGGAGACAATTGGGCCAAATTACTTAATACCTCTATATGAGGAAATCTGCATGCTCATTTTTTTGCTACATGAAGGATTCACTTGGTTCTTATGAATAGGTTTTGTAGACTTCACCCTTGGAAGAAATGACTTCATTCCTTAATGCCTTTCAAAAATTGTTTATTTTCCCATCAAACAAAAATAAACAACCAAATTTGGTAGTGAGAAGAATGATAGAAACTTTTGAATGTAAGAACTTCCTTCACCATTGATAGTTTCATTTTGGTTTTGAAATAAAATTCTTTTCTTGATATTTTAAAAAACAGACTCTTGTCCAACAAAAACTATCGAAAAGACCATTTTTATTCAACTAGTGAAATATTTAAGTGAATTTTGTCTAGTGCTTTATGAGTTATTGAAATTAACAGCACCAGTAAAGAGATTGTTAGGAAAAAAATCACAGAGCATCTGAATGTCAAAAGGAAAACACATTGAGGAATCTCTTTAGATTTTATTATGTGTGATTTCTCAACAGATGAGCTAGTAGGAATTTTCGTAGCTCCAACTCCTCCAAAATAAGAGGTGGATAATAATGTTTAGTGAAATACTAGACCTCAAATCAAAATATTCATCTTCATTATTTTTGTGGAACAAATTATTTGTTATTGATTGCATGTAAGTTGTGCTTTTTTTAATTCACGAGACAATTGGGCCAAAGTACTTAGGACCTCTAGATAAGGAAATATGCATGCTTTTTGTTACGTGCAGGATGAACTTGGTTTTTATGACTAGGTTGGGTATACTTCACCCTTCTTGGAAATGGCTTCCTTCTTTCACATTCCCAATGATCAATTCCTCTAATAATACTCATGGAACTCTGACTCTCCCTTGCAACTAGAATGTTTTTCTTCCCATATCTCTCTCTGGGGTTATTATTTTGGATTTATCTTGTTTATGTCGAATACATTGTGTATATATCACTACTGTCTATATAATTTTTAGTGCATGATTGAATCAGTGAGATAATGTGGCTCATCTAGATTCCAAAATTCTCTACTAGCCCATTATCTGAAAATTCCTCTTCTATATTTAATTATGCTACTTGGCCCTCTTTATCCTTTTCAACAACTTCTACTTCTAAAGAATTATCTCTTCTTGATAAGCCCCATTTTCTTTATTTTATTCTTCCATATGCTTCATATCTAAAGGTATGGCAGTTGATATATGCTTCTTGAGAATTGCCAAATTCCATGATTTTCACTGCACTTCTCATGTTTATCATGGAAACTGGATTCTGCACATTCAACATTATGCATTTTTAAGGCCTGTTGTAAGGTTGAAAACTTTTATTCACCATGTATCCTTTCTTTTTTATGCTTGAATTTGATACAAACAATTGGAACTGGCTCCTTTAAATGTGCACAATTAATCAATTTTCCCCTATTTATCTCATGTTGAATAGAAAAATTAGATTTTTCATATTTGGTTGTATGTTGTCACCACACCTCTTCCATATATGATGGGTTCTATTTCATATGCTTCTTTTCATCTAAGTCACTAAGCAAATGAAAGCTCGAAAATAGATACTTTAATGGTGGAAAAATTAAAGATCCCTCCCTCGTTCTCTCATTTTCACTAGAAACATGGGATTCTTTAAATTCATATTGAGCTACACTTCAGCCATCTGGCATACTTGATGTATAATCTTCCCTTTGTATTATCATGTTTTTCCTGAATGATCGACATATGCTCCTTGAGCTATAAAAGAGTTATTTTCTCCTTCCCTTTATCATGTTTAGGATGAAACCTTATGTGCAAGAGCTGATACTTCTCCTTCTAGACCTTAATGGAACATGTAGGAATGATTTCCTCATGTGTCACTTTAGGAAAACTTATGTCCATATGCTGCTAGATTTTCTTGTGAACAATGGTTGGATGTGAATGGTTAGTTTCTTTATATACCACTTTTGGAATAGTGAAATTCAAATGTTGTTACTTTTCTTTCATAAGTTTCACTTCTGATCCAGGATGGCCTATCTTGTGAATTTCATTTTGATGAGCATGAATGCTTTCTTTATGCGCCTTCTTCAATGTGTGGAAATTTTGTGTCCCCTTCAAAACCACAAATTTAATGGGTTCTTTTGCATCTATCTCTTGTTGAGTATTTATAGTGACATTTCCTTTAAACACCAATCCTCATTTCCAGGCACACTCTAATCGACATCGACATTTTTTTCCTTCCCTACACAATATTCCATTGGCAATGCACTAGTGCTAAACTATAGATTTTCCTTCTTAATCTTGACTTTCCCCTTCCTGGTTTCTAGGTCCTTAGATGCCCATTCCCCTTTAGGCATTCCAGATCTAACAAATTTTAAATTATTAGGAAATATTGGATGATTGCCTCCTCAATTTATTGTTCATTTTATGTTGGGTTTATCCAACATCTACAAAAAAAAACCTCTTATTTATATTAAAGTTCATGTTCAGGCAGAACTGAAGTGTTGGATAATTCTACATCCTCCTCCATTTACCTTTGGAAGCTCTTAAAACTCTCCAAATTGTTTGATGAATCCACACTATGGTCATTCTCCTTATTAAACCTCTTGATTTTCAATGAACTACTGGAAGACGATGCACTCCTCTCCTTGTGGAACAATGTTAGTCTCAAAGGAATCCTTGGCCTATCAAGTACTTCCATGTTTCCTCTCCAATGTCAATTCAACCAATTTTGGATCATTGTGAATGAAATTCCAAAATTATTAAGGAAATCATTCTTCCAAAAGGAAGTAGAAGAAATTATTTTCCTTTGAGGTGAAAAAACAAGATTTATTGGGTCATAAACCATGAATTCTAAGTTACCTTGAATGTCAAATCCTGCAGATCTAGGATTGCAGACTGCTAGATATTTGGAGAACATTATTAATGTGTCATTCCCAAAAATAATCCAACCATCTCCAACTATAAGATCCTCTCCACGTTATTCTGTAAGCTAGCACTTAAGAAGGTAAACTGCACACCCAAAATCAAGAAGGGGAATAATAGAATTATGTAGGAAGAGTGGTTGAACGACCTCCACCTTAGTTGGATCACATGCAATAACATTGATATCTAGAATTGAATTGGTGAAGAAGAATTTTCCAATGAAATGATATATGGTCATTTGCGCAGTAATGAGATACATAATCATACAAAACCCGGAATAAAAAATTTGGTCATTTGGGTTCCCAGAAAAACAATCACACAAAATCCCAAAACAAAAAATAAGATCCCCACATGTAATAACTTTCTCATTTGGCCCATGCATATATAACTGTTGTTATAAGGAGGTGATTATTGCTAATCCATACCATTAAAAATGTCTTATTTTGACTTAGTGTAAAGGACAAATATTAACATTGCTAAAATAACAACAAATTCTCATAAGCTTCATAATTTTCTCTTGAAATGTTTGGCATATAGCGATTTTAGATCTCAATTTCAAAAGATTTTTCATACTACCAACCTTCCTGAAACTATAACTCAATTAGAATATGGTGATATTGGAATGCATATATTAATTCTTTCTAAGCACATAAAATAATATTCTAAGGAAATATAGTACTCGCTTACGTTCTTAAGGTCGAAGCATTATGTTCATCATTGTTTCCATCATCATCATCGTCATTTCACAAATGAATTTTTCTTTGTAGCATTTCTTTTTGTTTCATGAAATATTATTGTAATAACATAGGAATTCTGAATAAAAATAATATGTTTTTTAATGTTTAAAATTAACCACATATTTATGTAATTAAGGTAATAATATTCAAAATTTAATGCAAAATAAAATAATGCCTAACATATTCTCATGTTAGATCTCAATTTCAAAAGATTTGTCACACTGCTAACTTCTTAACATTATAGCTCTTGTCTCCATCATCATCATCATGTGTTCTTCTTCTTTATTGTGGTCATCACCATTGTCATCATTAGTATTGTTGTTTTTATCATCCTAATCATCATTTTACAAATTATTTTTTCTTTGTAGAATTTATTTTTGTCACATGCAATATTTTTTCCCACAAATCGAGGTCTCCAAATTGCCCAATTTGTGAAGAAATTTATCAATGTGTTATTCCAACAATGATCATTCCATCTCTAACCATCAAATCCTCTCCCTATTCTTGTGTAAATTTTCACCTAAGAAGGTAAACTGTGTGCCAAAAATCAAGAAGAGGAGCAACAAAATTTTGCAGGCAAAGTGGTTGAACGACCTCCACCTCAGTTGGATCACAAAATTCTGCAGGCAGAGTGGTTGAACGACCTCCACCTTAGTTGGATCACACGTAACAAGGGTGAGATCCAAAATTAAATTGGTGAAGAAGAATATGCAAATGAAATGAAATATGGTTATATGTGTACTAATCACATACACAATCATACAAAACCTGGAATAAATAATATGCTCATTTGGGTTCACAAACAATCATTCATGCAAAATCCCCTAATCAAAAAATAAGATCCCCAGGTGTAAGAGCTTTGTGATTTGGCCCATGTGGATATAATTGTTCTTATAAGGAGGTGATTATTCCTAATCGATAATAACATTGTTAAAATAAGAGAAAATTATTATAAGCTCTATAATGAAATTGGACATTGGACAGTTATGGAATACCATTGGATGATGGAATTTTTCAAATTAGTGACATTAAGCAGGTTAAATATGAAAAGTATTCTCTTAAAATGTTCAACATATAGCCATTTTAGATCTCAATTTCAAAATATTTGTCATACTATCAACCTTCCTAAGAGTATAACTCAATTAAACTATGACAATCTTGGAATGTATCTCTTATGTTTTTTGTGCACATAAAAAAATATTGTAAATACATTTAAGTACTAGCTTACCTTCTTTAAGGTCAAAGCATTATTTTCATCATTGTTTCCATCATCATCATCATCACTTGATCTTCTTATTCATTGTTCTTCAATGTCATCATTAGTATTGTTGTTATGATCATCATCATCATTTCATGAATGAATTTCTCTTTGTATCATTTCATTTTGTTTTATGCAATATTATTGCAATAACATTAGAATTCTATATAAAAATAATATGTTTTTTTTATGTTTAAAATTAGCCATATAATTAAATTAATAATATTCAAAATATATAAACTGAATTTTAAAATCAATTTCATATTAACAACAAATTATATTTTAAATAAAATTATATATAAATAATTTATAAAAATTATTCAAAATATACACTTATAATTTTATTTATTAATTATTTACTAACCAAATTAAACAATATTAAAAATAACATTTATTACTTTATATAAAAAAATATTTAATATTACAATTTGATCATTAATCACACTCTCAATTAAATAGTATTAACAATAACATTCACTATCCCATATAAAAAAATATTAATATTATAATTTAATAATTAATCAAATTCCTAAAAAAAATATAAAAAAAAACTCATAATAATGAAAATCTATTTATTAAAAACAAAAACAGAGTAAAACAAAAACAAAATCCATTCCAAGAATAAGTCTGAAAATTTTCACTAACAAAAATATTTGATAAGGTTACTCCACATAAATACAACACATGTTCTTACTCAATTATTGCAAAATCTCATTGTATAAAATGTCCACCTTATTCCATCATAAGGATTTCTGAAGAGCTGAAGATAGGCTATGTTCTTTTTGGTTAATTTTTTTAGGAGATCCTGTATAGAATCTACTTATTAATCCACATTCAAATTATTGATAATTTTTTTGCAATAATAAATCATAACTCCGTCGTTAAATAAATCATAAGGAAATTAGTATTTGGACACTGTTAGTTACCTTAACTTAGCCAATAGCAAAGCCTGACATTTTCCTTAAGGAAGCATCTCCCAAATTGTTTAAAAATAGGTTGAATATAGAAAAATGCGTTATCATTTCTTTAAAAAATCAAATGGAAATTAGAATTTGGACAATCTTGATTACCTTGACATGGGAGAACTTGATTACCTTGACATGGGAGAACTTGCTCTAGGGTAAATATTGTTGGTTTCCTTAACATAAATATTGTGGACGTCTCGGCTCTTGTTGAGGCATAAGTTAATTGCTATTGTGTGTGGCTTGCAGGCTGTTGCACCTAGCCTAGGTTTATAGTGGCATCCAGTGGGAGTTGAACCCGGACCTTGCTCAAGCAACTCTCACCAGTTACCGATTGTCCTAAATCTTAAAAAAAAAAAAAAAACATAAATATTGTTGGTTTCCTTAGCATAAGCTCTGGTTCAAGAGGAGGCAGATGCTCCCAAAACCCAGCCAAAAGCAGATCGTTCTCCACCAGCAGGATCTCCTGTTCAACGTTCAAAGAGTCCGCTAATCAAATCCTCCATTACCGTTAATCTTCCATGATGAAATTCACTAAGGTGGGCTGTGACAAGCCTGGGACTATTTGATTCACTAACTAAGCGGAATTCTATTGAAAATAGAGAGCTAGATGAGCTTCTATTTATAGGAATTTTTGGGACATGGAAGGGTCTATCTCACTCTAAGAACACTAGTCTCGAATGAGCCAGGAATGATTGATAAAAAATAGACCAATGTTTTGCAGAAAAATCTTATTTATTTTATTTTGGAAAAATTATCAAGAAATTGTGAAGTTATCAAAAAACTGTTTGGTGAAAAGTAATTTTAACTAATTTTTTCTTAACTATTAACTATTTATTTGAAGGTCTAAAATATTCAATGAAACATTCTATCTAATGGTGCAAACCAGTACACAATGGTAGCTAAAAAAGTTGTTAAAAAAAACGCAATTGTTCTTTAAAAAAAAAAAATCTTCCCTATTTTTTTCATCATTAAAAAAATTACAATATCATTTTTCTATATACTCTGTTCTTCCCTGTCCTATATATACTATTAGTTTGACTGCCTTTCTCTCAAAACAAATAACAAAATAGATCTTTCTTTAAAAGAATCATAGTACCTTTTACCACCACAGACGAAAAAACAAACGATTACATTACTATTAGTTTGTGTGCCTCTATCTCAAAACAGCTAACAAAATAGATCTTTCTTCAGAAGAACCATAGTACTTTTTTCCAACACAGATTAAAAAAACAAACGATTACAATCTAGCTACAAGCATTGCTGAATACAAAAAAGCAAAAGTGAAAATTGTTCCTATGCAGAATTAATAATCCAAGAATTCATGCACTTAATTATTAATGATCCAATAATTTATGCATTTATGCAGCAAAGTAGAATTTTCCCTGTACCGAGCTCTCAGGTTTTCAAAGTAAACCAGAGGAGAAATCACATATAGAGAAAACGCATGAGATAAAAGCCAAAGCCATGTGTAAGTGTCAAGCTCCAACTCTAGTGCCTTCCCAGCAGTGGAGTGTTGAGCGGTCAAAGTTTCGAATCGTTGCGTAATATCTGTCGGGAGCCGCAGAGAGATGCTTGTGACTCCAGTATGGTTCTGGCATCTCGTAAATCCAAGCCGTGAAACTCACACTATAGCCAGAGCGACTTATGCATGCGAATAGGCAATTGGAAGTCCTCTGACTCTCCTCATGGAGTTACTCTTGCTAGCCGTGAAACTCACACTGTAACCAGAGCGACTTCTGCATGCGAGTAGGAAATTGGAAGACCTTCGACTCTCCTTTTGGTATTACTCTTAGGGATGAAGAGTATAGTAGTATTAGAATAGATAGTGTGATTTGATTGTAGATGTCGTGAAATAAAGTTTGTATGGCGCAAATGCCAGGTTTGCAAGAATTACAGAAATTCCAAAAAGAGTGCCTGTCCAGAGATGCCAGGGGAAAGAGGAGCCAGACGGCCAATGTAGATGGTATGGTTTCTGATCGAGTCTTTTCACTAACATTGTGGACTGATACTGTTTGTTTCCTTGAGAACCTTCGGAGCTCTTCTTGCTCCATCTGAATAGATTTGGACGGTTCAAGGTGTTAAGGATCTTCTAGACCTTGACAGTTGCATTTTTGTTAGAAATATTAAAGTCACCTGCCGTGCCTTGGGCAGTGACAGGAAGAAAAAAGTACAAGGCAGCAGAAGATTGAGTGAGCAGCATTCTGTATTTAAGAAGAATGGAAGATCCGTAAGGATGAAATTAAATCTTGTATGGGCCGCAGCCACAGACAGCAGTGGAATTAATGGGCGTGAAGTTAATTTTGCAGGAGGAGCTAAAATTTCCCGTAATGTCAATCTACGGAGGAGCAGGTTTAATTAAAATAGTCAAGTCGGGCGTTTAAAGCTTAAACAACCAAATTGAAGTGAAACTGTTGAGAACATACGGAAAGTCTCTTATGAGAGGATAGGACAAGTGGTCCCTACCACTTGAGCGCAAAAGCGCAGATCGCACTTTTTGGAAATGTCAAATGTCTTGCAGATGTGGAATCTGTGATGTGCAATGTGCGCCATCGCAGCATCGTACATCGCATATTTCAAAAGAGCCATTACCATCCGCCATCGCAATAGGTTGAAATTGCGATATGCGACGGACGCGCCATCGCACCGTCGCAGTATTGCATGTCGTAAAGTTTGTGTTCCGCCCATCCAATATGTCATTGCAAATGTTAAAGTTGCGATGTTGCGCCATCGCACATCGCACGTCGTAATATCGCAAATCGCATTTTGGCCGACTATGAAGTGGTCCCCACTTGTACGTCGCATCATATTCAAAAGTTTTATGTATTTGTTTATGTTTTATATAGGTTTTGTATCCGCCGCGTCATATTAAAAAAAAGAAGGAAAAAGACCCGCGCATATTGTAATGAATGTATTGTTAGTGTGACCGCTGTGAGAGCCCGCAGGCAAAGAAAACATAGCAAGAAGAACGAAAGCATTGTTAGTGTGTTCTTGAGAGACAGAGAGTTGTTTGAGTGCACTGCGTTTGTAGCAGTCAAATATATTTTGTGAATCCCTCACTGTTGAGGAAGAAATTTGTAACAGTTTTTTTTGTTCTGTTTAATGATATAGAATAAAGCATTTTCATGCTATCTCTATTTGAAAATCGAAATTTTATTCTTTTAAACATCTCTATGTTGTAGAGGAGAGTTTCATTCTCTCCACTGTATGCAAGGAATTTTTCAATAATTTCAACATGGTATCGGAGCTAGTCTAGGCTCTTTGAAGATTTCAAAGAAGCTGAAAAAGAAGACTTGTTGCAGCATTTTCTCCAGCAGTGTGAAAAGCCCAACAGAAGTCGAAAAGTCAGGTACTTCTCAAAGATAACAGAGTTGTTATTTTGTTCGAAGAGTTTGTTCTTTCAAAAGGGAAAGACAATTTGTTTAAGTTTAGAAGTTCAGTTCAAGAGCAATGGCTGGACCAAGTACTGGAATGAGTCTTGGAAATATTCAACTTCCTCAGTTTAATGGAAAGAACTATGATTATTGGGCTATTACCATGAGAGCCATGTTTGTATCTCAAGACTTATGGGAATTAGTAGAAGATGGTTTTACAGAACCAGCTGATGTGCAGGCTTTTAATGCCTTAACTCAAGCAGAGAAGGATGTGTTGAAAAATAATAGGAAGAAAGACTCTAAAGCTTTCTTCTTATTGTATCAAGTTGTAAATGAGAGTGTGTTTCCCAGGATAGCAGCAGCTAAGAAATCCAAGGAGGCATGGGAAACTCTGAAAGTAGCCTATCAAGGTATGGAGAAAGTTAAGACAGCAAAACTTCAATTGCTGAGAAGAGATTTTGAAACTCTTTGCATGAAAGAGTCAGATAACGTAGACACATTTTTTACACATGTGATTAGGATTGTAAATCAGATAAGATCCCATGGAGAAACTCTTGAAGAGAGAAGGATTGTGGAGAAACTTTTGAGAAGCTTACCCTCAAAGTTTGATGTTATTGTAACCACCATAGAAGAGACCAAAGATCTCTCACGGTTTACAGTGGATGAACTTCATGCCTCGTTGATAACTCGTGAACAGAGATTGAGCAAAGATGAAAACTCATCTCTTGAGCACGCCTTCAAGACCCAGATGCCTTCAGGAAGAGGAAGAGGTCAAGGTAAAGGAAGAGGAAGAGGCAGAAGCCAGAATAGAGGAGGAAGGAACAACCCTTCACATTCACATGGAAGGAGTGACAGTCAAGGTCAGAGCCACAGCCAATGCAACAGCCAGCAAAGTGGACATCAACACCAACATGCTCAAGGACAAAGGTATGACAAATCCAATGTCCAATGTCATTATTGCAAGAAATATGGGCATTATGCCAATGAATGTAGAAAGAAGCAAAATGACATGAAAAATAGGGAAAATGCTAATGTAGCAAAAGAAGAAAAGAACCCAAGTAATGTGCTATTAGCTTGTAATGTAGCACAAAATAAAGAAGATGATGTTTGGTTCTTAGATTCAGGTTGTAGTAATCATATGACTGGCAACAAAGCAATGTTTGCCAATCTAGATGAAGAAGTAAAATTTGAAGTGACCACAGGGACTGACACTAAGATCTCTGTCAAAGGAAAAGGCAGAGTGAGTATTAGAGCGAGAAATGGGGAGCAGAAATTTGTCCCTGATGTGTATTATGTTCCAGGTCTGAAGTGTAATCTTTTGAGTGTTGGGAAGCTCATAAACAAAGGTTACAACGTAATTCTTAAAGATGATGTGTGCACAATAAAAGATATACCTCAAAGCAAGAAAATAATTCCTGAAATTAAAATGAACAGCAATACAATGTTTCCGCTCAAGCTCAACATTGACTTGAAAGGAAAAGAAAAGAGCATAGCAGCTGTAACACAAGAAGCCTTTCAGAAGGAAGCAAAGGATGAAAATTGGTTATGGCACTTGAGATTTGGACATCTCAATTTCGGAGGACTGAATTTGCTGCACATAAAAGGAATGGTAAGAGGTTTACCATTAATTGAAAAGCCTGACAGTCTATGTGAAGGCTGCATCTTGGGAAAACAACACAGAGAAAGTTTTCCTTCAGGGAAAAGCATAAGGGCGAAAGCACCCTTAGAAATCATTCATTCAGATTTATGTGGGCCGATGCAAACAACATCAGTTTCAGGCAGCAATTACATGCTGACCTTCATAGATGATTTCACAAGAAAAGTGTGGGTTTATTTTCTGAAATATAAGAGTGAAGTCTTTCAAAAATTTTGTCACTTTAAAGCTCTTGTAGAGAAACAAAGTGGGCTGTACATTAAAGTCCTTAGAACTGATAGAGGAGGAGAATATATATCAAAGGAATTTCTGTGTTTTTGCAGAAAGAACGGCATACACAAGCAGTTTACCACAAGGTACACACCGCAACAGAATGGAGTTGCTGAAAGGAAGAATCGGACCATAATGGAAATGGTGAGAAGTATGCTAAAGGCAAAACATTTGCCGAATGAATATTGGGCAGAAGCAGCAAACTGTGCTGCGTATATTTTAAATAGATGCCCTACAAAAGCAGTGATGAACAAAGTTCCAGAAGAAGCGTGGAGTGGCAGAAAATAGGGTGTCACCCACATGAGAGTTTTTGGATGTGTGGCATATGTACACATTCCAGACATATTGAGAAAGAAGTTGGATAGTAAGGGGGAGAAGTGTATTTTCCTTGGATACTGTGAAGATTCCAAAGGATACAGATTGTATAACCCATCCACGAAGAAGTTTGTGATAAGCAGAGATGTGCAATTTATTGAAGAAGAAGCATGGGATGGAAGCATTGAGAAAACAGTCAATGTTAAAAGCTGTTTATCTCATGATGAAGATGATGCAGATGTGGTTGAAATCAACAACCCATTCGTTGCACAACCTCCACCAGCACAAGGACAACAAGGGACACCTCAGGCAACAGCGAGAACACCCTTGAGAAGAAGCGGGAGTGCATCTCCAAGAACACCACATGGAGCGGAAATGAGTGCTTCATCAAGCACAACTACACCAAGTGAAAGCGGAACAAGGTTCAGAAGCCTTAGAGAAATCTATGAGCAAGGAGAAGCAGATGAAGGTATGAATTCCCTATTTTCTTTGTATTGTCAAGTTGATGATCCTATTCATTTTGAAGATGCAATTAAAGATAGAAAATGGATAGAAGCTATGGATGATGAAATTAAAGCCATAGAGAAGAACAGAACATGGGAGTTGGTTGATCTCCCAGAAGGTAAAGAAGTCATTGGAGTTAAATGGGTCTACAAGACCAAGAGCAATGCTGAAGGAAAGATAGAAAGACACAAGGCCAGACTTGTTGTCAAAGGATATAAGCATAAGCATGGTATAGATTATGAAGAAACTTTTGCACCAGTTGCAAGAATGGAAACCGTGAGAGAAGTACTGTCCATAGCAGCACAAAACAAATGGAAAGTATATCAGATGGATGTAAAATCTGCATTTTTAAATGGAGTTTTAATGGAAGAGGTATATGTAGAACAACCTCTCGGATATGAGAAGAAAGGCCAAGAGCACAAGGTCTGCAAATTGAAGAAAGCTCTTTATGGGCTGAAGCAAGCGCCAAGAGCATGGTACAGTAGGATAGACTCTTATCTACTAGAAAATGGATTTGAAAAGTGTGAGGGAGAACCCACCCTCTACATCAAAGAAAAGGCTAGTAAGATGTTGATTGTTGTTTTGTATGTTGATGATCTGATATTTACAGGTAATGATGATTGCCTTGTTGAAAATTTTAAAACAGTCATGAAAGATGAATTTGAAATGACTGACATGGGTTTGTTGAGATACTTCTTAGGAATAGAAGTAGAGAAAAATGAAAAAGGTATTTTTATATCTCAAGCAAAGTATGTGAATCAAGTTTTAGAAAGATTTAATATGCAGGAGTGCAAAGCTGCAATTACTCCCACAGTAATGGGATTGAAGTTGAGAAAAGATGACAACAGCAAGGATGTTGATCCAAGTTTGTATAAAAGCATAGTTGGCAGCCTCATGTATTTGACTGCAACTAGGCCGGATATTATGCATGCTGTTAGTTTAATTTCCAGATTTATGGAGAAGCCAAAAGAGGCACATTGGCAAGTAGCAAAGAGAATTCTGAGGTATGTGAAAGGAACAAAAATATTTGGTATTTTATATACTACTTCAGAAAATTCAAAATTAGTTGGATACACTGACAGTGATTGGGCTGGAAGTGTAGATGATCGGAAGAGCACTTCCGGTTATGTTTTTCATATGGGTTCAAGAGCCATTTCATGGGCTTCTAAGAAACAGCCTATTGTAGCATTATCTACAGTAGAGGCAGAATATGTGGCAGCTACAGCAGCAGCATGTCAAGTAATTTGGATGAGAAGAATGTTGAGAAGTTTGTGCCAAGAACAGGTAAAAGGGACAGTGATTTATTGTGACAATAGCTCAGCTATTGCATTATCAAAGAATTATGTGTTTCACATGAGAAAGAAGCACATAGACACAAAGTTTCACTATATCAGAGAATTGGTGAACAATGGAGAAATTGTTTTACAACATTGTAAAACAGAGGAGCAATATGCAGATATTTTGACAAAGCCATTGGCGCAAAAGACATTTGAATTTTTGAGAAAATGTTTGGGTTTGATGGATAACCCAGCAGCTGACTTTAAGAGGGAGTGTTAGAAATATTAAAGTCACCTGCCGTGCCTTGGGCAGTGACAGGAAGAACAAAGTACAAGGCAACAGAAGATTGAGTGAGCAACATTCTGTATTTAAGAAGAATGGAAGATCCGTAAGGATGAAATTAAATCTTGTATGGGCCGCAGCCACAGACAACAGTGGAATTAATGGGCGTGAAGTTAATTTTGCAGGAGGAGCTAAGATTTCCCGTAATGCCAATCTACGGAGGAGCAGGTTTAATTAAAACAGTCAAGTCGGGCGTTTAAACCTTCAACAACCAAATTGAAGTGAAACTGATGAGAACAGACAGAAAGTCTCTTATGAGAGGATAGGACAAGTGGTCCCTACCACTTGAGCGCAAAAGCGCAGATCGCACTTTTTGGAAATGTCAAATGTCTTGCAGATGTGGAATCTGCGATGTGCGATGTGCGCCATCGCAGAATCGTACATCGCATATTTCAAAAGAGCCATTACCATCCGCCATCGCAATAGGTTGAAATTGCGATATGCGACGGACGCGCCATCGCACCGTCGCAGTATTGCATGTCGTAAAGTTTGTGTTCCGCCCATCCAATATGTCATCGCAAATGTTAAAGTTGCGATGTTGCGCCATCGCACATCGCACGTCGCAATATCGCAAATCACATTTTGGCCGACTATGAAGTGGTCCCCACTTGTACGTCGCATCATATTCAAAAGTTTTATGTATTTGTTTATGTTTTATATAGGTTTTGTATCCGCCGCGTCATATAAAAAAAAAGAAGGAAAAAGGCCCGTGCATATTGTAATGAATGTATTGTTAGTGTGACCGCTGTGAGAGCCCGCAGGAAAATAAAACATAGCAAGAAGAACAAAAGCACTATTAGTGTGTTCTTGAGAGACAGAGAGTTGTTTGAGTGCACTGCGTTTGTAGCAGTCAAATATATTTTGTGAATCCCTCATTGTTGAGGAAGAAATTTGTAACAGTTTTTTTTGTTCTGTTTAATGATATAGAAGAAAGAATTTTCATGCTATCTCTGTTTGCAAATCGAAATTTTATTCTTTTAAACATCTCTGTGTTGTAGAGGAGAGTTTCATTCTCTCCACTGTATGCAAGGAATTTTTCAATAATTTCAACAATTTTGATTGAAGACAATAGCAGTTTGTCAAACAGGAGTCGTCTTTATAGAGTAGCTGGTTGTAGCCTTGAATTTTTTATCGTTTGAAGGGAGGTTAGTGCATGAGGGGAGGTCTGTGATCATCTTCAGTGTCTGCTCAAAGGAGGGAGAAATTATTTCTGGTTTTTACCGACGGTCGGATCGGATGCATAGGGTCGGAATTTACATATTTTTAAATTTTTCAAAGGAAGGAGGTGCTAGTTGCTGTTTGAAGCAAGAGTTCATGATAAGCTAAGAGTGGTAGTAACGACTTGAAGGCACTTCCGGCCGCCGAGTGGTTATTAACCGTTTCACTTTCCCGTCCTTATCGTAATTATGGATTTAAGGGTGGCTGGGTGGTAGGACGGGGAGGGTGTGACGGGTGGAGGGGATCTGTTAGATCCTAGTACACAGCCAATTTTTTAATGAACGGTCTTTTGGTTACGTGTTTTCACTTATTGTTTCTCTTCTTATTTTTTTAAGATTTTGGGATGGGACACCTGGAGGACCACATTCCTAGGTGCATGGAGGACCCATTAGACTTGGCGTTCCTTCGGGACTTGGGTACGACAGAGGAGTTAGGTGCTTTGAGTCATGGTTGCCCGATCATTTCGTGAATTCCGTCTGTGAAAGGAAATCTGGGTTTGGGTCCCTTTGCTCATCTGAGGGATGGGGAAGCCATAAATCCTTCCATACAGTCGTAGGGCTGTGCATCAAAACCTATCAGACCCGTTAAGAACAGAAAACTTTTAAGCTTTGGTTCAGAGATCCTGTGGGAGAGACTGGAAAGCTTGACGAAGAGGGCGGTGGTCGGTCGTTGGAAATTCCCGGATTATAGCAAAGGTGACCTTATGGTGTGGTTGATGGGTTAGTGGAAGCTGAAGCTGGGCTACAAGCTAGTCATAAGCAAGCTCGAAAGTGGATGGTATTGTTTTCACCTATTAAAGGAGGAAGATGTAGCAGTGGTTATGGCAAACACATGGGTTTCGAGAAGGAGTTTCCTAGCTCTGCATAAGTGGGACTGTGCCTTTCACCCGACCAGGAACGCTCTAGTGAATCACTTACTATGGGTGAAGTTGAAAGGATTTTCGTTACAATTCTAGTGTAAGAAAGCTCTCATAGCGATCAAGGACAGTATAGGGACGTGTAAGTTCATAGAACGAAATTGTAATGTCACTTATGATAAATGCTGCTCATGGATTTTGGTGGAAGCACCTTTTGTGGGGGAGTTACCAGATAGTGTAGACCTGTTGTGGAAGGGGTTTATTCACAGTCAGTCCTTAGATTACTGGAAAGTACCTTTCCTCTTTCGCAATTGCTTGAGGAATTTTGAAGGTCTTACAGAGAAGGGGAAAAGGCTGGATCAGAGGCCCCATAGGAAAAATCCAAGGATGCGAGTCGAGATCCCGTACCACATGAAGGAAGGTGCACGAAAAATTTCTAGAGCTCATTCGATGGAAGCATTGGAGGTTCCAATGCAGCAAATGGATAAGTCTTTATCGAGTCCTAGGTACTGTTATTCTTTCTCCGGTTGAGGATGAACCTTTTTTTCCATTAGTTCCACTGGGAATCACGGGGTCTGAGTCTACCTCTGTTATATTTTTCGGAAAAGGATTCCTATGAGGTTCACCTTCTGTCATCCATTCCTCAGGTGAGGAGATTTGGAGGCGGGGGGGAGAGAATTTATTCATCCCAGATGAAGGGGTTTATGATTTGGAATCCCTATCTCCCGATAATTTTGGGGGACCTCTACCTGTGGGGGAGCAACTGGGGCGAAAGCAGGGTACCCCTGAGCCTGTGCTATCGTCGTGAAGGTTGGAGAATCAAACTTCTCTGACAACCTCAGTTGGAAGCGACTTAGAGCCTCTGCTGATGGGGATTAACCGAGTTTTGATCCCTCTTAGGGTGGACAGGGGTCGTGAGGAATCCTCGACTTCACTGACTTGTCCTGAGTCGTGGTCAAACATTGCTATAAGGCGGGGAAAGGATAAAGTCAAGAAGAAGAAGAAATTACTACAAATAATTGATTTAGGGGACATGTATCCGGAGAACAATTTTAGGGACGTCCCTGTTTCTTTGGCTATCAATCGGGTCCTTGGAGCTTTGACCTAGGAATCACGGGTACCACCATGAAGCTGGTCTCTCTCAATATGCGGGGATTGGGGTGGCGGGCAAAGTTTCTTACGATCAAAAATTTCTTCTTTCTTAGTAATCCTTCTTTTATTTTTATACAAGAAACTATGAACTCTGTTGATTGTGCTTTATTGTACTTTTGTGCCATATATCTAGATTGGCACATTGTGGCGGTGGATGTGGAGGGTCAATCTGGAGGTTTGGTGGCCCTGTGGAATCCATCCTGGGCATCCTTCAGAGCTTTCAGATTCTCTGGTGGCATTCTGTTGTCGGGGCACTGCAGGGGCTTTTTGGAGTGCATAAATCTCTTAAACATTTATGCCCCATATAAAAACAGGATGGATTTTTGGAAAAATTTGGAAGTGAGTGGAGTGCTGATGCTCCAAACTATTATGCTTGCAGGAGACTTGAATTGCGTTCTTAATGGGGGGGAAATATGGGGAAAATTTGGAAGAAGGGATCATCTGGTGGGTTTCATCAATAATATTCTTAAAGAAGCTGGCATTAGTGAAGTCAAATTCGCTGAGGGGGAACCTTCTTGATTAAATGGAAGAAAGGGGGAGGCTTTTATAGGAAAGTTGCTGGACCGAATTATGATTAGCAATGGTTTGAAACTAAAGATGGAAAACTTGTGGGTGCAGGTTGAGGACTTGTCGGTTTCTGATCATCGGCCTATCTCTTTCCAGTGGGTCTTTGAAAACAGAAATGTCGGATTTCCCTTTAAGTTTAAGCGGACATGGTTGGAGTGTGAAGGTTTTAACTTAATGATTAAATCTTTCCTTAGATCTCATCAGTGACCGGAAGGAACATCTGGGCTTCGTTTATACTGAGCACTATGAAGGATTTAAAAAAGAAGATCAAGACATGGGAATGGAACCATAGGAAGAAAACGAAGGAAAGAATTTTGGAGATCAGAAGGGTAGGGTCAAAAATCCTTCAGGATATCGGGAAGGGGTGTTATTCTGATGACTACTGGGATCAATTGAAGAATTTGTAAGAGGAATATGACAAGTTTCTAGCAGAGGAAGAACATGAATGGAGGTTAAAAAGTCGGGCAACATGGCTTGAATGTGGCGACAAAAACACTAAATTTTTCCATAAGATGGCGAATGGGAGAAGGGCTATGAATGCTATTTGGGAAATTGATACCGCGAGGGGGAAGTTCTGCACCACCGAAGAGATTAAGAAGTAAGCCTTAAATTACTTTAGTAAGTTATATGAGAAGGATGATAGTGAAAATATTACAACCCAGTTGGAATATTTTGAAAACTATCCTGTTATGTTCAACAGTGATGACCGGAGGATGCTCAAAAGGAAGGTTACCATAGAAGAAATTAGAGAGACTTTGAAATCCTTTGCGGTGGATAAGGGTCCGGGGCCAGATGGTTAGACTCCAGACTTCTTGCATTTTTTTGAAGACTTTTTGGAGGTTCTTGTGGAGATGGTGGAAGACGTAAAGTCTTCGAGGAAAATTTCGGGTGGGATAAACTCCACTTTCCTGGTGTTAATCTCGAAGAAGCAAGGAAAAAAAAACTTTTGATGATTTTCACCCAATCTCATTGTGTAATACCCTCTATAAGATTATTTCAAAGATAATTGCAGATCGGATAAAAGGAACTCTGTCGAAGTTTATCTCGTTGGAGCAGGTTGGTTTTCTGAAGGATAGGAGTATACACGAAGCAGTGGCTATAACATAAGAGGTCATTCATACAATGCACTTAAAGAAGGTAGATGGGGTGGTTATGAAATTAGACCTTAATAAGGCTTACGATAGGGCTGACTGGTCTTTTTTAAGACTGATACTGTTTAAAATAGGTTTGGACAGAAATCTGGTGGATTGGTTTATGGCATGCATTACTAAGACCTCGATGGCAATAATCATAAATGGAAGTGTGTCGGAGTTTTTTAAGCTGAGAAGGGGTTTAAGGAAGGGATGTGCCCTTTCCCCACTGTTGTTCATCTTGCTTATTGATGCTTTGAGCCTAAAAAGCCAACGGGCTAAATCACTGGGGAAGTTCAAAGGTATTAGCATAGGTAAGGATAAGATGATAGCTCGTAACCTTTTCGTGGAAGATGTCTTGATATTTGGGGAGAAGAATGGTAAAAACTGGGAAGAAATGCGAGACATTCTCGACGGTTTCTCGGTGGCTTTGGGCATGTTGATTAGCAGGGGTAGGTCTTGCATTTTCATTGTGAAGGAAGAAGATAAGGAGGCAAATGAGCTGGGTTACCTTTTTTATTACAAAACTGAATGCCTTAGTAATGGAATGACCTATCTAGGTTTCCGTTTAAAGCCTACGAGGTATACGACTAAGGAATGGAACTGGTTATCGGAGAAGTTCAAGAAAAAGATCAACATATGGTCATCAAGGTGGCTATCTAGGGGTGACAGGTTAATACTCTCACAAGCGGTCTTGCAGTAGTACACGGTCTATTGGGCACATATATTTGTAATTCCGAAAAAAATTATTGAGGAGATTGTAAGGTTTATGGCCAGGTTTATTTGGAGTGGTAGCAACGAAAGAAAAACAATACAATTGGTTAGGATGGACTGCATTATGAAGCCAAAGGAGAAGGGCGGGTGGGGACTACTGGATATAAATACGTTTGGGAAAGCGCTCATCTTTAAATCTATGTGGAGGGCCTTAACAAAGGATTGTTTGTGGGCGGAGATTATTAGAGTGAAGTACATAGGAAAAAGAAGTAAGGAAGAGGTCCTTCTCAAGGGTTGGGCTGATACGAAAAGCCGGTCAGAAATATGGAGGGGACTAAGTAGAATTTGGCCTAATTTTAGCGAAAATGTGGTTTGGAACTTTGGTGGTGGAAATAAGATCCTGATTGGAGATAACCAGGGTTATGGAAGGATGCAGATGCATCAAATTAGTCCTGAAATCATAGAATTTTACAATAGGAGAGGTATTTTTTTTATGGGGCAGTTGATAAAGAAATGAGAGAAGGAGACTCCTGTTTGGAAGAGCTTTAGAGAGATGTGTCTAGCAGAAGCATTCAAGGAAGAATGGGATAAGTATATCCTATCACTAAAACACATTGGTTTTAGAAGGGAGCAGGGGGGGATAAATTAACCTGGAATGGTACTACGATGGAAAATAAGATAAAATCGAGAGAGGCCTATCAGTCCCTAACTGAGAAAAGACTACATAGAGAGCCGGATTGCTGGTTTAAACAACTCTGGAAAGCTTAGGTACAGGTGAAGATGACTATATTGGTGTGGTTGATATGGAGAAATCGAAATTTGACGTGGGAAAATTTATAGAGAAGGGGATGGAAGGGACCGAGAAGGTGCGTGATGTGCCATATCCAAGAAGAAAACAATTTTCACCTGTTTTATGGTTGTTGGTTTGTGCAGGATGTTTATCACTCTTTATGTACACAGCTAAAATTGTGTGCCAGAAATTATATATCAACAGAAGAATGTTTTAGGTGGTGGGCAGAAAAAGGTAGGAAGCTGAGGATGATCCCTATCCTGGTACATTGGCTTATATGGAAAGCAAGGAATCGGTGTATTTTTTAGGACATTGTCTGTAGTCCGATGGAGATATGTTTTCAGGTATTCAGCTATATGGCTAATATGAATTTCAGGGACAAACTGCCAAAGGATCTATCTAAGAAGATGAGACCAGTGGATATGATTTATCCAACAGGTTTTTTCGATGGGGCATCTTAGTCCCAAAATTGTGGGTGTGGGGCGTGGCTAATGCTGTCACCTGATTGCCATTATAAGATATTTTGGAATGGAGATAGAGGAACGAATATGAGAGCTGAAACAGTTGCACTGTGGGGTCTTTTATGGTTCGCTACACACTGATATATAGAACATTTGTGGGTGTACGGTGACTCAAAGGTCATTATTGACCACTTGAAAAAAGGAACGAAGCTGAATCTTGATGCTTTAATGCATTGGATGGAGAGGATAAAAGACCTAATGAGATCCTTCAAAACCATCAATCTCAGTCATGTGTATAGAGAGAAAAATATGGAAGCAGATAGGTTGTCTAAAAAAGGTCTAATTGAGAGTTTTGGGGATATGTTCTATGAGCTGCATAATGTCTTAGGTATCAGAGTTAAAGGAAAAGTCACTTTAAATTAAGAATGCTTACTGATTTCCTGTTTGTGGAATGCTATAAATTGCAGAGTTTTGTCATGAAGTTTCGAATATAAATAGTTTTTATCTACAAGCTGATAAGTATGTATTGATAGATGATAGTTCTATGTTTTTGTAAGCTGAAACTGTCTCAGGAACTGAGTGATGAGATACTCTCTTTTCAGGTGCTAGTTGCCTTCTTTTGTGGAACATTTGTACTGAGATTTGCTACAATGTATTTTATATCGTTTTGATTTTGTCTTAAAAGATGACAAGGAAAAATGGACTGATGATAGATCTTTGTCTGTTTTCAAAATGTCTGAGATTCTGTGATGAACATGGATGTATTGTAGATGGCTATTTTGATGCTTTCTAGTTTGTGCCCTAGTAACACTATATAATATCAGCGGTATTTTTCTTGCTGATTAAAAAAAAAAAAAAATCCTGGGTACCACTGGCTTGGACAACAAATCTACCACCAAATAATTGTTTACAATGTGCATTGTGTGAATATGTTATGGGTTTCATTTAAAAACTACATTGTTTTGATTGTGCCTACAGGATTATTCTTTTATCATTGCTAACCAAGAGATATTTAATGGTGGATGGAATTTTATGTGAAAAATGTTTAGGCAAACAACACTGAGTACAATTGCTTCTTTCATTGGTCAAATGCAATGAATTTTATCAATGCATTGGTTAAATGCAGTGAATTCTATCTCATGCCTCACAAAGAATAGCCTCCCAACGAGACACAGATTTTCAAAAACCCAAACCAAAAAATGTCATTCTAGAAACCATAAATTTTAATGATATTATATAAGAATTAAATTTGAAAAAAAAGGCTACATTTTTGTTTGAAAGGTTAATTTCATTTTATCTTTTAATATTGAGAAGTTAAAATAAAATATTCTTTTTATATGAAAATGATAGATGATTTAAAATTTTATATATACTTTACACATCACGCCTTTTACTATATCAATTTGTGCATACTTTAAACAGAAAACCCATCTTCAAATCAAAACTCCACACAGACTTTAACAAATACACATACATAGTACTGGTTAACCAAAGTTATAATTTTTTAGAAATTATATGGAAAGATTTTAGTGGGACCATTTACTCATAGACTATATAAAAGGTATATAAAATTTATATGGAGAAAATTCAACTTGACCAATTATTTATAATCTATATAGAAATTATAAGAAGGAAATTTATTAAGATTATTTTGGATGTCATTTTGGAACATAATTAAATTGTTCTACAATTAAAATGTTTTTCTTGCTTACAAGGTAATTAATCCAATGATTTAAAAAATTCTAATAATTTTTTAAAGATAATAAAAATATAATATTATTTTATGAATATTAGTGCAATATCCAATTTTAAAAAATGATTTAAAATCTCTGAATATAATTTATTAAAAACTTTTACAATAAAATATGCTCATTATGATGCAAAACATTATCTATAAAAAAAGAAAAAATAACATTATATTTTGTTAACAAGAATCAATATTTGATTTGAATATTACTTATTCAACACTGAATTTATCATAATAAGGAATCAAACCTGCTTTGAATAAATTTTGATCCATGTTGCTCAATGTCATGTCTTCATACTAAGTAGTCATAAATAATACATGATAGTACTATTCATAAATCCAAGCAAGTGGAGTAAATGCAAGCCATTGGAGTAGGTGGAAAAAGGATCCATAGTGGAGCTATGAAAGATTGGTATGTATCGTTAGTATATTCACCCAACAAGAGCATGAGGAGCTCATTCCAATTGTATTTGTTTCTCCTTTATGATAGGAAAGAACATTCACCACAACCAAAAATTTTGATCTTCAATGTCCACTACTAAGATGTAGTTTCAAGAAATAGGTAATACATATATGCATAAACTCCATAATAATAGAATTTTATAGTACTAAAATGATAAAGTTTGTTTTTTTTTAAATTTCATGATATGGGGAAAATTTGTTAACATTCAAATTTTTTAATTAGCATGATTGCCCAGAGAGACACATTCTACAACCCAGTATGATGTGTAACACTGGCCGTCATCAAATTTGAAATTTGACTTATGTTGGCCAAAATAGAAAATTTAAAAATTCTAAAAGTAAAAATAATTAATTTAAATATTTTATATAGTTATTCAAATTCAACTTATATGATAAAATAACTATCATAAATGTATGATAGCTTTTTTATCTTAGAAACCAATGAAAAAAAAACTATAATACAATTATCTTATGGATATATTAAAATCTCTAAAGACATATTTATTTTTACGTCAAAGTTGTAATATTTTAAAATTTTATTTTCATGCCATGTAAGAGAGCGAATAAGAGAAGTAGAGATGGATATATATATATATATATATATATATATATATATATATGAAGCATGTGTGTTTTGTGGGGGGGGTGGTGGGGGGTGAGATAGAGAGGCAAAGAAGGAGAGATGGAGGGAGATATAGATATAGATGGAGGGGGGAGAGAGGGAAGAAGAATTATCGCATTGGATGCATCGATTTTAGTGTAGATGGTGATTTCTAATCCTATTTGATTGCTTGCATTGAAGGAGATAAACTAAAGGATAGGGGAGAGGAGGAATGAAGAGGGAGAGAAGGAGAGGAGTGAGAGAGGGAGATAAGCGTAAGAGAGAGAGAGAGATGGAGACAAAAATATGCAGGTGGGAGAGGGGGGGGGAGAGAGAAGGAGATAGTGACAGGGTTGGAGAGAGAGAGAGAGAGAGAGATGGGGGAAGAGACAGGGAGTTGGGAGAGAAAGGACTTGAGAGAGAGGAGGAGAGAGGGGGGATGAAGAGATGGATTTGGAAGGGGAGAGAGGGAGGGAAGAAGAAATACATACAAAGAGAAAATTGGAGTGAGAGAGAGAGAGGGGGAGTGAAAAGGAAGAGATGGAGAGAGAGTGGGTATGTTTAGGGTGATATAGAGAGACAAAGGAGGAGAGATGGAGGGAGATATAGATATAGATGAGGGGGGGAGAGAGGGAAAAAATTTTCTTGCACTAAATGCATTGAATTCATGGTAGATGGTGACTTCTAATCCTATTTGATTGCTTGCACTAGATGCATTGATTTTAGTATATATTTTTATTTCAAATTATATTTGATTGCTTGCACTAGATGCAATGATTTTAGTATATATGTTTATTTCTAATCTTATTTTATCTCTTGCACTAGATGCATTGATTTTAGTGTAGACATTGATTTCTAATATTATTTGATTGATTGCATTATGTGCATTAATTTCAATATAAGAACAAAAAAATGATTGAAAATGTGCATTGATTTTTGTTTTATAGTAATTCAACCTATTAATATTGGAGAGCAAGAGAGACAATGCATGATGTTTACTACAATAGTTCCAGTTAAAGAATTGAATGGTTTAAGATCTCAATTATCATTTTCATATAATTGATAAGAAAATATGGAAAAACTAACAAATAATGTAAAGATTTATGGAAACAATAACAAATGATGTAAATATTTGTAAATCTGATCACTCATTAAAAAAAATTAAAAAATACATTATTTCTTGACTTTTGCAAAACAAACTATAGACAAAAAAATCATCAAAATATTTTGAAGGACATGAATTATTTCAAACGTTAGCAATGAAACATATGATATTATTGATAAAATAAAACTTTAATCTGCAAATTATATTATTGATAAAATAGATTACACACATTTATACAAGAATTAGTCTCAAGATAGGAAATCTATCTTGGACGTACAATAAGTTGGTTGAGGGAATATCTCAACCTCACACCAAATAAGGAAACTAGATTTAGCTAACCTAGGAAATAGGAACAGACTCTATTCATAGAGAGTCACAACTGGACAAGTAGGAATTACACATTCTAACACACCCCCTTAATGACTACTTGTCTCGATATCACTTCGCAAAATCTAGTTGTGATCAAACATAACAAAGAATATGTCGACGTCCATATAAAGGAGCAACCATCCACCGGAATGCATGGGTACCAACCGCTGCAACCGCTGGTCTTGTAGGATGTCCTTCGTATACATGGTTTTGTCAACCATTATCACTGTATACATATGTACCTGTATCTACAGATCCCCCTCCAATGTGGGTTTTATCGGATGACCCATAACCATGCTCTTCCTTCTCGGGGTTTTATCGGATGACCTGTAACCATGCTCTTCCTTCTCGGGGTTTTATCGGATGACCCGTAACCATGCTCTTCCTTCAATGGGAAAACACTAACACAGACCTGTTTCTAGTCTGCTTCACTATTATACGTGGTTTCTAGCTGACCACAAACTGACACTGCAAAATGGTTTATGGTTGACCATGAACCTGTAGTTACAAAGTGGTTTTAAGATTACCACGAATTTTTACGGGGATACACATGCCTTTACAAGGCTTACATACTCCAACTCTTGGAGTTATCAGGTACATACAAAGACCACTCCAAAACCACCCTAGACTTGCTTACCATTCAACTCTGTGACTCATTAAAAACCACACAAAAAAAACTTTCACTTTCGTTGTCCATCCTCCTTTAAATGTTGTCGCTGCTCCATTACATCATATTTTGAAATGTTCACATCTTGGGCATCTTTGTCTTTATCAATTAAAAACTTGGAACTCCATCCTTAACCTGTCATTTGTTAGAGTAGTCAATTCTAACAAAATTAACTTCATATTGAGGTGACTAATCTCAATATGTATATTGATTTTAGTTCCAAAATACTTCCATCATGGCATATTTGTTTTAGGAAAAATACACACAATCATGCTTTCAACTAGCTACAAAGACACATTAATTTTTCATATCACATATTAATGCCCAAAAGCACACTGATGCGCCTCATTTCCAATGTCTCCCACACATACTGCCGTGAACAGGCCTCCTTGTCGCTTGAATTCGATTTCGATGACTGGAAAAACTTTTTCCTAGTACCCGATCCTTGGATATATCCATGTCATCAACACCCAACAACATTTTTCTTCCTTTGAATTGCTCCTTCAGCTCCCCAATTCTCAATGCAGTGTCCGGAAGATTTAACACTGATTCAAGCTGGCCCATGTGAATGCCCACAGGCAGAATTTTGATGCCAACAGAACGACCATAGTATTCAAGTCCAATGTAACCTCTCTTTGATTCATAATCTAGGCCAAGAATCCTACTGCAGCAGGAGAGAAAATGTCGAGCATAATCAAATGTATGGAAACCAATCAAGTCCGAGTTAAGTAGAGCCCTGAGGATACCCTTTTATGAAAGGGACGCAAGGGACGGCCCCTGCGCTGTTCAGATGCCGATGACTAACAAAGTTTTAATGTGAATTATAAATAACATGGAAATGCGCAAGCAATACTCCAAAAAACAAAATGTAAAGCGCTACAGTTCACCTCACTGTTCTTAATGACGCAGAGGCAAACTCAACTTCACACTGCACACACTTAAATGGCAGATTCTGTGCAACAACACATGAAATTGTGCTCGCCTTTAACCTTCTTCGCAGCGGCACACACCAGCAGCCACTGTGGACGTTGAGCTGAATTGAGTTGAAAAGGCAGATTGTAATTTCAAACCACACACACCATTCACTACCCGCGAAGAGGAGAGAGGCGTTGACAGCGTAGACAAAACGCAAGCAATCTTAAATAAAAAACGTTTGATTACATTGTTCCTTGGAGAAATCGGCAACCGTTCTGCCACCGATCATCTTTCACATCGATTTTTTTAAAAACCGCACACACTGGAAATTCTGGAAGGTTTCTTTTAAACTGTCTTTGATGGCGGTCAATGCACGATTATCCCTCGCGCTGGCAGAGATGGCACAGGCCGCCATCTTCTGTTCTTCTCACACACCTAAAACCGTTGGCAAAATGTCAAAATGTTTCAATTCAACGGAAAAGTATCATGCCGTGAGTTCAGGTACAAGCTTCAATTGCAGCAGCAAACCGAAAGGCAGCACGGTTTTCAAATAATACTACTCGGCTGAGTCGACTCGAACATTGACTCTTACACCCACGCAGCGCCACCAGCCACGCAGTGACAGGCTGCCTTTAAAACAAAATACAACACACGTATTCTATTTCCCTCAGCCCAGGAAGGGCCGAGGTCCAGAACTTTACAACTCTGATACCAAAATAAAACTTTAATCTGCAAATTATATTATTGATAAAATAGATTACACACATTTATACAAGAATTAGTCTCAAGATAGGAAATCTATCTTGGACGTACAATAAGTTGGTTGAGGGAATATCTCAACCTCACACCAAATAAGGAAACTAGTTTTAGCTAACCTAGGAAATAGGAACAGACTCTATTCATAGAGAGTCACAACTGGACAAGTAGGAATTACACATTCTAACAAAGAAAATATGGAAAAACTAACAAATAATGTAAAGATTTATGGAAACAATAACAAATGATGTAAATATTTGTAAATCTGATCACTCATTAAAAAAAATTAAAAAATACATTATTTCTTGACTTTTGCAAAACAAACTATAGACAAAAAAATCATCAAAATATTTTGAAGGACATGAATTATTCAAACGTTAGCAATGAAACATATGATTTCAAGGATAAACTTGATGTAGTAAATTATCAATACTCTTCAAGATTTTTATTAATACATGGAGGGACACTATTAAGAATTATTAATTGTCAAAAGTAGTGATACATGAAATTAAATGAAAGAAATATGAAGTATCAATCATCTTGCAAACTATTGACAAGATTGTCTGCCTTCTTCATCACCAACTAATTACTAAGAGAAAATTACATACACATAGAAATATCACACAACAATTGTAACATTCACAAATATTACCATCCAAATTCAAACACATAAACACAGAAACCACTCAAAAAATCGAAGGGAAAAAGTACAAACCATTCAAGGTAAACAACAAAAACAAAATTAAAGAAGAGAAGATATAGTCATGTCAAACAAATGAAACATAATGTAAATTTCAAAGTATGAAGTTTATCTCAAACATATACATAATAATGATAATCTAAAAATGTCTCATTGTTGCCGTCAACTGAAACCAGCGTAGATCCATCTAACTCTGGATCTATCATGCCCCTAGAGAGATCAAATCCTTAGATATGTAAACCTTTCATCAAATTCTACACTCCAAAAAAAAGATTTGCACCTCTAAAGATTTGATCTCTCTACCCATGATAAATCCCGAGTTAGATGAATCTAGTATATAAAAATGAATAATAATAACATTAAAAAAATTCATAAAAGTAAAATATATTAAGAATAATTCCCATATTTTTAATTAAAGAATTTTGAAATAATTTTCATTTCCAATTTTACAAATAATTTTCATTTATATAAGAAATAAATTTATATAGCCTTGTTCAATTTTAAACCCTAATGTCATATAAATTTTAAATGAAAAGCAGCAGAAATAAATTCATATGCCAAGAAACAATTGCCATAAAATGCATATAATCTGCAACAGTTGAAAGAACCTGGAAATTTTCAAATATAATATTCCACTAAACAATTACTATAAAATGCTTCCTGGTCGTTGAAGAGTATGAATCGTAAATTAGCATAAAAATTATTTTTTCAAAGTTTTTTTCCACGAAACAGATTATTATGAAAAATATACTAAAATTGTTAAGAGGCACCCTAGTTTTAAGTTATTAAATTACCTGAATGAGAGATAGTGGTGAATTGTTATACGCGTCATTGATTTAATAGACAGACATATTTTCTCTTTGGTTCGTCCAATTTGCTTTAATGTAACTTTATTTACTTTAAATTTATAATCACGGGTGAGAATTGATAAGATAATGAGAAAGCATTAAAAGAAATCTCAATGATCGTTCCTAACTTATATGCTTGCATTCCAATTTCAATGATGGTTCAGAAATTATGTATTTGCATTCGATATATAAATTCCATGGCATAAATCTTATTTTATATGGTGGGTTAGCTTATACTTCATAATAGGATTACAAGATTTATATTTGAGTTTATCTGTAAATTATATAATATTTTAATTGGCAATGTCATTATTTTAAAATTACCAATTTCAATTTTAATATTTTTAATAAATATTTATTAATAAATTAATTTATCTATAATAGTTTGATATTTGTTTTATTAACTCAGCTAAATGTGATTATTTTTAAAATATAAATAAAGTATATACATAAAATATAATTTATAATATTAATATTTTAACGTATATTTTTCATAGTTAATAAATAATATATATGTGTGGGGGAAAGATTAAAACATAATAATTAGTGTAGTTTTATAAATTAAATATTTAATAAATATCAATACAGAACGAATATATTTTTTTTTTTTTAAATTACTTTATTTTAAATTAATAATAATAATAATAATATATAAATTAAACTTATATACATTTTAAGAAGTATGTCACAAGATTCTTGATCATAGAAATTCAACCTTATTTTACTATACAAATTATTAATCTGTAAATAGGTGTTTTGTTACACGAGTATGGAATAATATCATGGTTTATTACTACCACATGACCAAAAAATCATAGCTCAATCCATATGACATTTGGTCTTATGAAATTTTTTAATTAATCAATTTAATTAAAATGACAAGAAAACCATAATTACTTTGGAAATACATTTCAATTTTTAATTTGTGATTAGTACTAAAATATTTTAGAATATTCCATAAAGGTTAAAGCTCTATCATTCACCTAACAATTATTGACAATTAAATTAAAATTAGATAATCCTTATTCCAATATAGATTATAATCATTATATACAATAACACTTTATAATCGTCTCCAAAGAGTTTGGAGAAAAAGATAAAGTTCATTACACCAAAATGTATCATAAACCCAACTATCCTGGCTTCCCTGTAAATTTTCAAAAATGTCCAGCTTTTTATAGACATTATCTATATTCACTCTTGATGTTGTGACCACTTCTATCTTTGTGTTTGCTATTTTATCTTTCTCTAAATTCTCCAAAACCATTGGACATTCATACACTCTTATCTTTTGAAGTGTTTTAATGCTTAAATAACTAACTGGCATCAATTTTAATGCTGGGCATCTCATCATTGTGAATATTTGAAGGCAAGGCATTGCACCTTTTTCTACTATAGGCAACTCCTGTAATCCAGATAATTCAACCAATGATAATATCTCTAAGGAAGGAAATGCACCAACATCACTGAATTCCTTGGGATACTTCTCTAACTTCAAGCCACAACGCACTATATCCAATTTCCTCAGGTTCTTAAGCTTGTGTAAGGGTGGTAGATCTTCTAAGCTATGGAGCTCCCAGAGTCGAAGATGAATCAAATTTTGAAAGTCAAGAAAATCTATTTTCACCACAAGACGGGAATTTAACATAAGTCTTTTCAACTTTGACATATTCTTCATGTCATGCGGTGGGCCTGCCATCTCTGTGAGCGTCAATTCAAGTGTCTCCATGTTAGCAAGATTCCCCAGTGTCCCCTGGCTAATTGCTTGTCCGTTATTCTCTAAATATAAGCCTTTGAGTTGTGTTAACCTGCCCAGATCATCAATGGAAGACACTCTTGTGCAGCTATGCTTTCCTTGGTGTTTTCCCCACAGACTACGGCAGTTACTCATGTACAAGTACTGCAAAGACGCGAGGCCCGACATATTATACGGCAGACATCGCAAATCATCACAGTCGTTGAGGTCCAGATATTTTAGAGATCTCAACTTATGAATGGCAGATGGTAGCTCTGTGATTCCAGAGCCGGAAAGAATAAGGATCTGAAGATTTACAAGATTTGTTAGAGATGCAGGCAACTTTGTAGTACGGACATGTGCTAAATTTAAGTATGCTAGCTGTTTCAAACAGCCCAAACTCTCTGGCAATGACTGGAGGCACGTCCAACTCAAATCCAGAACCTTAAGAGAGATCATACCCCTAATCTGGCTTCTTGGAATTTCTATAATATTATTGTTTCCAGCAATCAGTGAGCAAATGTCTGGAGAGCTCAATGATTGCGGAAGCGAAGTCAATTTGTTGCTGTTCAACAAAATCCTGGTCCGTCCTGAGCATTCATTTTCCTTTAATGTTGTCAAAACCCGACCTGCGCCACAGTAGAAATTTTCCTCTTGCTCAGCAATCTGGACCGCCAAATCACGCAGGACGTCGTGCAACCTGAACCATAACACGCGCCCATCAACGTCTCTCCCAATCGGCTCTATCAAACAACGATCGGCTAAAACATTGACGTAATTTCTCCCCTTCTGGAATGGGTCGTCGCCTTGCTGATCTTGTAGCTTCTCTGTTGTAAGCAGTCCCTCGCTTACCCACAATGGAATCGCCTCGTTCTCCTGAACAATATAATCTTCTAAGAAGGTCGCCAAGTAAAGAAAACACAGTTGAAGATTAACGTCGTATCTGCCCAGTGCATCGTAACTCAACCTTAGGCGATGATAGAGAGCTTCTTTGTCCTGGCGGGTAGCGGTGGGCAGCCTTCGGGCTGCCAAGTGCCACTCATATTCACTAGTAACCCCTGCCATTGCTCTGCCTACTGCTTTGATCGCAAGAGGAAGCCCTCCACACTTGGCACACACAATCCTGGCCGTTCCTTCATGGATGTTAGGCAGCGTAATGAACGGAAAAGCATGATAAGCAAATAACTGCCAGCTATCATCTGCATTCAAATCTTCCATTGTCATTATGTACTTCTCTGCAACTCCCATCTCGAGCAATGCTCTGCGATTCCTTGAACTCACAATAACTGTAGATATCGAAGAATCCGTTAGCCGCGGGAGTAAACCCAATTCCTCCAGCAATTTTTCACCTTCTTCCCATACATCATCCAATATCAAGAGGAACCTCTTTCCTTGCATTCTCTCGTTTAATAATACTCGTAGGGCCTCATGATTCATATTTTTATTGCGTTCTACTTCTGTTTGCATGGCTACTTGTGCAGAAAGTTCATTGCAAAGACTTATAAATGAAGGGGACTGTGAAACTGTGAGCCAAAGCAATAGTCTATCGCTAAAAAGATCTCTTACCATTTTACTGTTGAACAGTGTCTTCAGGAGCAGAGTCTTACCCGAACCACCTTTGCCTACCACGCCGATGCGCAAGAAGGGGGTGCCAGCCGCTTCATTGATAACGAAATTTTCGAGCCTTGCAAGAGCATTATCTTGTCCCACAATAAGGGGTTCGTTGATGAAGAAGCCCGTGGAAGCGATTCCAGATTGGGAGGTAGTTGCAGAAGTACTCGCTGAAGAAGAAGCCAAATCTTGTACACTTTCCTTAATCTGCCCAACTTCCTCTAGGAGCTCCTGAGTTTGTGCCTCATTTTGGGCTAAGCCAACCAAAGGAGCCAACTGGAGATGCTGGGTAATATCTGAAAGCATGCTAGTGATCCTTCTGCTCGTTTTATAACGTGAAATAACGTCATAACTTGGTTGTGTGCACTGATGCACCATTGTTGATGCTTGTTGGAGAAGGGCATCCAATTTCTTAAGCCAACTATTAACAGTTGAAGCATCCTTATTGTCGCCCTGACGATTGAAATTTTTCTTCTTATTTAATTCCAGGCGGTATTGCTGGATGTCCTTGATAATAGGCTCGATTTCCATTATTAAATCTTTCAGATTGGCCAACTCCTTCTTGCAGCGGAGTACTATGCCAATTGAATCAAGAATTTGGCAGATTGTCCTATCGATGCGCACAACAATGAATCCAGAGATAAAACCAGGATGAGCCATGATATGATTTTCCCAGTAAGAAGGACAACAATTTATGTAATCCTATTTATACCGCAAAGAAAACACTCCCAGGATCAGGCAGGTGAATATTTATATTCAAAAATCTCAAAATCTCAAAATACTTTTCCCGTCACTCGGCTGGTGAAGCAATAAGTGTAACGCTACAAAGCAAAAGCCTTGAACAAGAAATTGTGCATCTAAAACACCACACAGACGGCGGCCTTCTTAACTGCTATGCCACCCATATATCTGTGCAGGCCATTGCATATATTTATTCTAGCTATGCAGGTCATGGCTTATTTTGATGTAAAGTTCTTATTAGATTAAAAGATTGATTGAATTAGATGTTGCAGCTTGTAAAATTTTTACAAAATTTAAAAGTAAATTGAAGTGGCATATCTACGGTTACTTTAAAAACGACTGGACCGTAGTGCTACCTTGGAAAACGACTGGACATAGATAAAATTGACGTTACAGGTTACATCTACCTTTAATAAAAATGAGTGGACAGTACTGCTCATAGATAAAATGTAACTATCTTTTGGAACGAGTGGACTGTGCTGCTCGTAGACACTCAAAGATAGAAACAAAACGTTAATGGATGGATGGACAAAATTTGAGTGTGATTGCTGGTATGAAAGCCATAAATCAATCACTTTAAAGAAAAAGTGAAAGCATCTGCTAGTAGCTCATGGCATAAATAAGGAATGGACCATATGATTTGTGAAACTAAATTTTCTCAACTAATTATTGGACCACTAACTATATGACTTGTGAAACTAAATTTTCTCAAGTGGACCATATCATTTGTGAAACTAAATTTTCTGAACTAATTACTGGACCACTAACCATATGACTTGTGAAACTATTTTTTCTCAATTAATTATTGGACCACATCTTTAGGACTGAAAGCATCTGCTAACTACTACATTTTTTTCAAAACATCTTTGGTAATGTTGATGTCTAGGTCAGTGCTCACTTGGTCATCGTTGATGATAAGCGTAGAAACATTACAAATCGAACTGATCCACAAAAAGAATTCAATAGCTAGTAGCTAAATTGGTCATCGTTGATGATGAGCGTAGTACCATTACAAATCGAATTGATCCACAAAAAGAATTCGATAGCGAGTAGCTAAATTTAAGTAGAAATTGAACTAAACAAATTTAAATAGGAATCGAACGGAATCTAACAAATTCAATATGGGATAAAAGAACAATCCAAGTAACCACTAAAATACTTAAAATATAATTGTGCAGTGGCCCTTCATCCCATTTTGGAATAAATTGAATAAAAAAATAAAATACTTAAAATATAATTGTGCAGCGCTCCTTCATCCTATTTCAGATTAAAGAGAATTAACCAATTTATTTAACATGCAATGTTTTCATTGGATGCCATTTTTCCTTTTTGATCGTGCATCAATCGCCCGTGATTGCTATTTCCCAGAGAATTTTGTCTTATCACGCTAGCAACCACGGGCATAGATTCTAATCTTCTTCTATTTTAAATCATATCTTTATTTTTTTTAATCATCCTTACATCTTGCGATAGGAATAACTTTTATAAATAAATATACGAATAACTTTTTGGGATACGAATAACTTTTATAAATAAAGATACGAATAACTTTACTTTTCTGATACCGATAACTTTTATCATACGATGTGGAAGTGTCGAAGTAAACGCAATTTTATTTTAAAAAGAAATTTCATCTTTCCTTTCTCGGCCCACTGTTCCACTGTTTTGTATGTTTACTTATGATATATTTTCTATCTTTTTTATAATGGAATTTTATTAAATTTATTTTTAATTAGTATTCTAAAAAAGATTTTCTGAAAATTAATATATCATTTATATAATATAAAATATATGTAAAATAAGAAAACACATTCATAACTCTTTTTTCATTGTATTAATATCATTAACATATTTTTAAAAAAATAATATAAAAGTTTAATTTATCAAACTCAAGAGAATATACACTCAATAATATCAATATAATTTAAAAATTAAATTTATCTTAATTAAGTCAGAAATACACAAATTCAATTTCCACAAATTTTATAATAATTTTAGATTGTTGTAATTACCTTAAACATTTTGAAAATAAAATTTACCTTACATTATACTTTCTTTCATATAAAAATAAATTCCTAAAAAACCGTTCACTTTGATAACTATTTTAAAAATATAATTTCACTTATACTAATTTATTAAAAAATATAATACTAGCATTTATTTAATTTAAATAAAAAAATTAGATACTTACATACAAATTTCAAATTTTCTATATTTCTCAATTATATTGTGATTTATAAAAATAATATATTTTATTGACCACCTTTTATAATAATGCCTACCCATTAACATAATTCACAATAAACAAAGTTCAGAGTGAATATCTAGCTTTGAGATTGATTCATAGAAAATAAAAAAATTAGATACTTACATACAAATTTCAAATTTTCTATATTTCTCAATTATATTGTGATTTATAAAAATAATATATTTTATTGACCACCTTTTATAATAATGCCTACCCATTAACATAATTCACAATAAACAAAGTTCAGAGTGAATATCTAGCTTTGAGATTGATTCATAGACAAAATTGTATTGATAATCAATCAAAATAATAAGTATTCAAGAGCACATAAAAATTATATTCACATTAATACAATATAAATGTAGGGAGTTATGCCTTGAAATAGTTAATCTATTTTGGACATACAATTTTTTGGTTGAGTGAATATCTCAATCACACACCAATCTAGGAAGGTGAGTAGTTGGAGAGAATCTCTCACCAACTATATCTTAACAAACTCCTAAACACTAGGAACAAACTCTTGTACATAGAAAGTGTTACCACTCTGAAATTTATAAGGTTGTGGAAGAAACCACAGAGGTAACCACAAAACCGCTTTGGAGTTTAGAATCTAGCCTTCCTAAACTCAAAGGGGGATCTCTCTGTCAAATTTAACTTTGTTGTATTTATGATATTAGACTAGTTATGAATGATAAATTGTTTGATTGATTGTTTGAGATTTGTTTTAATTGGTTTGGTTGATTAAATGCCTAAACTTCCATTGGGCTATGGAGTCTACAACTTAACATAGACATGTCTCAGATTTTCAAAGGGTTTTCATAGGGCAAGGTAGTTGAACTAACTAGGCCCTTCATATTTAAATTAAGTGTAATAGAAGAAATGAAATAGGTTCAATTAACAAAAAGAGCAGTTAAGAATTTTGTAACTTAATATCAAAGGAAAACATTTAAATTGTCCACAACCAGAATCATAGTGTATCTTTCAAAAAATTATGTTCATCAACTTTATGTATAATAATTCAGATTTAAGAACACATAAGTATGGGAACAAAGAAATAAACACAATAAATAGTGAGAGAAGTAGTTCACCAAATAGTCCAACACATGAATCCTATGAAATATTCCTTTTATTACTGATCAACCCATCAAATGGAAAAGTACAATAGCTTCTGGAATGCAAAAAATCAACCCTCAATACTTCGGAATCTGAAGTATTTATACAATTATTTACAAAAGTTCTGTCATAACTTATCAGGATATTTTTTGGGCAAATCTAAAACAAATTATATCTCTTATTACAAACTAATAGGGAAAGTTGGAACTGTTTGAAAGTTGGCCCTGATTTGAAGGAAGTTGTCGTTGTACTGTCACTTTGATTCTTGTTGCGTTGTTGATTCTTTGATTGAAGATAGAGTTACTCACTTAATCTAGTAACTCACATAAATTATCCCACCTTTCTTCATTCGGAATAGACAACTTAGTCGCCCTCTTATAGATCTCATCTACTTTAGTGTACTTGGAAAATGTAGGCTTGATTACAAAAATGTGATTTACCTCATGATGTATGGTTAAATCATTCTCCAATGCCTCAAGAAAGGCTTTTCCTATTATGCTGCCCGTTATACCTGCAAACTTGGAGCTATCCTTGGCCACATCTTTCAATTTATTGTTGTAGACCTCTTGAGTGATCAAAATTAATTGGGCAATCCCTTTTTGTTTAGCACTTCAAGCCCGTTGAAAAACCTGTTGACACTAATTTCCAGCCCCTCTCATCTTTCTTCCAGCTGTAGGATGAGGTTTTTTTTGGTCAAAACCTTCTTGACCTCAAATATTGTTTTATTTACGTCTCCAATTCCCACTTCCTCCATGATCAGAAACTGAATTGGGGGCAAAAAATTGCTAAAAAAATCAAAGTGCTTGGAATTTCTCCAAACTAGAATGACCAGATAGGCCTTGTCCCCAGGAATCTGGCACACTTCATTTTGCTCAAAATAGAGTCTGTATGTGAAAGTTAGAGCCTGCTATTCGCTTGACCAAACAAGGGAATTTTCAATTAAAAAAGGGGTCAAATTTATGGTTTTCCACCGGCCAATAGCGCACTGACAAGTGTCAATTTGTGAGTGTCCTGAATTTCTGGGCACATGGCAGTTTCTGGTTTGTTTTTGGAGAACCAATGGGATGCTGACAAATGGCCAGACCAGAGGTCGCCACGTGCCCCTCCAAAGGCCGAATTTTGGCTAAGTGTGGTCGGAATTTCATTTTATAAGGTGGGGCAAAATTGTTATGTGGTAGAAGGGAAAAGGTCAGGTTCAACCCCGTGAACTCCCCCACACCATGCACCAGCATTACCAATAGACCACGACCATGTTTCTTAACAACCATTGGGCGTAGAGTATATTTGAAGTTTAAAATGGTTTTCAGCGGGGGTTAAAAGGGCCAGCCCTCAGTCGCACAATAACTCCAAATTATAATGGTGTGGAATTAACATTAAATGGTTTTAATTAACCCATAACCTCAACTTAAATGTGCATTAATCCGATTTTAATTTCGGATTAATTAAAACACACTTAACAAGCTTAAGTCACAGTTAATTGTGCTTAACCACGAATAAATCCGACCTTTAATTGTGGATTAGTTTGGCGGAGTCTACCAAATTTGGTGCTAGCTCCAGTTTTGTCAGGCTTATCTGGAGTTTCTCCATATTTGGAGGGGTTTCCTAGGCCAAAATTGAGGAACCATAACTGGAGCATTATTCGACCAAATTAGGCTCAGAAAGAATCTATCCTAGATGATTTGGATGCTCTGAGAATGATGGTACAGGTTGTAGAGGTAGAGGAGCACTTCTGTAAGTGCTTTTTTTTCACTTTGAATATTAAAGAAGCTTAGGGCCACTAGGGGAGGAGGCCATGTCTAGATCACCTAAAGACCATTTGCAGAGCCAGAAGAGGCTACCTAGGGGTTTTTTAGTCTTATGAATCCAATGGAGTAGGTTTCATAGCCATTGGAGCACTTTAGGTGCATGTTATTAGAGAATTGACCATTAATCTAAAGAGGACCAAGCCATTGAAGCAGGTCCATGGAGATGTAGCCCAGGAGGGGTGAACTCAGTTATCAACTACTATGTAATGTGTTTGTTGTGTATTATTTCTCTTCAATCTATTTTATGTACATGTGTTTTTAAAGCTAATTAACCTCATTAATTTCTCATAAAAGACACACAAAACTTGACACGTAAACCCTCTCTTAACTTGCTAATTTGAGATGATCCTAAACACATTTATTTAATACTGATGAGAGAGCTAGCACAACAAAACTAGTTTTCCCATATTCAGATCAAGTTGGTATTAGAGAACAGTTTAGCTCATTTTAGCCCTGGGATGGTTTGCCAAGGTTAGCTAGAGAATTAGCTATTGGTTTTGTAATTGTGCAAGGAGAATTCAATTGTGTACAAGTTTATGTGTGTAAGCTGAAGTGAAGAGAAGGTCAAGATTGAGGACACAACTCTCAGATCACAACAAAAAAAAAAAATTATGCATTACAAGTGTGATGGAAGCTTCATCAAGCACTGTTTCTAACCAATCTTCCTTAGCAAGGCTCTTTGTTAAAGAGATGTTGAAAAATCTCTACATCATGAGAGATATGGTGCAAGAGTTGGCTGAAGATAGGAAGGAGAACACTATACTTTATAAGTAGTTGATCGCCATGAAGGAGGAGAAGCAAGAGCTTCTTGAAAAGATGCATGAGATGGGGACTCATCTCCATATTGAAAATGAACCCCTAACCAAGTATGTGCATGAAAAAGAGGTATGCAAATCAAATTTATCTTCAATTTCCTCTCAAGATGAATGTTTTGGTGCTTTTGAAAGATGCACTAGAGGAATAGGGTCCAAATTATTAATGAATATGGGCTATGAAGGTAAAGGATTGGTAAAACATGCACAAGGCATAGTTGAGCTAATTGTTGTTGAGGAAAGGCCTAAGTATTTGGGTCTTGGTTATGGAAAACATGACGTAGAATGCTCCAAAGCCAAGGAGGTACATGAAGGTGTTCCAAGAAGTACTTTCATTTCATATTCATTACCTCAAGCTTGTGAAGTTTGTGTTCATGAGGAATGCAAAATTTTTACACCCACTTTGCAAAAAGATGTTAATAAGCATGCAACTTATGGAAATGGCAAACAAGAGGATGTTGAAATCTCTAAATTCATTGAAGCCATTGTTGGTATTCTGAAGAGAGCCACTATCTCATCAAATTCACCTCCTCAAGAAGGTGATAAAGGTGAATGTGCATGGTATAAATCTGCCTTTAATCAAGTTGATTTTGATTATGATAAACATGGTAAATCCTCACATAAGATTTGGAGAAAGTTTACATGTTCCTTTTGTGGTTTGAATAACCATATTGTTTCAAGATGTAAGAAGATAGCCATGCACAGGAAAATTTCTAAACAAAAGAGAAAAAAAGCCAAAGGTCCATTGGAAAATGCAAACCATGTTGAAAAGAAGATGCAATTATTTTGCATTCATTGCCATAAGCAGGGTCATATTGTAGACAAGTGTTGGAATTTGTATCCAACAAGTCATCCACAACATTTGAAGAAGGTGGAAAGAGATATTGACAAGAATGGAAATGAGGATTCCATAATTGATGTGGGTCAGGATGATTCACATGATGAAGTGCCGCTGAAAGAAGCACCATTGAAGTGGTTTGGAAAGAGATGGTTAGATTTATTATCTAATTAACGTTGTGCATTTCTTTTCATGATTGATGCAAATATTTCCTTATTGATGCATTTATTTTCCAATTGAATGCATTTATTTTCTATTGAAAGTATGTTGCATATTGCATGAAGCAAAATGTTGGAAAAGTAGAGTTATGTTGACTGACTTAGATGCAACAAAGATGGAAATTTGTACATGCTTTTGTTTGACTTGAGAGTCAGTGTTTGAATAGGTATGTTTTGTCCACTTGTGTTTGGTCGATAGGTTTGTACACTATTACACAGCAATTTGTCACCGTCCCTGCAATCCCCCATCCCGCACATTGGAGGGCTCTTTCCGTGGCCTGTGAGCAGTGACATAACCTGAAAACACTTTCATGGCATTCCCCTGAACATGTACTTTCATTGCCCTGAAGACAAATCCTTGTGAAAAACCCTAAAAATAGCCTTTTTTGCATTGGCGTGGGTACATAGTTCAGCCCTCGCGCCAAGGGGGCAAATCCTCCAAAGAGGGTGCGCCAATTGGCGCTATGTCTTAGAGCCGCACCCACGCCAGGCTTAATAAAGAGTGTTTTTTAAAAATGGAGGCGAAGTTTCGATTACAACAACTTCGTGGATGAGTCATGAGGAGTGGTTTTGACTGAATAACCACGGCCTTCCTCCTTTGGCCTCTTGTTTCCACCTTATGGAGAACCTCCCAAGGGATAAGGCCTCCCTTCCACTATTGTAGGGATCCCAACCTCTTCCTATCCTCTATAAATATAGCCTTCATCCATTGATGAAGGAGCTGAATAGCTGAAAGGCTGAATGGTTGAATCTCCAAGAGCCTTCATAGCCTAAAGAATGCTGCAATAGTCCTCATAGTGTCGAATCAATAGCAAGGATATTGACGATCGAAGAGAGAGGCTTGTCTCCATTCCTGACAAGCTTTACTGAGACGTATTCTATTGACGACCCACCGAAGGAGAATTCAGCGTCAGAGCCAGGTTGTATTTTCCTTTGTATGAATTAATGATAAGCGACTATTGGTTATGGTTCCACTCGTTTTGTTCATTATGATCATGAGTTGTGTCCTCTCTGACTGACGCATAATTTTATATATTGGATTTTACGCTTGTGTTTGTTGTGTTTCTTGGGTGTGCAGGTGTTCGATCGCGACGAGCGTGAGGATTGTGATCTGCTGGACCAAAGGAACGGGAGTGCTACCTTCTCTACAAACAACAACGTTGGATTCGAGGTAAGCCTTCTTCGTAAGTTGGTTTATTGCAATTAGGGACCTGCACCATAGCGTGTTACGATTGTTGCTAGACCTGCTCTAGGCTAGTAGGGATCACCTCTGTCCACAGAGGGGATTTACCTCTCGTTGTTTGACTTGAGAGTCAGTGTTTGAATAGGTATGTTTTGTCCACTTGTGTTTGGTCGATAGGTTTGTACACGAAGATGTAAGAATGCATGGAAATGTTCACATCATGTGACATTTTTTGCTTTGAAGGAGCAAAAGAAAGATGTCGGCAAGTTGTGTTTCTTGCATGATGTGTTTTTCAAAGTTAATGGTTTTTCTTGTGACAAGATGTCCAAGGATTTTGGAAGGTCCAATCTTGAGCGAGAGGCTCATGATTAGCCTTAATTCTCAAATCATGGCATGAGAAACATATGAATACTGGAGGATTATGGAATTAAAAAGAGGAAAGTGGACAAGATGCTAAAAAAAATTGTAGCCAAAACAACATCCATTGTAGACGATTTGATGTGTTGACGCCAAGAAGTGAAAGAGATGGCGAATGCATTCTTCCAGATGTCGAATTTGGAACCGTGGAGGTAAAAAGAATGGTCGTTTATTTACTTTTGATTACTGATATTGGAACTCATTGTTGTAGTTCACTCAGATGGGTTTAACATGGAAAATTGGTTTCCAAGAAGAAGCTTGCATCGAATGCATGTGTATGCAAAGGAGGAACATGATTCTCAGTGGGAAGGCCATCAGTTAGTTTTCCAAGCACCAAGGGATCACTTTGGTACAACAAGGTGTTTTATCAGCCAATAAGAAACCAACAAGTGTTGGATTGGGTCAGCAACGAAATGAGGACATTAGTTGAAGTTCCAAGCCATTTGCAAGGCAAGGCATGTTGGTTAACCCAAGTGGTTGTCATGGAGATTTTTCCAAGTAGAATCAAATTGATAGAACTTGGGAAAGAGAAGACTATTCAACTATCATCAGATAACCAACTTTTGTGGGTCTAAAAGCCTATCAGTGGGAAGGAGTGATTGGAAATGAAATTGGGGGAAACATTTGCTAAAAATTCAAATCTCTCAAAATCGATCCAAACTAGAATGATTGAATAGGTCTCGTCACTAAGAATCTGGCACACTTCGTTTCGCTCAAAACAAAGTTTGTATGTGAAAGTTAGAGCCTGTTGTCCGCTTGATCAAACAGGGTCAAAGGGGTCAAATTTATAGTTTTCCACTGGCCAATAGCATGCTGAAAAGTGTCAATTTGTGAGTGGCACAAATTTCTGGGCACATGGAAGTTTCTAGTTGGTTTTTGGAGAACCAATGGGATGCTAACACGTGGCTAGCCCGGAGGCTGCCACATGCCCCCACAAAGGCCGAATTTTGGCTAAGTGTGGTCGGAATTTCATTTATAAGGTGGGGAAAAATTTTTATGTGGTGGACGGGCAGAGATCGGGCTCGACCTTGCGACCTCCCGCACACCACGCACCAACATTACCAATAGACCACGACCATGTTTCTTAACAACCATTAGGCATGGAATATATTTGAAGTTTAAAATGGTTTTCGGTGGGGGTTAAAAGGGCCAAACCTCGGTCGCACAGGACCTTCGCCAGTGACCAAGCAGAGATCCAAAGTCTAATGGCTTGGAATTAACATTAAATGGGTTTAATTAACCCATAACATCAACTTAAATGTGCGCTAATCTGATTTTAATTTTGGATTAATTAAAATGCGCTTAAGCCACATTTAATTGCGCCTAACCACTAATAAATCTGACCTTTAATTGTGGATTAGTTTGGCGGAGTCTGCCAAATTCAACGCTAGCTCCAGTTTTGTTGGGCTTAACTTGAGTTTCTCCATATTTGGAGGGGTTTCCTAGGCCAAAATTGAGGAAACCATAACTGGAGAATTATTTGACCAAATTAGGCTTAGAAAGAGTCTATCCTAGATGATTTGAATGCTATGAGCATGATTGTGTAGGTTGCAGAGGCGGATGAGCACATCTGTAAGTGTTTTTTTCACTTTGAAGATTAAAGAAGCCAGGTCCACCAGGAGAGGAGGCCATGTCTAGATCACATGAAGACCATTTGCAGAGCCAGAAGAGGCTACCTAGGGGTTTTTGAGTCTTTTAAATCCAATGGAGCAAGTTGTAGAGCCATTGGAGCATTTCAAGTGCATGTAATAAGATAATTGACCATTAATCCAACGAGGACCAAGCCATTGAAGCAGGTCCATGGGGATGTAGCCCAAGAGGGGTTAACTTCATTATCAGCTACTGTGTAATGTGTTTCTATGTATTATTTCTCTACAATTTATTTGGCGTACATGTGTTTTTAAAGCTAATTAAACTCATGAATTTATCATAAAAGACACAAAAAATTGACACATAAACCCTCTCTTAACTTGCTAATTTGAGACAATCCTAAACACATTTATTTAATACTGATGAGGGAGTTAGCACAACAAAAATAGTTTTCCCATATTCAGATCACTCTAGCTCATATCTATTCTTATAATTCCCAAATCTGATAATATTAGTGGCTTCAGTGCTTATCAACCGACTTTTCTTTGATGTCTTCAATAGCTGTTGTAGCTTTCTGTATCAACTCCTTTTGTTCAAAAATGATTTGTATGGAAGATGAAATTGCATTCATTGAGTTAAGGATGTTTTTCCATATGTTCTCCTTTGCTTGGGCCAGGGTTTGGCCCATGCCTGTCTATTTTCCAATTTGTTGTATTCTTTCCATTAATATTTGGGAACTTTGTGCCTCAACCATGTGTCACTACAAGGAAAAGACCCTCTAGCAGATGTTTTTTATGAACCCATTATAAAAATAGCCCATATATTTGTTCATAGCAGAGGTATCTAGAGGAGGTTGGCAGGTGGAGGTTTTTGTAGATGTTTTTTTATCGATGTGTTTCTAATCATAAAATGTACTGATGCGTTTAACGCACAAAGGACCAGTGCGTACTACAAATTGGCACATTGAGACACTGTTCTCTCTGTACAAACTCGGTCAATGCGTCTCATTACTGTAGCGCATCGGTGAGCTAATCAGAAACAGGCCCGGTGCATCTTAAAAACCCGTGCCCAAACAGAAACTAGCCCGGTGTGCTAGGCATAAATTGCTCAGTGCGCCTCAAAAACCCACACACCGAAACATGGTTAAATAAAAAAAATTACCGGCCAAAAAATCCGCATTTTCACTTCTTCATTGCTCCAGAGCTCTCAAGCACCGGTGCAAATTTCCCTTGTGTGAGGTGCCCTACCATCGGTGCTCCCATTGCACGTACTACTTCCATCCATTGCCCACATTCTTGAGTTCGAATTTTGCAAAATTGTGCGAAAATTTAGTTTTGCAAATTCTTCAGAAAATATGCCTCCTCGACGCCCAAATGTACATGTATTTTACTTGTTTCTCAATAATTAAACTTTTTAACGGATTAGATTTGTTAAAAAACTTAAAATTTACCAATAAAAAAAATATTCCTGCGCGGTGTGCTCAAGCCGTTCGTGGTGCTACTTGTAAATTTACAGGCCGCACCGTGAACGATGCTAACGAAAACCACACCAGGTCTGCTGCGGTACCGAAAACCCGCACCGTGTATTTTAAAAACTAATATGGCTGTGCGGTCGTTTAAATGACCGCACCGTTGGTTACGTTCTAGTGTCTGGAGGGCGGTGTGTTGACTCAAATATCCACCCTAGGCGGATAGTTCAGTCAGCGCATCGCCATCCAAACACTGGTATATAGTCAACGGTACAGTCATTTAAATGACCGCACTATTGACCGTGTAGAGATGTTAGGAGGGCGGTGTGCTGATGAAACTATCCACCCCGGGGCACATAGTTTGGTCAGTGCACTACCCTCTGGACACTGGTACATAGTCAATGGTGCAGTCATTTAAACGAACACACCGTTGACCGTGTACTGATTTCAGGAAGGTGGTACGTTGACGAAACTATTCGCCCCAGGGCAAATAGTTTGGTCAGTGCACCACCCTCCCGACGCCGATACATAGTCAACGGTGCTATCGTTTACAGGACTGTACCGTTGACCATGAATTAATGTTGGGTGGTGCGTTGACCTAAATATCCACCCCGGGGTGGATAGTTTCGTCAATGCACCGCAGGAGAAAGTACATTTCATATTTTGCGGTGCGCTACAAATTTCCATGCGCACCAAGGACAGTGTGCGATAAAAACAAATGCACCGGTACTCGTGTATGACTGATTTTTTGGGCACACCGACTGTTTTTTTTTTTCAAATATATATATATATATATATATATATATATATATATATATATATATATATATATATTTGTAAATACATGTCTCATTTAATTTAAAAAAATGTATTTAATATGTGAATCATTCAATGATATCAAAGGAGAGAATAAAGGGAACAACAAAAACATATGGCAGACTAGTATAACGTGGTTTGCCTGTGGGACGCACGACGTAGGGAGATACTTATGTACCCTCGCCCTATTATGACAGCCACCTAGTTTCTCCTAAGGGAGTTAGGCCTCCTCAAGTTTTATGAGGAGGCTACATCCCTGAAGGGCCATAATGGGTTATTGGGACAAATCATCTTCAGGTGGGATGCCCACCGACAGGCTTTCTGGGTTGGTCCTAACCAGTGGTACGCACCCACTGAGGAGGACATATATTTTATTATTGGCCTATCTAGGAGAGGGCAGGATTTTCCCTCGTTCCCAGAGGTCCCCAACGGCTATGTAGCAGGGAGTGAGTTGGTGTACTCCCAGAGATACATTAGCACCGATATTCTTTCTCCTACATATTTTCAGGTCTTCGGTGGTTAGTTACGTATTGCTTCATTTGTTGCAAAGGAGGTGAGGTGCTTCTCACTACTGCTGATGACCATTTGACACCATACCAGTGATTGGCAATGCATTAGTTGCCTGCTTTTATTTTATGTTGATTCTTTATTACACGCGTTGTTGTCCTTTGAGATAATTAGGGTCAATAACTATGCCAAAGCATCTATAATGTTTTGTTTTGTTTTGAAATTTTGGATGACCAATGTATAAAATAACTTATGCAAGCAATTATGCTTAAATATTTTAGATAATATCATAAAATAAGACTAAGGGCTTCTTGTTTATCTCACGCAGTGATTAAGAATTTGTAAATGGTTAAGTATACTTATGTAAGAATATATGATAACTAAATATTCAGATTGAATTCTTTATTTAAACATAAGTTTGAAAACCTTTAAACAATGTCCAAAAGTTCAACATAATACATTTAACATTATCAATATACTAACAATTTATAAATGAAGGGGACTTACATCAACAAATTGTTTAGTAAATCATTCAACATAATACATTTAACATTATCAAGATACTAACAATTTATAAATGAAGGGGACTTACATCAACAAATTGTTTAGTAAATCATTCTTTTTATTAATAATAACTTCAGAAGGAATTATAAGATGACTGAAATTCAGTTGATCTCACCTGGTTATCTTGATAACAATTAAATATATGTAGAAACAGAGTGTAATGAAAATAGGAAAAACTCACAGAAGAAACAAAGTTGTATGAGACAAATTCAAAATCCTTCTTCTATTATTGATGATCAAAAAAATTGTACAATTATGCTTACAAAACTCTTCTTATCCAAGGGTGCAACCTTTAATAAGTCGTAATGGGAGTTATTTATACTAATTTATAAAACTTAGAGATATCTTAAACTGATTGCAATAATAGAATAGAGAAGAATAGAAGAAGAAAACAGATAGATGATGTGTCTCTGTTTTCATGGAAGTTGTTGATGACTTGGCCCCTTTTGAAGGAAGTTGTTGATAACTGGACCCTTGAAAATCTGTTGTGTTGGAATGCTGTAAATGTCACAATTTTACTCGATGGTCTCACAAAATTTATCCCATTTATCTTGAATTGGGATTTCTACACTCATCATCTTTCTGAAGATTTCATATACCTCTGTATATTTGTCGAAAGTAGGTTTCTGAATGAGAAAATGTTTGATTTGAAGTTGAATGATCAAATCAAACTGCAAAGCTTCTAGAAATGCTTTCCCTATAAACTTTCCTTTAATAGTTGCAAATTTAGACTTATCAACAGCAATTGTGTATAAATTCTTAGAATAATCCTCTAATTTAATAAAATTATCATCTAATCCTACCAATCCTGGCAGTCCCTTATGATTAAAAATGTTAAACTTTGTATGAAATCTTTGAACAACAATATTCAAAGCTTCACATTTTGTTTGCAGTTGGTTGATTAAATTCCTCTTCTGTAAAACTTTCTTGATCTCTAAGATTGTTGCAGTTCTGTCCAGTATGTTGATTTCTTCCAACTCTTCATTTTTCTTTGAGTTCAAGAGCTTAATCATGTCAGTGGATTCACTTGGATTTTTATTGAGATGCTCTTTCCGCTCTTCTATTTGTTTTTTTTCACTTGGTGATGAGCTCTTGCTATTCGAAAATAATCTAAATAGATGGCCATACCTCTGTCATAGACTTGTTGATGTCTTCCCAAATGTTCTTCTTGGCTTCAGCCAATGTTCCTGCCATTAAAGATTCACTTTCTAATTCTTTCATCTTAAGTCCGAACTTGTGAGACTTTTTCATTTCCTCCATATATAAGGTATCATTTCTGATCTTCTATGATTCTAGAGTATGAAACCTTTGCTGCAACTTCTCATGTTCCTGCTTCTGAATAGCCAAGTCCTATTCCAATTTTGTTGTATCAGTTACTATAGATGATGCTGAAAGCTCTGTACCTACAAAAGATGTTTGAACTGTTATATTTGGATAAGTAGCCACCTATGTTGTTGATTTCTCTTTCAATGATTCTTCAATTTGTTCATCCATACTTCTTATTTGAATGTTTTCCTCAATGATCAATTTGAGAATTTCCTCCTTATTGTATTCATTTTCTACAATTTATTTTGTCTGAGGATCTTCAGTTGAAGGTAATTGAGCTGTTTTCATAGAGCATAAATGCCTTCATTCTTCTTTTTAACAATTTCCTCAACTGCCTTGCATTCTTTTGGATCATATCCAACTTTCACTACAAGATCCTCCAAAGACTTCAATCTGTTGTCTTTGGCCATTGAAGACAAATTTTCAATCTTAAGTTGAGATTGAACATTTGACAATGCAGTCTTCAGTTTGGAGAGTGATATGGTTTTTGTTGTCATTGTTGAAAAGAGCATCTCCCATGATTGTTTGTGGATGTCCATTTGATATATAAGATGGATCTGACTTTCATCAAAAGAAAACACAGTCTTTTTATATTCAACATGAGATTTTGGAAAAGGAACTGTTTCCTGCAGAAATACCATTTGCATCCTTCCTTTCTCATTGTCAAAGGTAGTGAGAAGCCTGTGTTGGGAAGTTGATGTTTGTTTCCAGAACTGACTATAGACATTAGATTTTAATGCCTCATTTTTATGCTTAATGTCTAAGAATCTAGAGAAAATGTTATGTTCTTCAAAGGAACTGGAATATGAGTGTTGGATAATCTCCAGAGGTTTTCTAGCAGGTGATGATGATGGAGGAGTCATAGGAACATCTATCGATGTAGAAAGTTATATCTCTCCCAAATCAATAATCTCTGGTTGTTCTCCCTCTTAAAGCAAAGTTGAACCAATATTTGGCTTTTTTTGCTGCAAAATAATCTCCTTCATGATGTCCTTGGCAGGTGGAATCTCTTCCCTGACTCTTTTATGTTGTTTACTCTCAGGGACTGGAGTTTTCACATTAGAAGTTGAAAGAACTTGTTCATCTGCTTCTTGAAGAGTGCCTTCGACCCATTCATCTTGATTCATATATTTTTCTATTTCTGCTCTGGAGGTATGAGTATTGGAAATTATTTTGAGTTCAACTCTCAGAGTAGAAATAATGCCATGGGGGTAATAAGCCCAAGTGAAACTTGGTTGGAAACCCATTTTCTTTAATATTGCATCAGCTTCATCACCAGCTGATCTGGTATTGCAGATGAAGGATCCAATGCTTGCCTTGAGATTGAATTGAGCTTTCCTTTTCCCTGGGACAAGATGGAGATCATCCATGTTTATCATTTGTCTAATATACTCTAAGGAAAAGACTCTCATAGGGACATATCTAGGAAGTTATATGTGGCAGCTCATAACCATATACTCTAATCTATGTTTAGTTTTGGTATAAATACCAATCCCCTGTTTTGGCTTCCTCACTCAGATGTAAAATTCTCTTGATCTCTTCTCCAATTCCGGGTTCTTTCTAACTGGTTAGGAGCTGCTTCATTGGGTGTATGAAGGAGTCTATGAACTCTGCAAAAGTAGTTATTGTTAATGTAGCCCTGACTAATTCTGTCCAGTGAACCACTGATTGATTCACTCCTTGTGTACCCTATTTATTTAAGTGAATAGGAAGAATATCTACTTGTTGAAAAAGAAACATGTGAATAATTATAGAAGTGTAATAAATACACTCTGAGTCGTAAAATTCATGAATTGATCTTGTATATTTTCCACCAAGAATTGGTTGTAATTATTCATGAACAATGGTGTTTTGTCTTTGCTAAAAATGGATAAGAACCCCATGATGGGTTCATCAATTATTTGGTCATTTGGGTATCCTAGAAGGTTATGAAAGAAGTGAAATGCAGTGTTTAGTGGCTTCGAGAAAGATTGAGGATGAGTATGGTGGATTTTTCTTGGGAAATTATGCATCCTTGGGTAGGAATATCTCAAATATATGGGCTCTTTGTGGGAAGGTTAGTTTATGGTAGAGGTCCATGAGAGCAGCAGGTGAAAAATGGGATAGAGAATCAAATAGAGGAATGAGGAGCATTTGATTTATGGTCTCTGGAGAGATGCTGATCAAAATGTTTCCATTCTGAGCCACCACTGCTCTCTTTATGGGATCATTCTGTGCTTAGCACCAGGAAATACGGTCAGGGAAAGAATGGGTCTATGGGAATGCAAATAGGGGTAACATAGATTCCAAGAACCTGATAGGGTCTTGATTATTGTGTGTTTTCTATTTAGCCATAGATGTAGCTCATGAAAATCAAATTCGTAGTGAGCATCTCATACCTTAAAAAAGGCATCTGCGAGGGGTATCAGATCTAGGTTGAGTTTTGGTGTAGGAGACGGGATTTCTTCAACAATTGGGTGGGTGACCTACAGTTATTCAACCACCTCTTTCTTTACTTTTCCTTTGGGGGTCACCTTCTTTTTGGTCTTGGATTTCGGGGCCATTTTAGACAAGGATATAGAATGGGAAAAATAATTCGAATATCAGGCTTTTGGAGAAAAGGTGGCAGTGGTCGCAGAAATGATGATAGGAAACATAATATAGAGCTGATGACAAATAGACGAGAAGGTAAAGTGGTATAAGGCCCTATGAAAACTATTTTATAGGTGGAAATCTGGGTTTAATAGCCTGGATAGTGACCGTCGAAGTTCAATGGTTCAGGAGCGGGTTTTTAATGAGCAACGATGCACCAAACGGTTAGGGGAGGATTGTGTGAACAACGGTTAAGGAGCAGAGGCATAGGAGGGTAATGGTTGGATGGCGTGGCGGGGTGTTATTGGTTGGATGGACAATGGCTATGGTGCTGAGGGAGGATCCATTGGCTTGAGGCGCAGGAGGAAACATATGTTGGAAGAAAAACTACCAGTGGATTTCGGGGGTGTGGGGGGGTACCTCCCGGTTTACGGTTTTGGGAGGAGGAGGTGTGAAGTCGTGTGGTGTTGTCATGTTTCAGAACATGGCGTCCATTAGAACCACATTTCAGAACTCCCCCCCCCCCCCGTGTTAATGAGAAATGGGGGGGGGGGGGGTCGCAAAGTTATCCTTCGTTGTCGATCTTAAGAGGGTGAAAAGTCATCCATTGAAACTTGCCAGTGCTTTATTCCTTGAAATTTGACCTTTTGTCCTCCAGTGACTTTAGGATAAAATAAAATGAGCGCTATATCATCTGCTTAATTAATGAAAATATAAACCCCCTTTTAAAGAATTTAATTGTCATTAATTAATTTTTAATCATTTTGGTAAATCAGTGCATTTAAACAGGCGGGCATGATTTATTTTTTTGAACTAAAGCATTCAAATTTTTATTTTGTATGCTTCCCTAACATTTTTTCTTTTTTCCTTCTTTCTTACGGAAACTAACTCTAACATTTTTTTTGACATGGATGCATAAAAACATAATTTTTCCTAACATTTTTTAATTTTTCTTTTTCATCCATATCCTAAGTTAACATTTTTTTAATTTTTTTTTAATAACATGCTAACTTATCAAAACCAAATAATGTTACAACAGGCGGCACAACTTGTGAGGTGCTTTGAAATTTTTTTGCTGCAGTTGTGTACAACATTAGATGGATGTCGTTCTTATGCACAAGGGAGGGTGAACTTCCCTTTTGCTTTAGAGTTATTTTGTTTATTTTTTGAGTGGTTTTTAGAGACGAGGCCTACTTTTGTTTGGCAGCCTCCTAGGTCGATGTTGCATGTACGGATGGAGATGTGGGGCCAGATGATGCCCAAGGGAGGCGAGTCTGACTTTTTCCGCCAGGATATCTCATGATGTATTGGAGTTGCTATCCGGTGCTGATGATCACGCCTTCATTCTGGTGCCATGTATATATGCTAGTTTGGATTGGCAAGGGTGTGCGAACCTTCTCTTCACAGATGATGAGCCGCCGGATGAGAGAGGTAATATTAGTGTTTTCTTTAAATTTATTCTGACACGTTCTTTAAATTGTATTATTAAATTGTTTAATGAAATTTTCTAATTATTGTTCTGTACTTATATATATTTTGTAGATATTGGGTCATTTTTTGGCAATGAGATGCCACCGCCACCAAATGATCCAGGTGTAGATCCTGCTGACAATTAGGAGATGGCAGATGCGAAGGATCAGGCTAGTGTAGACAGACCTGGTCCTCATGATCATGCGCATGTACCAGTGGGTGTGAGGCGTAGGCCCGACACTCAATTTAGGATGGAGTTGGGAGACCAACTCTGTCGACTCCTAGAGGAGGATGGAGTCAAGTGAGTCACTATCAGAGAGATACAGGTTGATGATAGGTTGACAACGATATGGAGAGACATGCCCCGTGATATGTTTACCCTGATGTGGCATATTGTTGGAGCTACCAGATTACTGGCACGAGTGAGGAGGGTCAGTCAATGTTGGCATGGTGGAGTTATTGCAATAATTTGATAGTCGAGCAGTGCATCATCTTATGATGATCATGATCAGGGGAGTGATCATAGTTCATATAGTACTCCACCTCCTCCTTGACCTCACACTGGATATGATAAGCCTAGAACATCCAACATTCATGATCATGAGCAAGCACCTGATCCTGAGGAGGGCGCAGGTCCATTTGAGGGGGCAGGTCCATCGATCGAGCAGGCTGCCACACCATCCACAGATCAGTACGTTGGACCATCCATGAGTCATCATGAGTAGGCAAGTGATCTTGATCAGCATGAGGCACCTCCACATCAGCAGGCATGTGATTGACATCTATTTGAGCATGTCGAGGCTGCACCATCAACTGAGCAGGACTCGATTAGTACTACTATTGATGTACCACCAGCTGATATTTGATATTTATATGCAGTTATATTACAGTTGTATATTTTTGACATTATATATATATATAGTCCATGTATTTTATGTTCATGTTGCAGATGTACTTAATTTACATGTTGGTGTTCATCATGATGTGTATATTGTTAGGTCATGTTAGATATGTTCATGTAATGTGCAACTTGCAGATAGATGTGTATGTGATAACAGTTATTTGACATGAGATGTATATTTGATGTTTGTGTTGTGATGATGTTATACAATGCTTGTGTTTTGTTAGATGATCATGATAACGATAATTAGATGACGTTAGCGAATTTGAATGTGTTTTTTAGTCGAATATGATGTTTGTATGATGGTTATCATGATCGTGATGTTTATTTTTAATATTAAATCATGATATTTATTAAATATTATGTTGTGATTGTAATTGAAAATTTAATTTTAATTGTATGTAAAATTGTAATTGTATTTCTAATTGTAATTGTATGTAAAATATTTGTAAAATTTTAATTGTATTAATGTGAAATGATTGTAATTGTAATTTTAATTGTAAAATTGTAATTGTAATTGTATGTAAAATATTTGTAAAATTTTAATTGTATTAATGTGAAATGATTGTAATTGTAATTGTATATATGTAAAATTGTAAAATTGTAATTGTAATTGTATGTAAAATTGTAATATTGTAATTGTAATTGTATGTAAAATATTTGTAAAATTTTAATTGTATTAATGTGAAATGATCTTAATTGTAATTTTAATTGTAATTGTATGTAAAATTCTAAAATTGTAATTGTAATGGTATTGTGAAATTGTAAAATTGTAATTGCAATTCCATGTATTGTCATCATTCAATTTTATTAAAAATTTTAAAATTTTCATCGTTCAATTTTATTAAAAATTTTAAATTTGTAAATTTGTAAAATTGTAAATTAATTATCAATTTTGAACCATAACTACTATAAGTAAAATATATACCGTAAATATTGTTAAATTACCATAATTGTAAAATCGTAAATGTTTATGAATATGAATAATTGTAAAATAATAAATCTAGAATAATATGAATTTTTGTAACATAATAAAGTTTAGAAAATAATGCAAATAAATTCATATACTTTAAAATTATCATTATTTTATTATGATCTTACATACCAAAAATAACAGTATACATTTTGAAGATATCATTCACACACATTTAAAGTAATCAAGTAGTTGTATTATTTTAGGAATTGACATTATAAAAAAAATAACTTTATACAGTATGCCATTGTTTTCGAGATCAACATAATTACAAATTATCAAGTGAAATGATTTTAACATTAACACAATGCAAATTACCAATTAATTCAAAATACATATCATAATGTTTAAAAAAAGAGTCTTATTCATAAGGTAATTAAGTCCTCTTCTTTATAAAAATCCATCTTAAAAAGTATAAATGATGAAATAACACATGTACCATATCACTCTCAGTTCTCATGATCACCCTCATTATCTTCCAACTCGCTTGGCATGATAACACTATTGTTCTCAAAAATATGTTTTGATCTAGGGTCATGTCTCAATACGAACCACCAATCCCTATCCAACACATCTGGGTAAAAAAAACATGGTTGTAGTGTTTGGGGAAAACATAGGGTTCGTTAGCTTCATCCCACATATTTCTAGAGTTGATACATATTAGCTACTATCACAATCTTCCTTTACATTATTCCGATCAAAGGTGTCCCACCACTTGCACCTAAAAATAACACATTGGAAAGAAGAGAAATCCACTTCAATGATCTCTTAAGATGCTCCCAATATGGGAGGTTATAAAAGATAGATTTCCTTTTCATCCCAATGGGAAATTTATCAACATAGGTGTCGAAGAATTCTGGATCATCGAAAATAGGCTCCCCATTTGAATTGAACATTTCTATGAAGTCCTTCTCCTTCTCTCTCTCCTATTCTCTAAGCCATTCAGTTGGTGTCGTTATTGGAGGCCTTTGGGTTCTCTCTCATTTACCATTGAAAGCGGATGCTGCTCTTCTGTAAGGGTGTTCTTCTGGGAGGAATATCTCGGAGTAGTCATACACTGGCTTTTGTAGGTCATTGAACCATCTAGCTTTCAGAGAAGGTCCACAACATTTACATCCAAAATACCCTTTTGTTACAAGACCTTTGAGATTATTGTATACGATATATATTCATGGCACATTAAAGAATATCATGAAGATCAGAAAAATTACAACAAATTAAATAACTAATATGTGAAAGAATATTGTTACGTATAAAAACAAATCAATAAACATGTAATTTTCCAGAGAAAACTCCTAAGCTTAGCTTGGATAATCATGTGTCGTGTAAGCACATATGCCATACAACATAAAACTTCTATCTGTTGTGATGGGTGTTGATACATCATATACATTTATCCCATCCCTAATTCCTTCAATTCATCTACTAGTGGTTGTAAGTAGACATCCATGTTCTTCAGTTATCTTCTACCAGGGACTATGAGAGCCTACATAAGATGTTCATCCTTCACAGAAAACAATGGGGGGATATTGTTTTTGATCACTACTATAGGGAAAACAGACAGTTAATGTTCTGGAGCTAATATGGGTTAACGCCATCCATGGTTATGATGAGTCGTAGACTTCGTAATTCATCATTGAATTTTTCGGACCATCTATCCTCTATATGATTCATGGCTATTAAATCTATTGGGATTTGCATAACTCCCAACTCACTTATGTGTGAGGCATGCCATCCCTGCAACATAGCTAATTCTTTGCAATGAAATATCCTTTGAATCCTTGGGATTATAGGCATGCGCTTCAATATCTTAAAAGGAGGACCACGTGATTTAACCTTTTTTTTATTTATCATACCTTTCATGCCCACATTTCGGATATATCTCTTTATCTGCATATTCTCATCTATATAGAATACAATCATTTGGACATGCATGATATGATATGTACTCAACACCCAACATTTTCAACAATTTCTTTTCCTCTTCGCAGCTATTGGGCAAGACATTATCACTCGAAATAACCTTATCTTTGAATAAACTGTAGTTGGTGATCATGGAAAATATTAAATGTATATTAATACGGATATAATTACTAACGTTCATAAAATTGACCATTTGTAATGTTCATTGTGTGATTATATTTCTCAAAATATAAGGGAGAACTCTATGGTCACTTACCTCAAACTTTCCGAGAAACATGCATTCGACAAGCCAAACTTTGCTTTCAATTTGTATAGTAACATCGTTGTCCCCAACTGGGTAGACTTTGATTGACCACCAGGTCCAAAGAGAGGGGTGGTGGAAGCAAATTTAAGGCTTTCAAAAAAGGTATCAACGATATGAGCATCATCCCCTAGGTGATCATCATTCTAGAAGGCATCTAACAAAATTGTCCCCATGGAAGTCATATCCCTTAAGTAATCATCCATACCAACCTCTCTTTGATTGCCTCCATTGCGAGCTTGTGAAGAACTACTATTTTTGTAGTCATTCTTAATTGGTGAATCTAGATGTAGTGGGAATTGAATAGGTGGTTGATTCTGTTATCACCAAAATCTTACCTGATTGGCTGCTGATCAGACAACTTCAGTATAACTATTTCAAACAAATCTTGTGACTGAGGCTTAGCCTCCTCAATCTGAGAGGGCCCTTGACTCTCAAGGGTTAATGATATTGAATAAAGATGTATATATATGGATAACTCTATGATTTATGTATTGCTTTTATATGTTTTTTAGGTTGAAAAGATGAAGGCTAATACTACCATTGGGCTTATGGAGTCAACAAATCAGTAGGTTCAGTGGCAAGGTTTCTTGACATAGAAGTTGAGGCAAATAGGGGTCTTTAACAAAGAAAATTCACTCAAGAACATAGGTCAACACAGTAATTTCATTACTAAAGGAAGTCAGAGCATAGAGTTATGAATTCTGATTAATAGCAATGAAATCTACTGCTAGTGGTTCAAAGGCAATTCACTCATAAAACACAGAAAAACACAGTCATCTCATTACTAAAGGAAGTCAGAGCATAGGGTTATTAATTCTGAGTAATAGCAACAAGATCTACTGCAAGTAGTTAAACATAATATGTAGATCAATAAAAAATTAAAACCCCATGATAACCTTAGGTCTGTCAAGAAGAAAACCTCTCTGTAGTACTGATCACAGTTAATTACATAAAGCTGCAGTTTTGCCAAAAAGTCTCCAACCCTTGAAAAATTCGACCCCATGGCCTTTAATGGAGTTGTTACATCATGAGATGATCTACCTCCAGGCTAGATACATCATATTTTTTCCTACTGACACCTTTCATAACCATAAAACATCAAATTTATGACAAGCAGACACCTATCCTACTTGACAGTCCTATTTCAACCAGGACTCAAACTCTTCATTATTATCTTTAACAACCTTATATACTGAAATAAATTACATATTTGACAAGTATGTTGTCACATGGTCAAATTTAGATGATGGGATTCACCACTTTGTGACCACTTAACTGACCTCCTCAAAACTAGGAAACAAAACCCTATTTTTTAGGTAAATGGTATTCTTCCTCTTTGAATATTTTGGCTGACATATGGTCTTGAATTCTTGGTCCTTAAGTGTTTAATAATTTCTTGACATGGTATTTAACTCTTTCATGACCTCTAGCTGTCCAAAAACTACTCCAAAACCTGCTAAAAATACTGAAACACAGTGCGCTACGAAAGTAAGGCAGTTTCGTAGTGCACTTTCGTAGCGCTTTAAAACAGGCCTTTATCCTCAAAATTTTTAACTCTTTCCTTAAATTTCATAAGGTTATTTATCATTAAACACATACTTCATATCAATTTAAGCTCTCAAAACCCTCCATAACTGGTCAAAAATTCAAAAGAGCAGCTACAGTAGTTTCATAGTGCTTTGTTGCCCTTCAAGCCTGGAGGTGCTACGAAATTGCTGAAAATGCAGATTTTTGTAAAATTTTGAAAAATAAAGCCTGTAATTTGCCTAAAAATTGTATCTAACATGTCATTAGCCTTGAATAACCATAATCCAACTCACCTTATGCTCCTTGAGGTGTCAATCTCACCTTTCATATTTAAGACATCCTTGCAGATTTTTCATGTTTTTTCCTGAAAAATAGGTCTTGGGACAGAGCCTATATCTCCTAATCCATGATGTAGTTTGAGAAAATGAAGGATGTTTTTGTAGGTCATTATGTCTTGAATAAAACCCTCTCTTGGGTTTTTGAAATACATCTCTAGCTGTACAAAAACTTCATTTGTAAAACATGTGTAAAACAGGAAAACTTTGTTTTCTGAAAATAGGGCTTCAATGAAATCCTTGTATCTCCCAACTGATAACATCTGTGAGAAAAGTGAGAGAGGTTATTATTATGTGATATGTTTGAGAAACTAACCTCTCTCAGTTTCTTAAAATACCTTTTTGTTTGCCCATAAACCACTTTTGAAGTTGACTTCTCAAAGTCATAAAACATAGTTTTGCTTCATATTTCGCTACGAAACTTTCAACAGTTTCATAGAAAAAATTGACTTTTTACAATGCATTGCACTATGAAACTATGGTTTCTTGGCTAATTTTCCACTTTAGGTACAAAAAAATTTGGAAAATGAAATGAATCGGAGAATGATGAATGATGTGACATGAAGGAGTTAGAATATGGGTGGGTTTAGACCTTAAGGTAAGCTTAAACAAGAAAAATTTGAAATTTCCCTTGACCAAGTAATAAAAAATGAATTCTATGACCCTACCATTTACACATGAACTTATTCAGCCTTGTCAAATGATGCTTCATTTTTTTTGGGTGATAAAAGTGGCTCCACTTGGGATGGTGCGCCCTTGTGGTACACCAAAGAACCTGTAGTTCCAATGCCATCCATCTTCTTGGAAATAAAAACTGAAATTTATGAAAAAATTGCCAAGCTCTTATGGCCTTCTCCTCGGGCTCTAGATTGATGATTACTGCTAAAAAACCAACTTTGTACCTATTGAAAAGGTTCTCAGTCAACTTTAAGCTTATTCACACACTCCTACCTACCCTAACAACTGCAATCTCCATTTTTAACTCAAGGAACATGAAACTTCCAATGAAGCCAGTCATTGATCTGATCTGAAACTTGAGCCTCTTAACTATGCTTGAACCAAAAACAAACAAGATACTGAAATGACCAAGGCAACATAAGATGCATATGATCTTGATAATGAAAAATATAACTAGAAATCTAGACTGTAGAACTCTTCCATGTAGTCAACTATAGGATCAAAGAAGACATGATCTATTTGATGCTTCTCATGAAATTCTGCAACTTTGGACAACTCATACATGCTTTGATCAACCACACACGACTTCAGTTGTGTGCTATCAAACTGATTTTCAAGAACAAGGTTTTTTTCTTCAATCTCAAAAGAGAAAGGTAACAACACCCTCTCTTATATTTGGGCGTGAAAAGCTTTTGAAAAGACTGATCTTGATCATGAAGATTATAAGATTGAATTTGACCTTCTAAAACTTCAATTTCTTTCCCAATATTCTTAGCAACTTCATCCACAAATTGAATCTTATCTTTTGACTTGCACTCAAATGACTTCAGATTAGAAGACAAGGATAAAGAAAAAATTTCACCCACTTCTTCATTAGTGTGATCATTATTTGATGTAGGCTGATGCAAGAAATGACATGAATAATAAACTTCGTCATTTACCTGAGTATTGTAGTAATTATCTTCCAATATTTCCTCTTGCTGTTTGAAATGATTCTCATACTCTTGATGATCAAAGGATTGACAAGTCTTCTGCAATTTTTTTTCAAATTCAAAGGATGTAACATTATTTTCATAAATAAGCTCCTGCTGGGTTTCATTTTCATCCAAGGGAGAGGTTATCCTTTCTTCTTGGTGATGAAATGGGATGTCATGAAGGGCCTCTAAAATTACCTCATCCATGAACTCATCATCTTCATAACAATTCTCCAAATATTCAATAAAACTCACACAATGTTTACAGCAGTCTTTGACCAGCAATAAGGAGGGATGATACTCTTCATACATCTCATAAAATGCAACATGGAAATCAGCAAGAGAATATAATGAACCATTTTCCAAGATTTCATACCAAGATCATGCTTTTCCTTCTAAAGTGGCCATAAACATCTTCATGAGACAATCCTCAGGGAACTGAACCTTAAGTTCATGTACATGCATATGGAATCTAACCAAATGAAGAGCAACATTGTATTTATTTTCATCTTTACATATAGGAAGATCAGTTAACCATTCAACCTTTGGCATAGGATTTGGAAAACCAGGGATGTGAGACTGATTCATAGGAGCATACCTAGCATTTATTCTTGTAATGGAACTCATATTGAAACTTCATCAAGCTACTGACCTTCAATCAATGGAGTCACTTTCCAATTGATTATTTGATGTGTGGAGTCACCAGAGTAGACATAAAGCCAATATGTGCCTAAGTTTCTGCTGCTCTCAGACCTTAGAACTGAAACTTTGTCGTTCTTCCCACGGAAAATTTACACCTTCTGTCTCCTCGGCAACGGTGCCAAAATGTTATCACCAAAATCATACTTGATTGGCTGCTGATCAGACAACTTCAGTGTAACTATTTCAAACCAATCTTGTGACTGAGGCTTAGCCTCCTCAATCTGAGAGGGACCTCTCAAGGGTTAATGATATTGAATAAAGATGTAGATATATGGCTAACTCTATGATTTATCTATTGTTTTTATATGTTTGCAGGTTGAAAATATGAAGGCTAATACTACCATTGGACTTATGGAGTCAACAAATCAGTAGGTTCAGTGGCAAGGTTTCTTGACATGGAAGCTGAGGAAAATAGGGGTCTTTAACAAAGAAAATTCACTCAAGAACATAGGTCAACACAGTCATTTAATTACTAAAGGAAGTCAAAGCATAGAGTTATGAATTCTAAGTAATAGCAATGAAATCTACTGCTAGTGGATCAAAGGAAATTCACTCATAAAACATAGAAAAACACAGTCATCTCATTACTAAAGGAAGTCAGAGCATAGGGTTATTAATTCTGAGTAATAGAAATGAGATATATTGCAAGTAGTTAAACATAATATGTATATCAATAAAACATTAAAACCCTATGATAATCTCAGGTCTCTCAAGAAGAAAACCTCTCTGTATTACTGATCACAGTCAATTACATAATGCTGCAGTTTTGCCAAAAGTCTCCAACCCTTGACAAATTTGACCCCATGGCCTTTAATAGAGTTGTTACATCATGAGATGATCTATCTCCAGGCTATATACATCAAATTTTTTCCTACTAACACCTTGCATAACCATAAAACATCAAATTTATGACAAACATACACCTATCCTACTTGACAGTCCTATTTCAACTAGGACTCAAACTCTTCATTATTATCTTTAAAAACCTTATCTACTAAAATAAATTACATATTTGACAAGTATGTTGTCACATGGTCGAATTTAGATGATAGGATTCACCACTTTGTGACCACTTAACTGACCTCCTAAAAACTAGGAAACAAAACCTTGTCTTTTAGGTAAATGGTCTTCTTCTTCTTTGAATATTTTAGCTGTCATCTGGTCTTGAATTCATTGAACTTGAGTGTTTAATAATTTCTTGACATGGTATTTAACTCTTTCATGACCTCTAGCTGTCCAAAAACTGCTCCAAAACCTACTAAAAAGACTGAAACACAGTGCGCTACGAAAGTAAGGCAATTTCGTAGCATACTTTCATAGCGCTTTAAAAAAAGCCTTTATCCTCAAAATTTTTAACTTTTTCCTTTTGAATAAGGTTCCTTATCATAAAAAACATCCTTAATATCAATTTAAGCTCTCAAAACCCTCCATAAATGGTCAAAAAATCAAAAGATAAGCTACAGTAGTTTTGTAGCGCTTTGCTGCCCTTCAAGCCTGGAGGCGCTACGAAACAGCTGAAAATGCAGATTTTTGTAAAATTTTGAAAATTGAAGCCTGTAATTTTCCTAAAACTTGTATCTAACACATCCTTAGCCTTGATAAACCATAAACCAACTCACCTTATGCTCCTTGAGGTGTCAATCTCACCTTTCATATTTAAGACATCCTTGCAGATGTTTCTTGTTTTTTCCTGAAAAATAGTTCTTGGGACAAAGCCTATATCTCCTAATCCATGTTGTAGTTTGAGAAATTGAAGGAGGTTTTTGTAGGTCATTATGTCTTGAAGAAAAAACTCTCTTTTTGTTTTGAAATACGTCTCCAGCTATACAGAAACTGCATTTTTATAACATGTGTAAAACAGGAAAACTTTGTTTTCTAAAAATAGGGCTTCAATGAAATCCTTGTATCTCCCAACTGATAACACTTGTAAGAAAAGTGAGAGAGTTTATTGTTTTTTGATATGTTTGAGAAAATAACCTCTCTCAGTTTCGTAAAATACCTTTTGGTTTTGCTAGAAACCGCCTTTGAAGTTTATTGCTCAAAGTCATAAAACAGAGTTTTGCTTCATATTTCGCTACGAAACTTTCAGCAGTTTTGTAGCAAAAAGTGACTTTTTACAGTGCATTGCACTATGAAACTGTGGTTTCTTGGCTAATTTGGCACTTTCGGTACAAAAAACTTTGGAAAATGAAATGAATCGGAGAATGATGAATGATGTGACATGAAGGAGTTACAATATGGGTGGGTTTAGACCTTAGGGTAAGCTTAAACAAGAAAAATTTGAAATTTCCCTTCACCAAGTAATGAAAAATGAATTCTATGACCCTACCATTTACACATGAACTAATTCAGCCTTGTCAAATGATGCTTCATTTTTTTTGGGTGATAACAGATTCAACAATTCTTGGTATCGTTCCTCTCTGATTTTTTCTCTTAATTCAGCCTTATCTCAATTTGAAATTGTCACGGGGTGCAAAAGAAGATGGTAGGTAGGTTTGACCATCCTAATAATTTCAAAAAAATCCTAGTAATTTCAAAAAATATATTTGAACATGATTAGTACAAAATCTATGATATCAATTAGTAAGCACGTTGACAATGCATGATTAATTGGTTTGATGTTGAAATAATTACATTAATATACCAAACAATTATTATTGCCATAATTGTCCTAGGATTGTGGCTAGAAGATGTAATGTTACAATTGGCAGGGTGAAGCAGCTGTCCATTTTTATCTACCAAATGCGTTTTGTGGTATGCTGCTCCTAATTGGAGCTGTTTGAATATTTTGTGCATCTGAACTCGATTCTGAATCTATATGAACCTGCAAATTTGTATAAATTAATTTTATTAAGCTGATTGACATGGATAAAAAACATAAATTCAATTAGATAATGAAAATATAAATAAAATTTGAAGTAAATATTACTTCTCGAGATGGATAGGGAGAAATCTGTGATGGACTTTGAGAAATATTATGGTACGAGTTGGATTTTGAAGAATTGTCTATTCGATATAATTATAATATTTTCTCCCTGCATTTGAGCAAAATCAACAATAAATTTTGGTTTACACACCTAAAGGTAATTTCGGTGCCTTAAAAATGGACTTATTGTTATCGGTGCTAATGTACATTTAACTACACCAGTGCATTTTAGTTACTGTGCACTGGTGTTGTGTTATTAATTGACGCACCAGTGCCGATAGTCGCAAATAAAAAAGCGCAACTTTATTTTTTTTAAAGTGAAAAAAGCGGTAAATTGAAAAATGGGCGGCAAATTATTTTCGAAAATCTAATTTCATAAAACAATTCTTTAAATAGTAAAAAATTTCATTATTTCATTATTTTTGCAAAAAATTTAGGGAGAGATTTGCACGGGAGACAGGCCTGGAGCAAGAGAGCATGAGAGCACTGTGGAGCAACAAAATACTTTCGAAAAAAACTATTCAAACAATCAGAATTCCAAACCCCTGGTGATTCAAACCTTGTAGCATAGAATTTCAAACCATATGGTGATTAAATTTTACTGTAATAATCGTTTTTTTTTTACATTTTCTGTTTGATTTAGTACATTGCAAGTAAATTATTTAAATTTTACTGTTCATTTCAGAAGAAAAAAAATTCCATTCTTACGCTAAACCCTTGATTCTTTTTGTTTCTTCCCTTGCTTCTTCTTATTTTTGTGACTTCGGAATTAGGGATTTTCATTTTAGTTTTATAGGGTTTGTATTTCTATATAAATAGGCCTATGAAATCTAACCCATGGGATGACATGCAGAGTCTGATCCCAATCCGTGTTGGTCCTTGCATGAATTTTTAAAAAATAGAATTTTTTTTAATCGGTGCGACTTGTGTAAAATAACGCACTGGTGCGCTATTTTATCACAGCGCACCGCGCACGTACTGTTTGATAAAAAAAAAATTAAAATCTGTTTTTTTTTTTTTTTTAATCCATGTGCCCTGTGTAAAATAGTGCACCGCGCACGTACTGTGTGACAATTTTTTTTATTTTTTATTTTATGTATGTGTTAATCGATGCACTAGTTAAGATATAACACATTGGGTCTCCTTGTTGATAGAGAGCACCGTACAGTGGTCTCTTGTTTTCTCGATGTGTTTATAAGAACATGCCACACTTCCCCCTCCACGACATTATATGCTACAAAGCTAACACTAGAGGATTCTTATCAATTTGTCTGTATTAATTGGTGCACTGGTTAGCATATAACACACCAGTTCTCCTTGTTGACAGAGATTACCATACGGTGTTTCTATTGTTTTGGTGATGCATTTATAAGAACACGCCGCACTGAAGTTGGTTTGTACTGCTTGAAAGGCGCATCGTTTTCTTGATATTTTTTTTACCAGAAAAGTTAGTGATTTATTTATTAAATATATTAATGAATGGTATGGTACAGGTTTCATACAAGCAAAAAAAATACTGATAACACATCGAGGAAAGAAAAAAATGTAATTTCTTTGTAAATTCTTTACAAAAATAATTATTATTGAACTATATGTAAGTTTAACTAATATGTATTATTTACTGTGTATCATGCAAAGCCACAAAATTACGAAGCTTGATAAGATTATTTCTGATATAGGACCAGAAGAGCATAAAAGCTTGATGGAAAAATTGTAGAAGGATGAATGAGGTGAATGAAAAAATACTATCAATCCAATATGAGTTTCTTTTTTAATTTTCATTAATAATATACTTAAAAATATTAGATAACATGTTTTAAACAATCATTAATTCACATATGTTTAATGTTCTATGGGGACAAGCAACTCAAAAAAGGAATGTGATTCTAAGAAAAGAAAAAAAATAGAACATGCAAATGAAAATGAATTGCTCCTTAGGTCATCTAGAGTGGTGCTGGAGGTTAACGAAAGGGGGAAAATCTTTTATAGAACTTTGAGGGATCTAGTGGAACGAATGTATAGACTATCTTTCCACTTACAATACAAAAATCAATCCAATGATTCCAATAACCAAATTTTATCTAAACTACATGATGAGTTTCCAGAGAATTGGCCAATGAGACATGTCATATTTTTAATAGCAAAAACGTACAACAACAAAAGATAAGGAATGAAAAGGTAATATTCCTTTAAATGTTTTTCTAGAATTATATGTATATATTACTAGAAATAAATAATTTATAAATATCACTTTTGTTATATTTACTTTTCATATATCAATATAAAAATTAAATAGTTTATTGTAATGTTACATTTTCAGGAAGATTAAGAAAATCTCAAAGGATGAACGAGCTGATATCAGAAATATGCCAGTAGGAATGTCCAAAAAGGTGTACAAGGAGATGGTCAAAGAAATGACATAATTGCATCACACGAGGAGCCATCTTGACAACAATGTGCATCAAATGTAATATGTAATCATTGAATTTTTCAATTATGTACAATAAATAAACAATTTAGCATTAAATATTAATTTTCAAGTATTTTCTTACAGAAAATAAAAGAAAATGAAACCCATTCTTCACACAAAACAAGACGACAAGGAAGAAAAGGATTGATATCTAAGTTTGTGAGTAATTGTTACTTCCTTATAACGACTTCACTATATTTCATTTTTGTATATTTTAAGTTGTTTTACAACAATCATCATTGAATGTCTTCAAATAGGTGCTAACATACAAAGAAGAAGCATTAGACGAATTGATTGACATTGGGTTAAATATGGGTTGTCAATATATGTTGGCATATCAGAAATTAATTGTGCAATTCGTAAGCATCTATCGATCTTGTTTTACTTAGCTCCATCTATAATTAATAAAAGAAGAAATATTTTATATGAAGAAGCATCAGATGAATTGATTGACATTGGGTTAAATATGGATTGTCAATATATGTTGGCATATCAGAAATTAATTGTGGAATTCGTAAGTATCTATCGATCTTGTTTTACTTAGCTCCATCTATAATTAATAGTACAAAAAATCTTTTATATTAAATATATGATTTGTTATGGGGTATAAAACACTTAGGAAACAAAGTATGGAATTACGCCAACAAATAAAATGTTGAAAGATGGCATGAAATTTTGTTTTGAAAGAATGTGTATAGTTCATGAGTCAATTCTTGCTATTGTACGTCATTTCTTTTCGATTTACATTGATGTATATTATTTAATATTATGATTTTTATTATTCTCACCAATGTATATACACTCATTACAGTTTATTTTTATGTTTGTAGATGGAAGGTGAAGAAGAAGAAAATAATCAACACTGTGAACAAAACATTCCTCAAAATAACCCAAGTCATGGAAGTAGCTCGAGCAGTGACAATAGTTCAAGCGAAGAATGATGATAAATATGTTTGGATATCAAAGTAAGGCATTGTATTTTTTGAAATATTTATCTGTGAAATCAAACATTTTGTTTAATGTAATGGACATAGTGTCCCAATTAAAAGACAGAGGGATACCAATAAATGTCCCATTGTATGAAAAAGAGTGTCTTATTCATATATATATATATATAATAAAATACTTTTTAATTTATTCTATTGCGTTCTCCATTGTCGTTGTGAAATGTAACACCACTGATTAAATATGGATGATTAAATATTATAATGAAGAGATGCGAAATATGATGATACGATATAACAAATTAATCCAAACATCACATTCAAATGCACTAATAAAAGTTTAATTGATATGGACACTGTTATAAGATATGTATCGGCTTTTAATGAATAATGAATTTTAAACAATCTCAATAATTGCACTGTCACAGGTCGATGTTTCTAAAAAATAAAAAATGAACACTGGGGCATATTAGTTACTTTGCATCGGTGTGTTTATATGATAATACACATCGGTGTGTTTCAACCAACGAGAACCACACAAATACCAATACCAATTAGAACGCTCGGTGCGTTTGTGTGATATTGCGCATCGGTGCGTTTATGTGAAACTGCTCACCAGTGCATTTCTATGAGTATGGGCACCACACAAATACCAATACCAATTAGAATGCTTAGCGCATTTGTGTGATATTGTGCGTCGATGTTTTTGTATAATACTACGCACCGTTGCATTGATACGACCTATGGGCACCGCACAAATACCAATACCAATTAGAACAACTTGGTGCATTGTATCACCTACAATGCACTCAGTACAGTTTTACACCTTAATGGCCTGGTGCATGCACCTTCGACTGCCCTGGGGCGACTATCTAGCTGACATGCACTGGGACGTTGCTAAATGCCCTAGGGCATCCTAAATTTGTTTTTCGTCTCGGTGCTTGCTAGGTTTATAGTACTGGTGCGTTCACTATAAAATGCAACAGTGCATTGACACCTGATTAACGCACCGATGAGAAAAAAATTTGTAACAACCTCCAGCCACCTAGGTTTTTTTAGTTGTGTTGAAATTCCGTTAGAAGCTCCACCAAAACCTCCGTTACCAAAACGGATGTTGTAGAAAATGTTTTTTTCTGACAATTTTGGCCAATTTTATAACACTAAAAACCTATGTTATAACCTCCGCTAGAGGGTATTTTCCTTGTAGTGTGTGAGGCCTCACTCTTGTTCTTCTACTCCTATAAGGCCTTTATCTATCCTTGAGGCTTTTTGATTTCTTCATTTTGTATTGATATATCTTCCATTGCTTTTGTTAATTTTCCAGCAACATCAATGGACTGTGTTGGAGGTGTTGTTGATGTAGAAGTACATGTAGTCAGTATGGCTGTGAGGGGCACTGCATCCAAATGAACCATGGACAACTGTGCATTTTGTTCCTTTTCTTCGATTAATTTATCCATCTCTGTCTCCATATTTCTAATTTGTGCATTCTACTTAATGATCAACTTGAGTATGTATTCCATTTGGATCTCTGACTCTCCTATTTATTTTTTCTGTGGGTCCTCAGTTGCTGGAATATTTAGCTACTTTCTAAGTCATGTTGCAATATCAAAATTTTTCTTATTGATCAATTCTTTAGCTGCTTTGACATTCTCAAGATTATACCCCATATTTATGACTATATCTTCTAATGATTTTATTCTGGTGTCCTTTGCGAGAGATGAAATATTTTCAATCTTCAGCTGAGATTGAACATTAGTAAGGGATACCTGCAACTTTGAAGCATTCATTGAAGTGTTAGTCAAAGTGGAGAATATCATTTCTCTTGTCTACTTATGCATCTCCATTTGTTTGATGGGATGGATGTCCTTTGTATCAAATTCAAAGGATGTCTTATTTAATCAACAGTTGTCTTTGGGTGTAGAATCTGAGCTTGTAAGAATGCCATTTTCACTCTCCCTTCTCTGTATCAAAGGTTGATAGAAGCCTTCTTTGATCACTGGAAGTTTGTTTCTAGAATTGAGTGTAGGTGTCGCCTTTAAGGATCTCATTCTTGAGCTTTATCTCTTTGTATTTGTCAAACATACTTTTCTCTTTATCTCCATGAATTAGCTCAGATATTTGGCTTGGGTCTTGATGGCTTGTAAAACTAATGGAGACCTTGTAAATTTGCTACCTGAATGTGCAGAAGAACATGGATCTTTAATGACTATGGTGGCTTATTATTCTGCTTATTTTTCCAAATCTATCTTAGGACTCTTTTTAGATTTCTTTCTGTAGATTATTTTAAATTCATTTGTTGAGATCCCTGCAACTGAAGGGGATCCTTCTTCTCTTTGTCTCTTCCTTGTCTTCTCTTGAGGAGTAGGAGTCTATGAAGTAGAGATGGACATGAGCTGCTCCTCTGCTTCCTGTAAGGTGTTCTCTGCCCATTCCAACTGATTCATGTACCTTTCAATCTTTGGCATCTATGTGTGCACATAAGGAGTGGTTTTATTTTCCACCCTGAGCTTTGAGACTAGGCAAAGTGAGTCATAAGATCGTGTGAAGCTCAAAGTGAAATTCATTTGTTTCAAGATCTTATCTGCTTCATCACCAGCTACCTTATTGTTACAAATAAAGGGACCAAATTGAGACTATATTTTGGCTTAAACAAAATGTATTTCATCAGCATTAATCATTGTTCATATGTATTCAAGAGAAAATACTCTCATTGGGAGGTATTTAGGTAGTTTTTATGGTGGCAACTCACACCCATACACTCTTATTTTTGTGTAGTTTTGATAAAGGTACCAATCTCCTATTTTGGCTTGCTCAGATAGGTGAAAAATTTTCTTAATCTCATTACTGATTCTTGACTCTGCATTGCTAGTCAACAGACTCATGATTGGATGAATGAATTTTTCTATGTAATCTTTGAAGGTGTACTCATCAAAATCTTTCCTCACCAAAGAAGTCCAAAAAATCACTAAATGTGTGTTTCCTTCTTCATCTAACTTTTGCAGTGAGCATGGGAACCTATCTTCCTGATAATATATGAACATGTAGGAAAGAATCAAAGCATACTTGAACATACCTTCAGTTGGTAACTTTAGGAATTGTTCATATGCTGTCAGCAGTAAATTGACTAAAATTAAACACAACAGAAGGTTTTTGATCAGTAGAGAAAATTGATAGAAAACCTAAATAGGCTCATCTATCCATTCATCATAATAATATCCTAACAGACATGAAAGAACAAAAATAATTTTTTTGGCTTGGTCAAGAAAGATGGATGCAACATAAGGCAGATTCTTCTTGGGAAATTGGGTATTTTCAAATAGAAAAATTTCAAAACTTTTGGCCCTCTTGGAGAAATCTAATTTTTGGTACAAGTCATTCAAAGCTTCTACTGAAAAGGTGGTGCTAGATTCTGTCTGAGGGACTTGCATCATTTGATTTATTGTTTCAGGGGTGATGGTGAACAAAAATTCCCCACTTGGGGCCATAATAGCACTTTGATTGGGAAAATAGCAGGCATGTCACTTTCTAATGAAATTAGGTAAATGATAGGTCTGAGGAAAAATATAGAAGGGTACATTAGACTCCTAGAGTCCAATTTCATTATTTTGATCAATGAAATTGTCCTCGAACCAACAATATAGCTCGAAGGGATGAAATTTACATTTGGTCTCTGTGATATTATAATCCCTGTCTGCAAGGGGAATATGGTCAAGATTGACTGTGGGAGGGAGCATTGTGTTGATTGGATTATCATTTTTTTTCTTCTTTGGAGGAATTTTAACTATTTAAATTGTAGGAAAGGGAAAACTAACAGCGCGAGATTACCAGAGATTTGCTGACAATGGACTACCAGTGGGAATACTGTCTTTTTCCTATGCTTGATCAGTTCCTTTGTCGACTGTGGAAGCTTACTTTGTTAGAAGAATTTTTTTAAAATAAGGTTGAGTGAGAAATTTGTGAGAAAAGAGAGTGAAAATGGTGTGCAGAAGGGGTTTTATGGCGATGGCATAGTCTCGTTGGAGGCATGGGGACGTTATTTAATTCAAATGGTTATCCTGGGAAACATTTAATGTATAATGGACATAGCCAGGTGTTAGGATAAGAGTGGAGGGGAGAGCGCGGGAACAACTAGTGGGAAAATATGAAGGGTTAGCGGATTTTGGAGGGGGGTCGAAGTGGTAAGTGGTTTGTGAGGGGGGGGGGTACGAAATTCTGCGGGACTGACAAGTAGGGGTGGGATCAGCAGGGAGGAAATTGCTTTTCGGACCCTTCTGATAAAGGTAGGATGGATAGGGTGGGCCGAAAAACCTTGTCAGCCATTGATCTAACAATGAGTTCATCAAGCCGTTGGTTGGAGCGTGTACTTTAACATATATGAAAAATTCCTTTTGTCACTTGAAGACAGTATTACATGGGTGGAAAAGATTGGCTAAAATAAATAATGCCTCCGGACTTAGGATAAAAACATTTGATAAAGCTAAACTTAGGATAAAGGGCCACATAATGTAAAATCAACCTCTTTTACCCCTTTTAACCTTTTTAACTCAACTTTCTTCTAATCCTAAGACTAGCTTCGACCAATCAAGGGTGCATTTAGATGTGCAAACCCTTGTTTTATTTTCATTGAGGGGAAAAACACATAACCTACTCCTATCTATCATTTTTTTTCATTGATCCAACTTAAACAACTGAATCAACTCATTCATCTACCTAACTAGCATTAGCCAAGATTAAACAATTTGGCTAACTTATTCTCTAATCTAATTAATAGAAATTGAAACTTGTTTGACCATGATTACACTGTATAATCTAAACAATGACTCATGGTTGTGGAATTTTAAACAAGCTACACAAAATATTCAATTTATTCCTAAAGAATCAAACTCTCTATCAAGTAGTGGCATTTAAATTTGCATCACTTTCAGTTATGTTTTTTGTTTTTTCATGGGGTTCTTTCATCATCATTTTTTATTCTTTCTCTATTTTTCCTTTCTTTTGTTTTTCTTTATTCTATTTTTTATTTTCAAATACCCTCTTTTCATTTTTTTTTTATATATATATATTTTTTGGAAATCATTTTCAAAATGCAATATTATTTAAAATTTCATATGACAGAGAAAATATTCAATCACCTTGTGATCCTATAAATTATAGGACCCTAACAGAAAGCATCACAACCAAGACAAGTAGGAATTATATTTTCCAAGTCCTCCCCATAATGAATACTTGTCTCAATCTCAAATAACAAAGTCTAGGTCTGGTTCTGGTCTTTACAAACATGATAAAAAAATATGCGTATGTCCATATAAAGGAATAACCATCTACCAGAATGCATGGGTACCAACCGTCAGTGTAGTAGGATGTCCTTCGTGTACATGGTTCAAACAACCATTATATCTCCATACCTATACCCGTATCTGTGAATCCCCCTCCATCATTATCAACTTGGTTTTTCTTGGACTACCCGTAAGCATGCATTGTGTTTTATCGACTTACCCTAAACCATGTGATGCAGGAGCGTCTAGACCTAGCTAGCAATGTGATTGTGTGTTCACATGTTGTGGCTAACGAGGGTTTGGAGGAAAATTGATTACTTAGTTCCTTATTAATTGAAATTTATGTAAGTAGTTATCTGTTGTCAAATTCTGATTAGAAATAGGAATAAGTAGTAAGTTGATCCTCCCCGCGAGGAGATCAAGCCAAGTATCTAGATCATTAAGTCATGATAGGGTTTTTCACTAAAATAGTAACTCCTTCACTTGTGGAAGGAAGTTGTTAATTAGTTGGATATTTTGGGTTGTAATTAAAAAAAGAGAGGAGATAGAAGATTATGAGAGAGAGAGAGAGAGGAGGAGAGTGAAATAGAGAACTCCGTGAGAGAGAGACTCTGTATATGTGCTTCTGAATAATTAAAGATAAATGTAATTTTGATCGAGCCATGAAGGGCCTGAGCCAAAATAAACTATGTTTTTTTTTTTTAATTTCGAAAAATAACAGTTCTTGAGTTTTTCCTTTTTCATGTTCGAAAGAGTGAAATTACTATCATCGATTTCAATAAATTCGTTGTTTTTTATTAACTGATACGGGTTATTTGTTATTGTAACATAGTGAATCTTTATACACTATGTGGGTTTCTTAAACCCTAGTTTTGTTCCTTTTCCCATAGCCACAGTGTATGTTTTGTATTGGATTCACAAAGAGGAGGCCAATCAAGTCAAGCAGATATGCTATGCCCAAATGAGTCAAATAAGACAGATTCGTAGGAAAATGAGAGAGATCATGGTATGTGAGCTACTTCTTCAATTTATCCTCTTCAAGATGTATTCATTATAAAAGTTAAAATTTTGAAGGATCCAAAATTTGACCTTGGAAAGCTTATGGAGGTACATGCAGATTATTCCGAGGATGTTGGAGTCAAGGTTGATAGGCTAGTTGATGAGGTGCCTGCTGAAGTAGAGACTGAAATTTTCAGTGCTTAGTTGAAGACTCTATGCATATGTTGGAGACATTGTGCATGTGCTACGCATACATGGAGGCGCTACGCATATGCTGGAGGCACTGTGCATGTGCTACGCTACCTTTACACACTATGCTTTTCCCAGCAATAGTTTCTATTGTTGTGTTCCTCTTTATAATGCTACGTTTTCATTTGCATGTTAAACCTCACCTCTGAAACTATTAGCTTGATCGATCCAAGCTCTAGTAGAGTAGAAAAGGTGGATAAAGGTAAGGTGTAAGTTACTGAAGGTTTATGTATGAATTGTATCTGCTTTAGATCTGTGTCAAAAACAAATTGCAGAGAGGCTCACTATATAGTGTGATTATTTTTTTTGAAACGAGAAGTGCATGCATAAGTGGTGATGAATAAACTAATCGTGCCTATTCTTCTCAAATACAGATAGGCACAAGATGTTTCTGTCACAATCTAGAATCAAAAGCATTACATGTGTTTAGGAAATCTTCCATTTACATGTGTGTCTTGTCGGTGGATTGTGCTTGTATCTGGCAAGAAAACAATCTTAAATGGGGATTTTGTCTGTTAGGTGGTTGAGGATTGTTGAGAGTAGTTGAAGAGGAAATTGAATGGCGGCATCATCCTGTCAGATGGATTTTTAGAAGTCAATTGTGGGCATAAATTATGTAGTCTTTATTGTATGCAGATACTAAAGAGTTGAGGAGGATGCTGACACCCAAGGATTCAATTTTTTATAGAGCTAAAATTTCACAAGTATTTTACCAGTGCATCATTTGGTATCAGAGTGAAAGGTTGTCTCCATTTTAGAGTATTGAAGTAGAGTAAGTGTAGAGAAATTGTAGAAAGATCAGATTTGGAATTTGAAAGATTAGAAGACAACTCTAACTAGGAATGCATAGTTTTATGAGTTGCTTGAAGACATATTGGAAAAACGTTTTCAGGGTTTGAAAAGGTACCTTAATACATCCTTGAGACAGAGAAGCAACACATCAAAAGAGTAGGAAAAAGAAAGGAATTTTGAGTCATTGAAGTAGCTTGGAAAGACAAAAGAAATTGCAGCAGAGGAAGTGGTTGCATGAGAGAAGTAATGAATGAAGAGTTGACTATCCAAGTGACTAGGTTGAGTAAAGGGTGGAAGTCTAGGACTGTTATGTTCTAGATAGAAAAGGAATTAAGAAATTAGGTAACAATGTGACCCAAGGAGTCTGTAGCAAGCTGGAAGTGAAGGTAAGTGACAGTGGTAGTATATGATGAAGTGTAAGTGGCCAAAAGGTGATGATTTGTATTTGTCAATTACTAGTGAAGAGACTAACTGATTGAAGGTGGTAGCAATAGGAAATGAGGAGTTGGTCATGAATCTATCTAGTTGGAGTCTAGAAGAAATGATGAGTAAAGTTGAGTGTTGAAATAATAAATAAATCTTAGTGGATAAAGTAGCGTAAAGAGGTTTGTGACTAAATCAGATAGCAAAATAAATTACTAAAGAAGGGAGGATGATTGCAGTTTTCCAAAAGAAGTGAGAAATTGGAAAAGTAGTAGTCTGGAAGCTTTGAAAGATGAGGAGTAGGAATGCTCAAGAGGAGGTTATGTGTGAAGAATCTAGAAGAAGAAGAGTCACCAAGAATAGGACTTGGTACTAGAGACAAGTATTACACTTGTTACAAAGATAGAAGAGGTTGTTGCAGCTCACAAGGTGGATCAGGATGATTTCATAGAAGAAAGAAGAATAGATGACCATTGATGGTTAACTTAAGGTTTCAGAGAGAAGTCACAATAAAAAGAAATAAATCAGTGGAGATGCCAGTAGAATACTAAGCATGAAAAATCTTGGTGTGGTATCTACAGATAGGTTTATGGAGTCAGCTTGTAGAGATGGATTGTTCGTAGTCCATGAAGAACAAAGATGAGTTCATGAAGGAAATAAAACTATGGCTACTGATAGCCATAGTAAAGGTTCCAAGGGAGATTATGAAATATCAAGTAAGAATAAACTTGATATATGTATAAATTATACAATATGCATGTATATCTTGGATTCACCTGATATAACAATGTACTAAAGTTAAATACTGAATCGCTTCTACAAATATTTTGCGGAATTAAAAACGCAATTTCCAATCACATAAAGAAAAGAAGAATAGATAAAAAACACAACACCAGATATTCCTGGGGAAATATTACTACTCAAAACCCCTCTATCATATATTGTATATTCCACAAGGAATCATGAAACAATTACATACAAAACTATTCTCACAAGAGCCCTCAGTACATCAACTAATTGTCTCACATTGTTATACAAAAATTGGCAAGTTTCTTAGCCAATTTACTGTCTCCAGACTATCTGCCTTGCTCATGTAGTTCCTGATGAATGCCTTCCTTAATCACAAAGAATGTCAGCCTTCCTCAACTGCACTAAGTATCATGGGTATCCTATGGTGTTATAACTACACCTGGGTAGCCTGCTAATATCGCAACTGATAGGTACACTTCCCTTTCACCTAGATCTCAATTGGGTCTCCACTAGAACTGACATTCATGCAACTAATAATAGTAAAAACATCAGTTGCATGTGAGATCAATACATGTGAATTAATTAATATTTAATTCACTTGATCTCTCACTAGTGTATCTGCAGTTACAACTAGCAAAATGGACTTTAACTCAACTGAGTTAAAATGATTTCCACCTTGCATTAACTAATGCATCACTGCACTTCCAACTCTGTTACAACTAGAATCACTCAGTTACAACTAAATTCAACCTGCATGTCCCACCAACCAACCACTTAACTCGAAATTCACTTAGCTAACTGATTTTCCACTTCAGTTAACTATTTCCAATATCTCATTGAGAATAGATTAAAATTTAATGTCCATCTAATATTAAGGGATAATAAAAATAGGCATGCATATATAAATAGATTTACACCTAAAAATAGCCTGTGTGGGCCCCACCCTAGTGTAGGTGCTTAATTTTCACTAGGATCATGGATGTTATTTCCAGATGCCAATTTCACTATTTCTTGTTGCAAACTTCAAGACTCCCTCTCAACAAGAAAGAAATGCCCTTGCATGCGACATGCAACCCTTGCATGTGACATGAAACCCTTGCATGCGACATGAAACTCCATGCATGCGACATGCAACTCATGCATGCAACACTTCTCTAGTGTTTCTCGCACATGCAACTCTTGCATGCAACACTTCGCTAGTGTTTATCACACATGCAACCTTTGCATGCAACACTTCCAAAACTGAATAGCCTCCAAACAACTGAATTAGTATAATACATTTGTCATCAAAGTCTGCTGACTTGCTGCTAGTTACTACACATGTCTACTGGATCCTCTGCGCTGCTGACACCTGCATCCATGCACTTTGCACTTGCTTCCAAATCTGATCTGCGCTCTAGTATCTGGCACGGTCATTTTGATTTCATGTCCTCACGACATCTGTCTGCATCAATCCGAATGATCCTTCTACTGATGTACTGTAGGCTTCTCATAGCCAAGTTCGATTCATGAGATCCACACCATATTAATGAATCCTGCCCAAAATTTCTTCTTGGGATTATTCATGCATGTCACCCCACCTCTCACCTGGTGGTATAGCTGCATGCACTCCCTCTTCCCATCTCGATCAAAATTTCTCTGCATGAGTGGTTGTTCCCACTCCATGATCCTCCGCATGTGGTTTCTCCACATCTTGAGGTTCACTTTTACCTGCATGCAAATTTAGCTCCCTCTCAAGGGTCAATTGCATGACTTTCTCACACTTCCCAATGGTAGGAAGCTCTATAGAAATTACATCTACATCAATTCTATAGAGATTCTTAACTCGAATCCCAATATTATTAGCTTTTCCCATGGTTTTCTGTCGAAAGAAAACGTTTCCTTCACCAACTCGCACACATTGTCCCGACATCACAAAATTTTCTAACAAAAGAGCTGATTTTAAATCAACGATATCTCCCTCATCTGAGCTCCGATTCAACTGATTTGTTTTTTCAATTTGGGTATTTTTTCTCAAGGAATCCAAATATGCTATTTGTCTCTGAAAATTTTGCATCACAATTTTCAGATATTCTCTGCAAACTCATACCATGTAGAAAAATTATAACACAACTCCGATACCATGTATAAATTATAAAACATGCATGTATATCTTGGATTCACCTGATCTAACAATGTACTAAAGTTAAATACTAAATCACTTCTACAAATATTTTTTGGAATTAAAAACACAATTTCCAATCACATGAAGCAAAGAAGAATAGATCAAAAACACAAACCAGATATTCTCAGTGAAAGCTTACTGCTCAAAACCCCTCTATCATATATTGTATATTCCACAAGGAATCATGAAACAATTACATATAAAAATATTCTTACAAGAGACCCTAGTACATCAACTAATTGTCTCACACTGTCATACAAAGATTGGCAAGTTCCTTATCCAATTTACTATCTCCAGACAACCTGCCTTGCTCACACAGTTCATCCTGAATGAAATCCTTAATCACAAATAATTTCAGCCTTCCTCAACTGTGTTGAGTATCATGGGAATCATGTGGTGTTATAACTACACCTGGGTAGCCTGCTAATATCACAACTGATAGTTACACTTCCCTTTCACCTAGATCTTAACTGGGTCTCCACTAGAACTGACATGCATGCAGCTAATAATAGTAAAAAAATAAGTTGCCTGTGAGATCACTACATGTGAATTAATTAATATTTAATTCACTTGATCTCTCACTAGTGTATTTGCAGTTACAACTAGCACAACTGACTTTAACTCACTTAAATGAGTTAAACTGATTTACAACTTGCATTAACTAATGCACCACTACACTTCCAACTCTATTACAACTAGAATCACTCAGTTACAACTAAAGTCAACCTACATCTCCCACCAACCAACCACTTAACTCAAAATTCACTTAGCTAACTGATTTTCCACTTCAGTTAGCTATTTCCAAGTTCTCATTGAGAATAGATTATAGTTTAATGTCCATCTAATTTAAGGGACAATAAAAATAGACATTCATCTATAAATAGACATGCATCTATAAATAGACACACACATACATCTATAGATATAAATACACTTAAAAATAGCCTGTGTGGGCCCCACCCTAGTGTAGGTGCTTAATTTTCACTGGGATCATGGATGTTATTTCTGCATGCCAATTTCACTGTTTCTTGTTGCAAAATTCAACAGTAGAGAATTAGCTGAGATGAAAGTGCGGCTAGAAGTGATGAGAGAATTCATACAGGGGAATATGGAGCACCAAAGGTATGGTTGGGTTCTTCGGAAGAAAATAATCAAGTGGAGTTAGTTGGAGAGTAGGCTGAGACATGAAACATGTGTACATATAGAAGAAGAACTCAGAAGAGCTGAATTACAGCATCAGATGTATGCTGAGGAAGAAGTTTACCTATGTGAACCTAAACAAGGATATATTCTGCGCGAGAGTGGTGATGAGGTTGAAGACATAGGACTAGCTTATGGTTTCATGGATCCTTAGAAGGATGAAAGCTAGTTGAGAAAGTTGAAGTTTGAGACAACCAAAGAGGATACAAGGCCTTATGGTTTTGAAAATGATGGTTGTTGTGTGCTTGCAGGTCATGTAAACTTAGAGGAAAATAGGAATTCATTGGGAACTGTGATATCAGCAGGAGGGAAGATGACTATCCATAGTCATATGAATAATATAAAGGAAGATTACAGTCAAGTGAAGGAAGATGTCCAGTTGGATGAAATCCAGAGGACAAATCAAAAGGAGGTTGACAAAGAAATTATTGAGATCAAATAAATGCTCAGTAAGATAGAAAGGTTGATTCAAGAGAATAATGAATATGGGTGTTATGTATGGATGATGATAAAGAATAAGGTGCAATGGTTTACATTGCAGCAGAAGTAAAGACAACAATCATTGTCTTGGAATAAAGATAAAGGGTGTAAGAAAGATGAGCTTGAGAAAAAATTTATCAAGAAGGAAGGGATCCATTCATATGAATATGAATCGAAGATTTTTCTCAGGAAAATTGATGAAGCTAATATAAAACTAATGGAGAATCTTATGGTGTATTCAGGAAGTGAAAGTCAACGAGAAGAATTGATGATGAAATTATCTAAGGAGACCTTAGTGTCTCATAGTTTTGAAACTAATATTTTTTGTGTGAATGAAAGAAACACTGAAGAAGGGAAACTGTTTAATGTTGTTATAGGGGAAAATAAAAACAAAGATCTGAATTTTCAGAAAATGGAAGAAGGGAATTCACATAATATTGTGATGCAAGAGGAAGGGAAGCTATTAAGCACAACTATAATGAATTATGCAGGTATTGGACAACTATTGAAGACTGAAGCCAAAGAAAAGTAGTTACTGAAGGTTGCTATAGAAGACTTTCTAGATGGTAAATAGTTACTGAAGGTTGTTAACCTTGAAGACAACCAGAGTAAAGAAAGACTGCTGACATTTGTTGCAGACAATGAAGATAGTGAAGATTTTGGAGAACTTTCGGGAGAAATTCCAAGTGAGATGGCAGATTTGTGGCATGAGTTAAGTCTTTTGGAGAAGAGGCTAGAAAACCGAAGAATAAGTACTCAGACTGTAAAATCAGAGCTGAATGAGAATGAAGAAGTTGTCATGGATGACAAATGTGAAAAATAGGTTTTCAAGAATGTTGGCATACAAAGAAAACATGGTGAAGCATTTGTGCTTAATGAATTGATTGATTCTGGTGAAGATTTATATGCAGAAATAAGGCAATGTGAAGTGAATTTGAAACTAGGAATTGACTCTGAAGATCAGATTGAATTAAAGAGGGATGATATCAAAATATCTCATAAATATGGAATGATGTTGAATTCACGTGATGGAGCTGTTGAGCCAAACATGGTTTCAAGGATGATGGTAACAGGAATACTATTATAAAGCACAAAGTTGTCGATGAAGAAGAGGCTGAAAGTAACAATTAGGGGAATTTTGGGGTCTAAAATGGGCCTCCTAAGAAAAATGTACAACAAAAATAAACTTTATAACAACCAATAGGATTCAAGATGATGATGTCAACCATGGGGGATGATTTACCATTTTTTAAATAAAAGGGTAAAAATATTAAAAAATAATAAAATAATAAAACTACTTTTTCAACTCGTATTTTCAACTTATCCCCAAAATTTTTTACTCAAATTTCAAGTGGGAGTACTCGTTGGATGCAAAATTTATTTCCTCATCCAAGGAGTACCCATATTTTTATACTGAATGAACTCTGCTATTTTACGAAAAATGATACATAAAAACGTGATTGTAATCACGTTTTTTTATGTATTTCTCATTTTTCGTGTAGTAGGACCCATCAAAAGTATGCAACATGGGTACTCCTTGGATGAGGAATTAAATTCCGCATCCAACGAGTACCCCTGCTCGAAATTTGAATAAAAACTTTGGGAGATAAGTTGAAAATATGAATTGAAAAAGTAGTTTTTTCATTTTTCCCTCTAAAATTTGATGACGTCATCAAATCTTATTTGATTTTTTCCACTATTATTTTATAATTTCCTTAGGAGGCCCATTTTAGACCTCAAAATTCCCCTAATGATTTCAGAAGAATATTATGCCAATGTTATGTCCATCATTATATAAAAAGAAGTAGATGAATATGATGCCATAATCATCAAGGATGCAGAAATTAAGTTACTGGAAGAAGAGGTATCCCAAGTACTTAAAAAAAATGAAGAGTTCTTAGTTTTCAAGAAATTTGTGGGATTTAAGGTATACTGAAAATTGAAGTAAGAAGTGATGAAGCCATGAATGAGAATCCAGAAGAAGGAATTGGAAATGTTGCAGGGCATCAATGGAGAAATATTTTTATGCCTTAAAATATTGGCACATGGATTATGCTGCTCTTATGCAAGAACACATCCAGTTGCAGAAGAATAGTATTTTTCATTTGAGAAATGAATTGGACAAAGAAATTGATGAATTGTGGAGACTCATACAACAACATTCCAAGAGAATATATAGAGGACAAAGAAGAAAAGAATATTGACTGACAAGAGTGATATAGGTGAATGTAATGGAAAACGGAAAAATAAGATATTGAAGCCTGGTAAGTTGAAATCATCAATGAAGTGTGAAGATAAGAAAATAGCAGTAAGCTACATGAACAAGACAAGAATTTATTTGAGATATTTGATCAAGCAGGTGAAGCATCCTGTAGGGGAAGCATCAAGTATTTACATGGATGAATATTGTAGATTTGGAAGCTACATGTTTTACAGTGGCATAATTGATGAACTGGGGTTCAAGACTTTTCACCCCTAGGAGTCTGATGTAGGAGCATATAGACCTAGCCAGCAATGTGATTATGTGTACACATGTTGTGGCTAACGAGGGTTTGGAGGAAAATTGATTATTAGTTTCTTATTAATTGCAATTTATGTAAGTAGTTATTTGTTGTCAAATTCTGATTAGAAATAGGAATAAGTGGCAAGTTGATCCTCCCTGCGAGGAGATCAAGCTAAGTAGTTAGATCATTAATTCATGATAGTATTTTTCACTAAAATAGTAACTCCTTCACTTGTGGAAGAAATCTGTTAATTAGTTGGATATTCTGGGTTGTAATTAAAAAAAAAAAGGAGATAGGAGATTACGAGAGAGAGACAGAGAGGAGGAGAGTGAAACAAAACTCTGTGAGAGAGAGACTCTGTATATGTGCTTCTGAATAAGAAAAGAGAAATGTAATTTTGATCAAGCCATGAAGGGCCCGAGCAGAAATAAACTCTATTTTTTTTTTAGTTTTGAAAAATAAAAGTTCCTGAGTTTTTCCTTTTTCATGTTCGAATGAGTGAAATTACTATCATCGATTTTAGTAAACTCGTTTTTTCTTAACTGGTAAGGGTTGTTTGTTATTGTAAAATATTGAATCTCTGTACACTGTGTGGGTTTCGTAAACCATGGTTTTAATCCTTTTCCCATGGCCACGATGTATGTTCTACATTGGATTCACAAAGAGGAAGCCAATCAAGTTAAGCGGATATGCTATACCCAAATGAGTGAAATAAGAAATATTCATAGGAAAGTGAGAGAGATCATGTACGTGAGCTACTTCTTCAATTTATCCTCTTGAAAATGTATTCATCAAAAAATTTAAAATTTTGAAGGCTCCAAAATGTAATATCCCAAAATAGGGAATTTATACAACAACAAGAATATCTTAAGATATTCTGAAGTTGGAGAACCAGCTAATAGACTCATATGATGTATTAAAAAACACACAGCCCTCAAATGAGTGAAACAACAACAAAAGAAGAATGTATACACCTTCCCAAGTGGGGAAAAAGCAGAAATTAGATCCTGCAAACGTTATTTCTGAAGATCTACGTTTTTCTGGGTGAAATAACGTTGGGTTCCCTTAGCATATGCTGTTAGGTTGTCACATACAAAAGGGGATCAGAAAGAAATCCCTTTTGATATGTTAAACAGACCTCCCGGCTAACTGACAACTTAAAAATAACCAAATCCCATGACTTAAGTTATGCAGAAAAAGACTGAATCATAGACAACATTACTTTATGAGGGTTTCTGTAGTAAAATAATGAAATAACATGGATTTGGAGTTACATGGAAAAATATGCCAAGGAAACAGAGATCTGGCCTCCTTATTGCATTATAAAGCTAACCCGTCAAGGGTTTCATGAAACACATGTACAAGAAAGAGTAGATCTGAATATTCAGCTCAGAAAATACAGTCTTACTACAACATTACAGAAATATAGATGAATAATACAAAATATGGATGAGGATCCCTTCCTCTAGCTTTCCGGGAGAAGGGTTGGCCCTTTCCCTAGGAAACTAGGTCAAAAACAAGGGTCTTAACCCTGCTGCAACAACTTTGCAGAAAATGACGCAGTTCCTACAAGGGAATGCGCTGTAGGAGATGAGAACCACTTTGGCCTATTGCCAAGATATGAAATGTGCTCAAAAATCTTCCTAGCTGATTTCTCAAGAGGAGGAAAGCACCTTCTACTAAGAAACAAGACCGGAAGTGGTGTAAGAATCCTCCACTACAGCACCCTGCAACTCAACAATATTCTGCTACAGAAATAACACTGGGACTGAAGAGTGATGCTTGGCCTTGAGCTTGGATGTGGAGCAATATAGAACAAGCTCTCCCAGGACACCTCTCAAGGGAAGAGGTGGGATTCCTACCCGAGAACACCTAGTGCTGCCTTGCTAAACAGCAAGGGGAAGCTAAGTCTAAATAGACAAGATCAATAGATCGACATACAAAAGCATGAATGATAAAGGCCTCCATCCTCTTCATATATAGCAAGTGAACCTCTCCTCATTGGGTCCCATCCACATGTGCTATCAAGTTCATGCAAGTTGTCCTCCACCAAAACTGCGCTGTCCAAAGGAGATTCAATGTATCTAGACAGCTTAGTTGACTTGGTCAAAGTTGACTGAATCAATCTGTTCACACCTAAGGGTGCTCAAATTAGCTGCTTATTCTTACCCCTTTTCAGATTAGGAGTGTCATTGACCCTTATAAAGAGGTTAATGGGCCTCCCTACCCATTTATTCACCTATCTAGTGATGAAACAACTCTAATATTCCATTTAGCTTGGAGGCTAAAAATTTGGAATATTACAGTCCTCCCCTCCAAAATATTGTTTGTCCGGAAGAAATTGTATAAGGAGAGAAACAATTCTCCCCTCCTCTTCCTATGGCCTCCTCATCAAAATTCTCCACCAATGCTCAAAATGATCTGCTACGAATCTGTCCTCCAATGTTTCTTCCCAAGCATGCAAAACCATATGGCTCACATCATAGAAAGGTGGAAGATGTAAGTGGAAACCTCCCTGCTGTTCAATGGCCTCCTCAAGGTAGGAGTGATGATGAACATGGGGATTATTATTCCCAATGAGTGACTCTCACACCCATGATATCATCCAAATGAAATGAGCCAATCTAGTTAGCTCAAAAAGATCCTCAACCCTGGTTCATACAATGTGTTGGGGCTGCATGGAGAGATTGGATCCTCCAAACCAAGTGGTTTCTCTCTCCATCTATGATAAGTGTGGGGATGCTGCTGATCTTGGGCTAAAATATCATGACCTCGAAGAGTGGCCCAAGCTATCCCATCAAACAAATAAACAATGAAGTGCCTCCACCAAAAACTCAAACTCTCCAAATGGCTTCGCACACATGAAGAAGAGAGATGTAATTTGGCAATCATGGGTTGCCCATTGCTCCTACAGAAACATACATCATGCAAAGTAGGGAGAATCATCCTCCCAATGGGCATCTTTAACTCATATCCCACTCTCCAGTCAAAGCTTTCCATGAACATAGAGATATCAGCAATACATGGGAGCAAAAACCAATAGAAACAAGTTGTCACATGACAACCGGAAAGTGGATCAAGGTCCCATACAAGGAACCAATGCAGTGCATTCCTTGCCTGCATCAAATCAAACAAAAACAAGTGCTTTTACAGCCACTTGTTTGCAGCCACAATAATTTTACAAGATATAAGAATGAAAGTACAAAAGGGTGTCAATGGTGCACACCAAAAATCATGTGGCCTTCCCCACAAACCACCAATGAGATAGCCAATCTCAATGCTACAAATGGCTTCAAGTACATCATTATACAATATGCAAGAAGGAGTAATCCTCCTTGGTACAATATGCTACTCGTAAAAGACAAGAAGTACAAAACATAAGGTGAAATTGTACATTCTCCATTATGTACTTGAAGACTCGAGCTGAAATGGCTCGACTGAAAATGCTCCCTTGATCCCAATGAGTAGGAAGGTGGCTATGACATCCTCTCCATCATCATCTAGGCTATGCATCTCTCCATATGCTGAAATATGTCTTGCTGAATGCCCTCCCAAATGAACTCCTTTGCCAAGGCAAGATATGCACCAAAATGCATGGAAAAGAAGTCCTCATGTGCTGCATGCAGTAGCTTCTCCTTGAGCTTAGAAGCTCTAGTCAAGAAGACTCTGCCTTAAGAATAGATGACCATATCATCCACCATATATCTATCATCTACATCAGGATCATCAAGAATAATGCAAGCACCAAGATCCTTGGAGTACTCTACCAAGAGTTGAGACCTCCAATAAGGATCAATCCTCCTAAGGGACAGCGCTGGTGATCTGCAATGTGAAGCTCTACATATGCTGTTGTCCTTTCCTTTGAAATCCATCATGCCAAAGTCATCCTCCAGATTGCTGCCATGCCCCTCATGTAGCTGTTAATGCTCAAAAAGAAGTAGTGACCTTTGGAAGTTGGCCTCCCATGAAAAGCTCTCCTCCAAAAAGAATCTCCCGATCTTGGCCAAAGCAAGCATGAGTGGCCTCCATCTACTCCAATGTATGGAGGATTCCTTCCTCCAAGGAAGTATCCTCTATTTCTCCAAACCTATGGAGCAGTTCCCTTGCACCATGAAGGTGCCATCCTCCATTACTGCAACAACCTCTGTCAGCGCAGTACAGGTAGTGAGAGTGGGTGGTGTTGAAAATGGAAGGATGTCCTCCTCCTCCTTGAGTTTACCCCAAACCCTCTACGTTGCACTGAACTCCTCCAAAGTTTTCACCTCTCCGGAATCCAAGAGTGGTGAAGCAAATGGCAAGATTTATCTTACCAACTCCAAATCTGGTGGCCTCTCTGGTGGAATTCCTCCATGTAGTGAGACATCCATGACAAGAGAAGACTGTCTATATGGTTGGGCAACCTTGCCCTTGCCCTCATAGCACAAACCAGTCTCCTTCCTCCTTGCACCAGCTCTCTGAAATAGATAGAGGTGTGTGTTCTTCATTAAGTGATGATGTCCTTCCTCCCTACCTTCTCCTTCCATCAATATCATCTCACAATCATGCTGCTCATCAATTTTACTTTGCTTCCCATGTGTGAGATCCTTGGGAACTTCTTGTAATGACACAATAAAACCTCCTATTGGAGCATGTGCTCCTCCCTCCTCTACATGAGGCAATAGATATGCTCTAGATGTGACAGCGTTGTAACCCCCATCCTTCTCTTTATCTTCAATATGAATAGGAAGTAACTGCTCAATAAGAGGATCCTCCTTTACAAAAGGACCCTTCATGCCCTCTTGTCCAAGGCTATGAAATAAAGATCTTGCCTTCAGCAAGCTGTCATGCAAGATATGATCTCCTCCAATAGGTTTCTGAAGTGGTTTTGAGTTTGCAGGTTCTCCCAACTTATGCAAAAGTTTCATTGGTTTCATTGTTTCATGTTTTGCATCAAATCTTTCAACCAATCTTTTAGTGAACTTTGCAAAAGAAGAAGTATTAAAATTTTTCAATGAAAATGACTCAAACATCCACCAAGCATAGGCCTTACCTTCAAAGTGCAACACTGCAACTCTGATGGCTTCTTCTTCATAAACTGGGTGCTACTGCAAGTAAGTGCACAACTCCTCCACCCAAGCTTTGGCTGAGAAAGTTAGGGATCCATCAATGGTAGATAGAAAAAATCTATCAATGTCATGCAGCTGGCTCCTCTCCACCTTGATCTTATAGAACTCTTTGAAAGTAATATGATCTCTAAACTTCTCAATTTGAGATTCATACTCTTGCAGGAAATTGCTAAGAGTTCCCTCCTCCGACATTTTCTCTTCTTTCATCTCTTTCATAGGAAACCTAGGCATTTGACTGCGCTGTGCATAATAGGGTGTAATTACATGCTCACTCCGGTCATGTACCAATCTAGATCTGGCTCTAGATCCAAACTCATCAGGAGATTCCATCTCTCCTCTCATCTTCTTAAGATTTTCATTGATGCACTGCATAGATTTTGGAAGAAGATTTGTAAGCTTATCTTCCCTTTTTCCTCCACATAATGAAGTCTTAATTCTGTTCATCTCTCCTTCTCTGGATAGTTGCATGGCTGAGTTCCACAGGTTGAGCCAAGATTGAAGCTCTGATACCACTGTAATATCCCAAAATAGGGAATTTCTACAACAACAAGAATATCTTAAGATATTTTGAAGTTGGAGAACCAGCTAATAGACTCACATGATGTATTAAAAAACACACAGCCCTAAAATGAGTGAAACATCAACAAAAGAAGAATGTCTACACCTTCCCAAGTGGGGAAAATGTAAAAATTAGACCCTGCAAACGTTATTTCTGAAGATATGCATTTTTTCTGGGTGAAGTAATGCTAGGTTCCCTTAGAATATGTTGTTAGGCTATCACATACAAAAGGGGATCAGAAATAAATCCCTTTTGATATGTTAAACAGACCTCTCGGCTACCCGACAGCTTAAAAATAACCAAATCCCATGACTTAAGTTATGCAGAAAAAGACTGAATCATAGACATCGTTATTTTATAAAGGTTTCTGTAGTAAAATAATGAAATAACATGGATCTGGAGTTACATGGAATAATATGCCAAGGGAACAAAGATCTGGCCTCCTTATTGCATTATAAAGCTAACCCGTCAAGGGTTTCATGAAACACATGTATAAGAAAGAGCATATCTGAATATTCAGCAGAAAATGTAGTCTTATTGCAACATTATAGAAATATAGCTGAATAATACAAAAGATGGATGAGGATCCCTTCCTCTAGCTTTCCGGGAGAAGGGTTGGCCTTTTCCCTGGGAAACTAACTAAAAAACAAGGGTCTTAACCCTATTGCAACAAATCTGCAGAAAATGACGTGGTTCCTACAAGGGACTGCACTGTAGGAGATGAGAACCACTTTGGCCTGCTACCAAGATATGAAATGTGCTCAGAAATCTTCCTAGCTGATTTCTCAAGAGGAAGAAAGCACCTTCTACCGAGAAACAAACCCGGAAGTGGTGTAAGAATTCTCCACTACAACACCCTGTAACTCAGCAATATTCTGTTGCAGAAATAACGCTGGGACTGAATAATGATGCTTGGCTGTGAGCTTGGATGTGGAGAAATATAGAACAAGCTCTCCCAAGAGGCCTCTCAAGTGAAGAGGTGGGATTCCTGCCCAGGAACACCCAGTGCTGCCTTTCTAAACAGAAAGGGGAAGCCAAGTCTAAACAAACAAGATCAATAGATCGAAATAAAAAAGCATGAATGAAAAAGGCCTCCATCCTCTTCATATATAGCAAATGAACCTCTCCTCATTGGGTCCCATCCACATGTGCCATCAAGCTCATGCAAGTTGTCCTCCACCAAAACTGCACTGTCCAAAGGAGATTCAATGTATCTAGACAGCTTAGTTGACTTGGTCAAAGTTGACTGAATCAACATGTCCCCATCTCTGTTCACACCTAAGGGTGCTCAAATTAGCTGCTTATTCTTACCCCTTTTCACATTAGGAGTGTCATTAACCCTTCTAAAGAGGTTAATGGGCCTCCCTACCCATTTATTCACCTATCTAGTGATGAAACAACTCTAATATTCCATTTAGCTTGGAGGCTAAAAATTTGGAATATTACAAAAAATTTGACCCTGGAAAGCTTATGGAGGTACATGGAGATTATTCCGAGGATGTTGGAGTCACTGTTGATAGGCCAGTTGATGAGGTTCATGCTAAAGTAGAGACTGAACTTGTTAGTGCTTATTTGAAGACACTACGCATACGCTAGAGACGCTGCGCATGTGCTTGGCATACATGGAGGCATTACGCAGATGCTAGAGGGGTTGCGCATGTGCTACGCTACCTTTACATGCTACATTTTTACCAGCAGTAATTTCTATTGTTGTTTTCCTCTTTATAATGCTACGTTTTCATCTGCATGTTAAACCTCACCTCAAAAACTATTAGCTTCATCTATCCAAGCTCCAGTAGAGTAGAAAATATGGATAGAGTTAAGGTGTATGTTACTAAAGGTTGATCTATGAATTGGATCCGCTTCAGATCTATGTAAAAAAAAATTGCAGACAGGCTCACTATATAATGTAATTTTTTTTTTTGAAATGAGCAGTGCAGGCATAAATGGTAATCATGCCCATTATTCTCAAATACATATTGGAACATGATGTTTCTTTCACAATATGGAATCAAAAGCATTACATGTGTTTAGGAAATCATTCATTTACATGTGTGTAGGATTCTTCTTGTATCTCGCAAGCAAGCAATCCACAGTGGGGATTTTGTCTGTTAGGTGGTTGAGGATTGTTGAGAATAGTTGAAGAGGAAATTGAATGGTGGCATCATATCGTTAGATGGAGTTTTCATAACTCAATTTTGGGAATTATCTATGTTGTATTTATTGTATGCAGGTACTGAAGAGCTGAGTAGGATGATGACTCCCAAGGATTCAATTTTTTATAGAGATAAAGTTTCACAAGTGATTTACAGTGCACCAACATGCCCAGGGTTTTGTCGGCTGACCCTAAACCATACCCAAGGTTTTTTCACCTAATAACCCTAAACCATGCTACAGGAATCCCGATCCACTTCACTCCCATAAGTGGTTTTTGGCTTACCACAAATATGTACTACAAAGTGGTTTATGGATAACCGCAAACCTACACTTACAAAGTGGTTTTAAGGTTACCACAAACTTCATGGGGGTATATATTCCTTACAAGGCCTACAACACAACTTTGGGTACATAATGTTACAAACTTTCACATCATAAACTTGCTTACTTATACATGTGTGAATTACATAGCAAGATGATCAGGAATCTACTTCAAACCACACACATTTACCTACATTTGTGCACCATCCAATATTAGTTTCTCCAACCACTGCCATTTTCATTGTGATCACAAGACATATTATCTTTATGTCTTCTTCAACTACAAATAATATTTGTTTATGGTTGAAATGGTCAATTCCAACTGTTGGAACAGGCTTCCCTAACCTGTGTTTTTGGTACAATTTTGTAATAGTCAGTCTGTGTAGGGGTTTTGGGGTGGGTCAAAGCCCCTAATGTTTCGTAATGGGTTAAAGGGTAGCTCTAGGGTCCACAACCACAGTTTGCGGACCATAGGATAGTGAAGGCTACGATATTATAAATATATAGATAGTTGGGTCTAGTAAGGAAGAAAAGTTATAAGATTGATGCTACGTGCGAATTGTTGAGATCTGTTTGGGTTGTTTTGGGTAAGGACTCCTACTGGCTATGTATGTGGAGATCCTCAGTCCTGCTATGTGCACAAAGATCCTCAGTCCTACTGTGTGCGAACCCTGCTAGGCTGTGTGCGCAGGTTGTGTTTGGGTTGTAAGTGGATTTTTGATGCTAATGAAAGAAAAATATAGTTGAAGTACCTTTGTGTTATCTGGGTTGATTGCGTTTACTACTGAAGTGCATCTATGATATTCATTTCAGCTACGAATGTATCTGTGATCTGGAATTGGCTGCGATTATAATGTTCTATGATGGTATTTGTTGATGCGCACATGGATGTGAATGTATTGATTAGATCTATTAGTGATAATAGCTCTTCCATGGTTATGTGTTGATTATATTGTTAAAAGAGCTATGAGTAGACTCATTCTATGCGAACCTAATAAGCTGCAACACAAATCTACCTTAAATTACCTACTCTCTCCTAGGGTGTGGAAACCTGGTTCCAACACCCTCCCATACTACTTCGGGAGACCTTGGCCTACGCTAGTAGGTCATTTTCGAAAGGGACAGTGGTATAGGGGTGTGTTGGAAAATTTTAACATCCGAACCTGGGTCAGGACCCCTCAAGCCAACAAATGGTTGCCTAAAAGACTTTAGATAGGGACCTACTGAGTTTGTATGGGAAGGTGATCAACGGTTAAAGAAGGTTATCAGAGATGGAGAATTTCAGTATGATGATAGGCATCACAAGGAATGGTTTATCGCTATGTTGCTACCTCACTTGTGCGGACCTATGGGTTAGTAGGCGATTGAGATGCAAGAGAAAGCCTTGGAGATTGCTATGAAACTAGAAGTTGCGCCAAGAGATGATGCCCAGTTTCGGGTGCAGTAGATCCAGGGATAGCTGGAGGCAATGCACCTTGAAATCTAGAATCTAAGGAAAGAGCGAGGAAAGGAAGCTAGCCCAGACATTTGGTGCATAAGATGCAGGGCATACGACCACACCAAGGATCAGTGTCCCTTGCTATCAGACTACATGCAGGCTTGGGGGCCTAACCCGTTGCATCACAAAGAGGCTGCGGGACCAAGTGGTTCAATGTTATGGTGCACTGACTGTTGCGTAGCTGGACTACATGATACCAACCATTTCCCCCATCTTGGTGCGTATGTTCCAGAATTAAAGTGACAATGGTGTTCATTTTGCTCATATGTGGGACATGATGAACATAACTGTTGGACCTATGACTTAATGATAGACCAAGGAAACCTCTATAGGGTACAGGTTGACCCTTCTTCACCACTATCTCCCTCAAGTAGAGGAGGCTCCCCAGCAAGAGGTAGGGGAGGGAGAAGGGGTGGAGGCACAGGATGGGGAAGAGGAAAATTGATCTGTTACAACTGTGGAGAAATAGGGCACTTTGTAAGGGATTTTCCGAACCCTGCATGAAAATCTTTCTGATGCTGTCGAAAATTGGACCATGTGATTAAAGACTGTCCAGTCCTGATAGCAAAAATGCTGGAAAAACAACAGACACCTACGCAGAATGTGCAAAGGGTTAAGGCGGAACCATGTGATGAAGGACCAAGTATTAATGTCATAACGCGCAACAGTATCGCTACTGGAGGAGCTGAGGAGAAAGTTGGGCTAAACCTCTTATCCTGAAAGCAACTGTTAAGCAGGAAAGCTTGGACCTACAGAAGGATAAGGAAACCTTCATCACAACTCGCAAAATTTTTACTAAGGATGAGGCGTGTACTTCCAAGGCTCCAGCTAACCTAAGAATGGACGACGAAGTTAAACCATTTCTACAAGCATGTATGAAGCTGCTACACAACCAAAAGGTAGTAGAATCTTCAAGCACTAATAAACAGCTACACAAAAAGAACTGACCCTCCCACGGAAGTTAAGAATGTGCACAAAATTTATAAGCATAAGAAACACACTGGTCGGGAAATGCGGCTAACAGCTCAGATTGGCGACTATGAAATGGATCAGGTTATCTTGGACTTGGGGTCAGATGTGAACATATTGCCCAAGAAAAATTGGCAGTGGATGGGAGAACCTAAGCTGGAATGGCCTATTATACAGTTGCACATGGCTAACCAACAGAAGATCATACCATTGGGGAGGCTGTCAAATATTATGGTAGATATCACAGGAGTTAAGGTACGCGCCAACTTTGAGGTAATTCAGATCGTGGAAGATGCAGACCCTTGTCCTGCACTCCTAGGACTAGATTGGGCGATAGACATGGGAGGCATTATCAATCTAAAGAAAAGGATCATGGTCTTTGATAATGAGGGTACGAAGGTGATAGTCCCACTAGACCTCACAGAAGGAGAGTGGTATATTAAACCAGTACGTGAAGAAGAGGATCTGGATCACATTTATAAATTAATCACTTAGGACAAGGATTGGATCAATCCTATAGCTGATGGTATGCTTTGCTGGGAGAAGGGAAGTGAATGCTTCTCTGACTCTGATGGGAAGGTAGAAAACTGGCAGAATCGGTTACATGATGTATTTGTGCTGCGATGTCTCAGGGTCACGAAAAGCTTTCGATGTGTCTCCTCAAGGTAAGATAACTGCCCTAATTTGATGGTTATGGTAGTATTAGGGAGTTTTTGTGAACATTTGAAGCTAAAGTCCCAAGGGAGCAAAGGATGTGGGCACTTAACCTAGCCATGCACGCAACCCCTATGAGGTGGTGGGAAACTCATAAGGGGACATTCCAGGATTGGGAGGAATGTCACGAGATGATGGTCCTATGGTTTGAACCCCTGGTTCACCTATATGTGAAGACTTTCCTTGGCCCAGGAGACCTGCGTGAGCACTTGTCCGCATGGATGGAGGAATGGTGTGAAAGAACTATGGACGAATGGGTCCACCTATTCATTCATGCATTGGGGCCAATCCCCACTGCATGGTATTTAGATGCAAAACTACATTAGTGCACCCATCACTAGGAAACCCTTAAGGATTAGTTTGTCGTATTGTTCGGGTTGATAGGTGTAATAGAGGCACTCGATGAAGCCTTCTGGATATAGATGCCTTAGTATTTGATGAATCGCGCCCTCATGCAGCATATAGGGCACCAACATGGGAGATGCAGATGCAGGATATTTTCAACTACCGCAATATGTCAATGAAGGAATGTGATGAAGACCCACGAAATATCTCTATTCCGGAGTCGAAGGGAGAGAGAATAGTTGCTGGACCCCCACTGCAGACCGTCGATGTGACTAAGCCTATCAAGCTATGAGAAGTCAAAATTGGGATGGAGGAGAAACCTAAGCTAGCTAAAATTGGGGACTACTGGGATGATGATACTATGGGAAAAGTTGCAGAACTCCTCACGGAGTACTAGGACCTGTTTCCTACAAAATTCTCAAAACTCAAGGGGATTACACGGGACCTAGGGGTCATGGGCATCACCTTAAAACCACGTGCGCACCCTATTAAGCAGTGGCCTTATCGATTAAACCCTAAGTACAAGCAAAAATTCAAGGAAGAAATCGAAAAAATGCTAGTCGTAGTTATCATTGAACCTTTCGAATAGTCAGATTGGGTAAGCCCTATGGTGGTTCAGGAGAAAAATACTAAAGGAGAAATATGGATCTGTGTTGACCTGCGCAAATTGAATGATGCTTGCGTACATGATCCCTTTTCTACACCATTCTCAGATGAAATCCTTGATAGTGTGGGGGGGCAGGAAGCATACTCATCCACTGACGAATTCTCGGGCTACCATCAAATCAGGATCGCACCGGAAGATCGCAGCAAAACTACATTTGCCACTGAATGGGGATCCTTCCAGTACAATGTCATGCTGTTTGGGCTCAAGAATGCCCCTGCCATCTTCTCGCGGGTGGTAGTCGCAGTATTCAAGGAATTCATCCACAAGTTTTTGGAGGTATATTTTGATGACTGAACCATATTTGGGTTGGTAAAGAAGCATGTTTCAAACCGGCGCATGATGTTGGACACCTGTAGATATCACCAGATTTCCCTGAATATTAAGAATTTCATATTTTGTGTACCCTTCGAGATCTTGCTAGGCCACATAGTCTGTCGACAAGGACTGACGATTGACCCTGCCAAGGTAGCAATTATCATCAACTTGGTAGTCCCTATAACTGAGAAACAGTTGCGCTCTATCCTTAGACATACAAGCTACTATAGGAAGTTCATTCAAGGGTATGCGTTGATCATAGCACCTATGGAGAAGTTGCCAAAGAAGGACATTTCGTTGTTTTGGGACGAGGAGTGTCAGAAGAGCTTCGATCTCCTCAAGGAGAAGATGGTCTCTACACCTATCCTCATATTTCCTGAAAGTTGGGTGAAGGTTTTCCATGTTCATGTAGATGCATTAGGAATCACCCTGGGAGTTGTCCTTATGCAGCCTGGGGACGGAGACATTAACCATCCATTTGAATTTTCTAGTAGAAAACTCTCTAGTGCGGAGCACAACTAATCCACTGCTGAGCGTGAGGGGTTGGCCATGGTATACGCCCTGAAAAAATACTGCATTATCTGTTAGGAGGGCACTTCAAGATGTTTACAGATCACTTGGGTTTGAAGTACCTAGTGAATAAGCATGTGTTGGGGGGAAATATTTGCTGATGGATTCTGCTATTTCAAGAATATGACTTCGAGATTATCGTGAAGCCAGGAAAACTAAATGTCAGGCCAGACCACTTATCCCAAATCGAAAGTGGCAAAGAGCCGACCAACCTAGAAGAAGGGCTGCCTAATGGGTAGTTGTTTGCTATTAAGGTAGTTGATGCGCACTTCTCTGACATCATTCACTTCTTGACTTTGGGGATGGCGCCTGCAGAGTATTCGGTACAACAGAAGAAAGAGCTAGTCACCTGTGCAGTGGATTTTACCATCATAGTGGGTCATCTGTATAAGCTGGGCGCTGGTGAGGTGCTACAAATGTAAATTTTGGAGCATGAAAGGCACGCCATCTTAGCAGACGCCTACGGGGGCGTAGCAGGAGGTGACTATGTAGGGAAAGCAACAATGCAGAAGATCTTGAGAGCTGGGTTATGGTGGACCACACTGCATAATGACTCTCGTGATTATTGCAAAGCCTGTGATACATGCCAAAGGATAGGGAGGTCGTCACGGAGAGATGAAATACCCCTGCAACCGCAGACGGCCCTACAAGCGTTTGACAAATGAGCCATCGACTTCGTTGGGCCCATCAACTCGCCAGGGAAGAAGATAGGTGCGTGCTACATCATCACTACAACTGATTATGTAACCAGATGGGCTGAAGTGCAAGCTATGAAGGATTGCACTGTAGATACTGCTGCGCACTTCATTTTTGAATAGATTCTAACTAGGTTTGGCTACCCAAAGATATTCATGAGTGATAGAGGTACGCATTTTGTTAATGAAACAATACAGGCCTTGACTGAAGAGTTTCGAATCCACCACACACAAATCACCCCGTATCATCCACAGGCAAATGGAGTTGTAGAATATTTTGATAAAGTCTTGGAACATGTGCTGACCAAGGTCTGTAATGTCGATCGCAATGATTGGGACGTGTGCATTCCTTCAGTCCTTTTGGGCCTATCGAACCACTTGCAAGAAATTGACTGGGAAAACACCGTTTTGGATGGTTTATGGAAAGGAGGCCATTATGCCCATGGAGTATATTGTTCCTAGCCTACGCATCACAGCTTTTACAAACATGGCGGAGCCTGATATCATGGAGTGGTTAGCGAAACTCATGGCCTTGGAGGAAGATCGTTTCATTGCTAACTTCTATCATCAAGCCCAGAAGGCCAGGAAAGAAGCATGGAACGACAGACATATTCAGCAAAAGATGTTTTCAGAGGGAGAATTGGTCCTGCTCTATGTTAGCCAGTTTGCGAAGCACCCAGGGAAGTTTTATCAACATTGGCTAGGTCCCTATCTGGTAAAGGATATTACTGATGGTGGAGTTGTCTGGTTAGCCACACTACACGGTGATATGGTACCAGGATATGTCAATGGCAGCCGGCTCAAACCATGCCGGACAAAATGACTATATGGTCAGCGTAGCCGTATTGGGTGGCATATGCATAAGCCGAAAGAAAACCACTGGAAAGTTTGTTATCTGCACTGGGAGCACAGGGGTCAATCATAGCCCAGAAAGATGTGTTGGGAGCGTAGGAGGTGTGCTGGAAATGCAGGGGTAATATACAACTACGAAAACTAGCCATTGGAACAGTAAAACTAGGTAAAAAGAAAATTTTACCTTTGAAAAGAGCGGGCAACAAGTAATTAATGAGGCGATTTCCGAAGATTTTTACCGTTTACTTGATGGTAAGTTTCCAATAAACCTCATCCAACTGTTGGTTGATCTCCAAGGCTATAAAAGCAGAAGGGTAGATCAGAGGGGGGTTCTGTGCATGTTGAATAGTTTGTGCTTTGTGAAACTCTGTGACTATTGCGCTTTGTTAATGTCTAGGTGAGCTACTCCTTTTGATAGTAGAAATCCTGAATTCATCTCCGAGCAAGAATGATAGCAACTAATCCGGCTGAATATTTGCAGACCGTGGTCTCTACTGATGAGGTTGAAGAGGTCACCCCTAAAGTTGAGGAGGTTGTCTCCACACCGAGCAAGGGAAATTAGGTAGAGAAGAAGAAGGGGAAGGGAAAAGGCCAGGAGCAAGGGTCGGGGGGGGGGGGGGACTGTGAAATGGGTTGGGGTGAAGCCACGTACCTCCCCACGAAATGTGAAATCCCTGTGAACGGTGCCCCAGGCACGCTCGACTAACCCCTCGAAGAGACCTCTGTCTGCTCAAGAAAAGGCCCGGATCGCTGAACCAATAAGCTGGATACCACCCTATGTTCATCCTCGCAAGCCCTCGATGCACACACCTAAGAATATTGATGGGATGTGCGCCTATCTACAGATGCCTATAATTCTAGGCGAGGTCCCCATCATTGGAGAATCCTTTGGCAAGCTCCACACAGTCAAATTTGATGATCATGACCTGTCCAACCTGGAGGGCTTCCTAGAATTGGCACCGAAATTGTTTCTGGAGAGGGTATTGGAGGATGATGTACTGAAGGTAGTACCTATGCTGTGGGAAAGTGGACTGGCTGGGTCTGGTTTATTAAATCTACTGTGGATGCCTCACTTCGTCCACTACAATATTACCGACAGAATTGTGCGTCAGTTGCTAGCTCTAGTGCATGACGACTGCTTTTGGATCCAAGACCGCATCCCCATAGACACGGCGCTCATTCACCATATCACTGGTCTTCCCATGAAGGGGCTGAATCCCAAGGGTTGCGTTGGCAAGAAATATGAGAAGCAGACTACTGATAAGGTGCGTGATGATTACCACATTGAACGAAACACTAAAGGGTTCATGATCAACACTATCAGTGACCACGATGTGTGCATGGGCACCTTGTTGTTAGCATACAAAATGATGTGCAAATGCTAGGTTGCCACAATCCCTGCATATGTAATTCAGTTGGCTGACTGCTGCAAGAAAGGGGTCTACTTCAATTGGTCCCAATTCCCGTGGAAAGAATTTCTAGAGAACGTGCACGAAGCCTAGGATCATGGAAGGGCATTCTGCTACTCTTGGTTGCTGCTCCTCATTGCGCTGGTCGTATGGGAATCCCCAGAAGATTCAGTCCTCCCTGAGCTCAAGCCGGATATGTGCAAAGGGGCGCGGTATGCGAATCTATGGGATCCAAAGGATGAAAAGTGCATTGAATATAATAATGTCTTCTGGGTCCTATTTCAAAGTAGGCTCGCAGCTGCCATCCACTCCCGGCCACGCTTGTCACCAGCAATCTATGACAAGTACAAGAGCATCGCAACGTTTCAAGACACAATGCACAATGTGTAGATCCAGGGCCATAAGGATCTAGCGTGGGTGTCACTGTTGTATATGGTTTTTGACGAGGATATTGACCACCTCATTGCTACTTGGCCTCCACACTGGAAACTAGGCTTCAAATCAGGTATGTAGGACACTATAGGTACGAGCACCAAGAAGGTCACCCCGCCTGACACCACCAAAGAGACCAAAGGATAGGGCAAGAATTCTGAAAAGGGAGCAGACCCAGAATCACAAAAGGATTTGCAGCAGAATCTAGGCGCAAAGGGTCTAGATGCAGGGGGTGCTGACTCCACTCGAGGTACGGAATGGACTGGTGACCCTATTAAAGGCAAAAGGAAGAAACAATGAGCTACAAGGCTGGGTCGGGAGACTGGGATTACTCTAATAGAGGAGGATCTAGAGCAGAACATGGACACAGTCACCCTAGCCTCAGAGGATAAATGGCTTGCTTTGGAAGAGCAGCAGAAAGGTACGGTCGCTACACTCTAGTCTGAGCTTCGAGATCTGCAGCTCAAAACCGACACCCTGCAGACGAGTATGATTCAGACAAGGCCACCCCCAGCGTTAAGCAGCGAGTTGATCAGCACAATAGAAAGCTGCCTCTACCCCCTACCAGGCGCAACATTCATCCTAAGTCAACCTGCCCTTGGAGCGCAAGTCTGGGCCTGCGCAAAGGTACAATTGGATTTAACCTGGCTACCGCATGAACCACTGTAGGTCCTCCAGGTGTCCCTTTTCAAGGAGATTCAACACAGAGACTGCCAGGTGCACCAGCAGCTCAGTACAGCTGAGCAAATTATTGTGGAGAAAACCGCCGAGGTATCCTAGGCATAGGCTGCATGCACCCTTGCCACCATGCAGCAGACCCAGCTGGAATGCCTAATCAGTAGGCTCTGCGAAGATGTCAATGAGGATATCCCTACTTCTGCTACTTGACATGTTAAGATTGAGGGGCTTGTTGCAACACTAAGGGCTTCGAGGACTGAAATTCAGACTGTCAAGACAGAGATGGAACAATAAATTGCTGCCTTACAGGCCAAATTACAGCCAGAAACTCCACCAGAGGTAACAACCCAGTGAGCTGCGTTAGTCATGGAGGCCACCAATACTATTACCGCTCAGATTGCTCAGGGAGCAGATTTGTTGGAGACAGCTATGCGGTTATGGTCCAAGGTGCATCGCGACCCTCTTCTTTGTGATTTTACTCAAGAGTTGCACCAAAAGGAGGAAGAGTTTGAGCATCTTGAAGCTACTATGTCCACTTTGGTCCCAACTCAGTGCCTGGAATGACTGCGTACTAGCCACACACTTCGGGATGACATTGAAGAGCTCCGTTACAAAAAGAAGGTTCTCAGCGACCACCTTAAGACTTGGGCCTTTGAAGCCCTCAAGCTCTCTCAGGAAGTGGATGCTACGGTCAAAAAAATGAACCATACATAGGAAAGTGTCACAACTTCTATAGAAGGTCCAACTTCGTAGAAGTTGGTGGATATTTCTCAGAATGCTTCTGCACAGAGAGAAGGAGTGTTTCCCCCACTAGTTGATGCGATTAAGCAGCTTCAGGCGAAGATGCAAACCCAATGGCTACAGTGACTCGAGACGAGTCACAAGATTGTGTTGGGGGCCTATTGGAATGGGGTTCCCTAACCTGCGTTTTTGGTACAATTTTTTAATATTCGGTCTGCATAGGGGTTTTGGGGTGGTTCAAAGCCCCTAATGTTTTGTAATGGGTTAAAGGATAGCTCTAGGGTCTGCAAACCATGATTTGCAGACCATAGGATAGCGTAGGCTACGATATTATAAATAGATAGATAGTTGGGTCTAGTAAGGAAGAAAATTCATAAGATTGATGCTACGTGCGAATTGTTAAGATCTATCTGGGTTGTTTTGGGTAAGAACTCCTGTTGGCTGTATGCATGGAGATCCTCAGTCCTGCATTGTGTGGACCCCGCTAGGCTGTGTGTGCGGGTTGTGTTTGGGTTGTAAGTGGATTTTTTATGGTAATGAATGCATAATATAGTTGAAGTACCTTTGTGTTATCTAGGTTGATTACGTTTACTACTAAAGTGCATCTATGATATTCATTTAAGCTGTGAATGTATCTGTGATCTAGAATTGGCTACAAATATAATTTTTTGTGATGGTATTTGCTGATGCACACGTGGACGCAAATGCATTGATTATATATATTAGTGACAATAGCTCTTTCATGGTTATGTGTTGATTATATTGTTAAAAGAGCTGTGAATAGACTCATTCTGTGCGAACCTAATAAGCTGCAACACAAATCTACCTTAAATTACCTACTCTCTCCTAGGGTGTGGAAACCTAGTTCCAACACCTTCCCATACTACTTCGGGTGAGGCCTTGGCCTGCGCTAGTAGGTCATTGCCGAAAGGGCTAGTAGTACAGGGGTTTGTTGGAAAACCTTAGCCTCCAAAACTAGGTCAGGACCCCTCAAGCCAACACCAACATAGAATCAAACTGGTGATAATAGTTGGCTAGACTAGATGTCATAACAATAAAGCATCTAATTCTTTCAACCATATTTACATTAATGATGAGTCACTTTTTTTTTTTTTTACTAAAATCAAATTAAAATTCAAAAACACTTTAACACACAATAGTCATTCAAGAGCTTCAATTCAGTGCATTGGATTATTTCATAGTTTGGTTCTAGGCTCCTTATGCAACATCATTCTTAGCACCTCAACATGGTAGCATTGGAGATATTGTCGTAGGTTTTACGAAATAACCTTTTATGTCACAATTGTAGTGGTACAGTTCACCATTCCTCACACTATTCCTTCATGGATAATCCATGGGAGTAAATATCCACTATGTCTGTTGCAATGGATTCAAACACAAGATGCTTGCAAGAAATTACCCAAGTATCATTGCTAGCTTCGAAATTGGAGTTAGAAATTCCAAACATAATATATCACTCAGATATAATGACCATGTATTCACCAACTCCATTCTATCAAGTGGCACCTTATCCTTACTCTCATTTACATGCAGATCTTATACATTCTTTGCTCTGTTAGATGCAGGACAAAAGCTTTGTGTGCACCACATGAGAATAAAACTGGAAAATCAAAAATATATTAATACCAACAACTCTATTTAACAAATCAAATGTCATGGCCACAATCCAACTCGAAGTTGGAATTATACAATTTAACTTCCTATGGTTGGACCCACTTTCATGGAAGACGGTTAAAGATGGCCTGCTTGTTGTTGATTTCTTTAGAGTGTGGACAAAGACCGGTGCATTAGGATCCACCTTATTATGTAACAATTTTAAATAGTAAAATACTTGGCTCCAACATGGCATAGGACCACTGCACCTAAAATCTCAACACTCTCAACAGATATCAATGCAACTATTGCACTTGTGCTCAAAAGATCTCAACACAAACCGCTCATTATGGACTTATTTATAATAAATGGAAATGACACTTGAGTGTCATCATGATTTTTAAACTTCTATAACCTATGGGTTTCCATATAACCTTTCACATTTTACACATGACTCTTTACATCCCATATGTTTCTTTTCACTTTCCAGATGTGTCTCTTGGACTTCATTACCTTTGACTTATTCCAGAAGACAAACTACATATAATATAGTGGCTATATAGGACAACTTATAATAAGACAAAATTCTTTCAAATGGATAAGTTAGTTGTGTATTCATGGATTTCATCACTAATATACGAATGAAAATCTCTAAACTTTGTAGAAATGAATTTGATTCAGACAGGAAGGTCTGCTGCAAATCACATCTCCACATCCAATGCTTCTGTCAATATGGATTTGGAGCTAGATTATACACTATTCCACAAGCATGATAGTTTCATGTGAAATTTAGTTGGTGGTGAGCCCTGGTATTGCACCAAGAGTACTAAAACTCCCAGGGGCTACTCAAATTTACTTTGTCAACCCGAGATTCGTATAAAATGGTAGGTGATAGAGCTATATGCACAACATATGAGTTCCACTCATGCCACCCTCTTCTCAGTTCTACAATGAGGTGTTACTGTCAAGGTTACTTCTAAGAAAGGAATTTTGTCACACCTATTAATGAAATCAGAGACTAAAATTAGCTCATTACAATTACCATATCAACAGGAAAATAAACTATTCTAGATCATAATGATTCATCTAGCTATCTGCAAGAAAGAGAAATTCACACTTAAGCTGATGCATGAAAGGAAATTAAACTAAGTGGAATTCATAATTTAAATTTCTTTATTGAACTTGAAAAAAAGGAAAATAATATAGGTACATATGCTAAACTAAATGACTAATGGAGTTCTATTTATCTTATGCTTAACTACTGTGCTTAATGATGCATCTATCAATGAGATACTCACACTTCTAGATGACTCTGTTTTACAGCAAAAGAAGGAGGCGTCGAGGTGGTCTAAGAGGGTCCTTGACCCAAGGTTTCAGAGCTGAAGGTGTGTTGGAGGTTGGGCTAGGCTCAGATGAGGTGGAAAAGTGGTTTTTTTTTTTTTTTAAGGAGTGAGTGTTTGGTGCTGCTACAGGATCTGCTACAGGATTTCCTGTAGTGCTACAAAATGTCCTCGAACACGACAAGAAACAGTCTGAGGGTAGTTTGAGGCTAGAAATGGCGAAGAAAGGGGTAAGAGAGGTGGGATGAAGGTCGATATAAGTGTATGAATGGTAGCCAACCCCTTGGTAGAGCTCAAAAATCTTCACAAATCCTATCTTGCACCTCCAAGTTGGCTCTCGGTGTTGTGGTGGATATTTCCAAAAATAGGGTTGGAAGTTGGTTAATGAAGGGTGGGGACTGAAGATAATGGTGTTTGGGAACTACTCATATTATTCTCTATTCAAACCTGTAAGAAAAATACATGTTCAGGTATTCATCATCGACAGATCTATCATAACAATGGTGGAAAATATGTGTTGAATTTAAATAAACCTACCTTTGCACTTAAAACAGAAATTTGCATCTACATCTTACAACAAATCCATGATAAGCAAAGAAACCTATCTAAATTTTCCAAGAAATCATAAAGTAAAAGAAATCTAGGGTCTGTGGTGAATATCTTCCCTTCTCAAGCTCTAATGGCAGAGGTGAGAGAGGGAGGATTTAGCACACAATTTTGAGATTTTATAAGCTATTGAACATGAAACAGAAAGAGATTAACTACTGCAACATCAAAGAAAACATAAGTACATAAGAGAGACCGAAGACAGTAGATTGGGCCCTAACCCACAAGCTCAACTCCATGAAACTAACTCAATGGAGAAGAAACCAAATACTCGTTTTATTTCATAACCAATCTTATACATAACATATTAAAGTCAGAAATGTTAGATACAAGATCTAAGAGTTCTCTAGATACATCCAAAAATCAAACCCTAGTGAGCTCTTTCTCTGCCCTATTCATCATAAAAGGTAGCTATTAACATCTCCCTACAAAGTAGGTGGTTTGTCCCCTTGGAACTCGAGAGAAGTGGAGCTAATTGGCTCCCCTTAATCTTCCACTTGCTTGGTTGCCTTTGATTTCGAGCTGTTGGAGGAGAATCTCGAGGATATATTGGATGCCTTTAGGAGTTAAGGAGGTGGTCAACCCCCCTACAATCACTTCTTATTGCTTACTCTAAGCTCTGATTGTGCAATCTTCCTTGAAAATGACATATTCTCTTGATTTTCCTGAATTTAAACAACATTAGGCCTCGAAGCATGATAGCCCTTAATACACCATCTACACTGAGAAACATATGACAATAATGAAATTAAATGTGAGAAAGAGAGAATAATTATGCTTAAAAGGTGAAAATTAACCCCTAAAAATGTACCTAATTATGGTGTTCATCATCACCCCCCTACCAAATGGTTTCTCATCCTCTGAGAAACTTATTCCTCTTTATTCATTTCTTTTACTTTCCTTGTGGCCTCTCTGACATCCCAAGGAATCATGGAAGGAGTTCCCTCAGGAGGGTAGAATCCTGCATTCTTTTCTTCTTCTTCCCATTCCTTGTTTTCTTTAGCTTGATCTTTTCCTTCACCCATTCCCATTAGCAAAGGTGGACCGAGTTTTAACCTAAGTCATTGGATCTTCATTGTCTACATGACCCTCTTGTACAAAGGTGTCCTTTCTAGGGAAACTCTTAATCTTTCTGTAGTATGATACTCTATTGACTAAGTGGGAGGCCATTCCATCTTCTCTGACATCCCATCACACACTCCTCTCCTAGTAGTCTAGAAATTTCATCACAGTGTGAAATTTCCTATGCTTGGGTATTGAGGTATTTATCTGCAAGGTTGGCATCATTTGTTATCATGAGGTGATTTTTTATGACCCCTCTAGGGCTGGATATCTTTTCCCTGATATGGAGAGGCTCTTTTCCTTCCCTCCTCATCACCTTTTTTACCTCCTCTGCCCTGACCTCTTCATTGGTCATCAAAGAGGCTAGGGCCATAAGTTTCATATCCCCCAACCTAGAGTTAGGGTCCCAAATGTTTAGATCAGTTAGGACAAGATTATGCATATACAATTATACCAATTTGACCTTATCTTCTCTATTGGATTGATTGCAATAATCAATAAATTTCCTATAATTATGGAAAGTTAATGACCCATATGAGGCTAATTTTTTGATTTGAATCTACAACCACTATTCCTTAAGGTGGATGGCATAAGATTTGGAGGGATTCCTGTGTTGTATTTCGTCTATGCACAATTCTTCCATGGTGTTAATCTATTTGTCCTTCTACTGCAATTGGCTATTTAATCTTGCTTTCTATGCTTGTTCCTCTTGTAGCTACTCCTTTAGCACTTCCTCCCTAAGTCTGACATCAACCAAATCTATCCCCATATCAGTGATTTTCTCTTCCATGATACCTACATCTTACACATTTTTAGTTTTGGAAATTTTCATCCAGTCGTGTGTGTGTGCTCTCTCTTCTTCTAGCTCATAGAATAGGGGGACTAAGAGATTATGAGGGATCATCCTTCCTCTTTAAATTAATGTGTAGTAAGAGCTCAAGTTTCGCTATGGGCTAGGACGTGGAACTGTTGTAATTTATTTTGGGATAGTTTTTGGAGAGGCAGACTCTTCCTTTGGTTCCTCCTCTTCCTTTGCTTTGGCATAATGCCCTTCAATTTATGCCTCTTTTTCATCACCTTGGGCCAACTAAGCTTCTAAGGATGCTTTTTTCTCTTCCCCCATGACTTTTTTCTCTTCTTGTAGCACATTTTGTGTTTCCTGTAGCACTTTCTGAGTTTCATGTAGCAAACTATGTTTTTCCTATAGCAAAGCCTGTTTTCCTTGTTGCCCCTTCTTTTCTTCCTCTAGAAGGTCTATGGGGGTTGGTACTTGTTTGAGGGCTTCTGGCCTTGAGGAGTGTCTTATTATATAGTTCGCATGTGTATTTTTAGGTGAAGTGACCTCTTGAATATGGCCCTCCTCTGGCCCTATTGCTTCTTTCTTATTGGGTGATTATTTAATTATGATTTGGATCTTAGTTGGAGTTTGAGGTATCCCTTGTTTCACCCTGAAACTCTTCCCGGTCTTGAAGAACATGGGGGTCTGTATTTTTCTCTTTTCCTTCACATGGGTACTTAGAGTGGCTAAGGTGGCAGCCACTTCCTTTTCTGTGGTCCCTGGTTAAAGGCTAGTTTGTTGAGGAGAGATATCAATGCCCATATTGGGGTCAAGTATCTCCTCCTCTTCTATCTTTCTTTCCTTCTCTTCATCTTTCTCTTCCTCCTCCTTTTCATATTCTTCTCCTTTTTCATATTTCTTTTCCTCCTTCTCTTTTCCTTCATTTTCTCCTATATTGTCTGTGGGCTCTACCTCTATTTCTACTTCCTCTTCCTGTTGTGCCCTTTCAGTCTCTTCCTCTTCTTCTCTGATGCCCTTTTCTCCAAGGCTAGAGGAAGCGATATATCTAGGATTGATAGATTGTGTCCCATTGAATGCTTCTCTGCCCATGTATATGAAGGTGGACCAAGGTACATGGATGTTTAGCCTTTTGGAGCACCTCCCACTATGAATTTAATGAGACCATGGCAAGCTAGGTGTTGATACCTTCTCTCCCTTACCCTCTAGCTCATGTCTCTGATTGAATGTAGGAAGAAATATGGGATGTTTAGTCTCTTCTCTAGTGAAAAATATCATTTTAATATAATCTCATGCAATAATCTGAATTGGTATCCATAGACCACACTTAGTCTACCCTCACAAGAAATATATTTCATGATATGATATGCTACCTCATCCCATGGGTAAGGGAGACTTTCCCTTCTTACCCCATTTTTAGTAAAGAAGAAACTCTTCTTAGAGGAAATACTAGAGAAGTTTTCCTCTCTATTCCACTTAACTCTTAGAGGTAAGGTTGTGACTCCACTAATGAGCTTAGGGGTTATTGTAATTTCTAGTGATATAACCACTGTGGTTTCCCTATCATATGCTTGGGAGTGAAATTCTACTGCAAATTCTTGATCCACTTCATCATAAAAGCCTCTTAGGAGATCAAATAACCCCAGCCACTTGTGATTTCTAAAGATGTCAACCACATGAGGGTGTAGTCTAATTATTTTTATGTCTGTGGGCTCCCTTCTGTTAAAACCTCCCCCCATATTCTGACTGTGTTAGAGAGATGGTTGTCTATTTTGTGTCCAAAAAAAATTGTGATATGGGACCCCAAAGGCTTAATCTTAACACAAAATATGATTTTCTTACCCCTACATCTCTGAAAAACCTCTTTAATTTATGAATTATGTATTGATTGTGTTTAAATTTTCATGAAAATATTTAAACTTGGTGGGGTAATGTCCACTTACGTCTGCAACTTTGTTGTTTACTTGCTTGAGGGATGGTGTTGGGGTGTCAACACACTCTGAGGGTGGATTTCATGACACTTTCTAGAACTGTGTGGCCTCTTAGAAACTTCCTGTAGCATCAACATACTTTGTTCTAGCATGGTCTTGCATGCAAAAATCGACCATGGATTGAATCTCCTCGGTGGCTCCTGTCTCTTTCCTACTCTAACTGATCTCGGAATGCACAACAAAGTGAGGGAGGATGAGCCAAAGTATACCTTTTATTCCAAATCAAGAATACTTGGATTGTAGTGGTGATGTGGATTTGTCAGAAGGTTTCCTCATTTGGAACGTTGGTCCCACTCGATCCAATCATTCCCATCTACCTCAGAATCACGTCAAACTCCTCGTGATCTTTCTCTTAGCTAATGTGATAGCCCCATGTGGCATGCAAACCCCATGAAACCTTTACTTTAACTCTTCGAGAGTGGCCAAGTTAACTGGCCACCTTTTTTCCTATTAAACTCTCTATTCTCGTCATTAACTCATTTTAGCAAAATGATGCATAGTGAGAGGATGAGGGAGCCATACCTGAGCCAACCTGATGCTGATGAGGGATAAGAGCCTTTGATGTTGGGATATGGAGCATGGTGATGGCCATCTGTTATTTTTCCTTGGATGTGTCTTTTATTTTATTTTCTGTGTGGGAAGCTTATTTTTCTGAGTGAGCTTCTTATTGCCTTGGTTTGTTGATTCTTTTGTAGGTGCCTCATGGAGATGCTCAAGTGATGCTACTGGTGTGGATTCCATTATGGAGTCCTCTGGTGATCATATGGAGTCATCTTCATCAGCTACCTCATGCTTATTGGATGTGTTGGTTGCATGTACATAATTTCTACAGGTTGTGATCATCTTCCTGTAGCAGTCCCCTCAATGCATTTTTGGAGCTCACCTGAGTTGAGGAATGAATAAAAGTAGTGCACAAATGCTAGGGATGGTGTGAGGAAGTGAATGGAGTGGTGGAGTGGAGGAGGATATGAGAGGAGAGGCCTTGTGTAAGGATTTATCTAAACTAGCTCATAGTGGAAAAATAGAGGGTTTAGTGAGTGAATATTTATGCATGGAGTGGAGTGATGGTTAGGAGTGATAGGTATAGGTAAGAAAATATTTTTTCATGTTTTCTTTATGGTTAGGTGGCCTGGGGTGAGATTTTTCCTCCTTGGATGACTTTCCTATAGCATTATAGGGTTTCCTGTAGCACTACAAGAAATCCTATAGCAACTTAGGACATCCTGTAGCACTGCAGAGAGGAAGAAAAACATGGAATTTTTTCTCACCTGGTGGGATAAATGGATGAATGGATGCATGATGGGATTGGACATAGAGTGGATAGGTAGAGGAGAGAGAGAAAAAGAGAAAGGATATTTCTCCCTTTCCCTAATTTGTCCTTGATCAACACCCTGTAAAACAGAAGCAGGTTAGTGCATAGGTGTTGTTTCATTCCTTTTTTTTTTTAAGAAGACATGTGGGTTACCTCAACAAAGGTTTTCAACCCAAAAACCTACCTTGGGTGACTCAAAAAGGTTTTCACCCAAGTGTCTTTCATTTCTATGTTTTTTCTTTTCTCTTTTTTTGCTTGAGGATCACCTCATGGGGGTTTTCAACCCAAGAGTTGGCCTTGGATGCGTCAGAGAGGTTTTCATCCAGGCCTCTCTTTTTTTTTCCTTTCTCTAGGAAGGTGAGGAGTTGGAAACTATGGATCTTCCAATTAAATTTACCTTCATGTTTATTGAATTGATAAATTTAACCTTATACAAGGGCTTTTTGTACATTTTTATCCTATAACCATTGATAAGAAAAGGGGTCCCTTCCTCATCTATGGTTCTAATATAAACAATCCCATTTTCATGGTATTTCTCCACTTGATAAGGTCCTAGCTACCTGGTCATTATCTTTCCCTTGAATTCCTTGAATCTGTAGTCATAGAGCAGTGCCCAATATCCTTCTTGAAATGTATTTTCCTTGAAGTGCTTATCATGCCAAACTTTCCTTTATAGTTGGATTACCTCTATGGGAAGGATGGACTGCATTATGAATTCATCCAAACTATTTAGCTGCAAAAACCTTTCTTATTGTGCCTTTGTGATGTATAAGTCCAACTGAGATGCCATTCTCAGGGTGTTATACTCAAACTCAATGGAAAGAAAAGCTTTTTTCCCATAAACTAGATCATATGGAGTAAACCCTGTGGTTGTCTTACATGTGGTATTGTAATCCCAAATGTCTTTTACCAATATGTATACTCAATATTTCCTACTGCTGATCACAACCTTGGTGAGGATATTTTCCAAGGCTGTATTTTTCACTTCCACTTGGCCAATTGCTTGAGGATGATAGGCAGAGGAAGTCTTGTGCTTTATCTTGTGCCGCCTCATGAGGTTCTCAATGTGAAGAGATGTAAATTGAGCCCCTTGTTAAATGACTACCTCTCTGGAGTATCCAAACTTGTAGAACACATTCTCTCTCAAAAACTCAGCTACCTTCCCTTATGTTGTTTCCTTCACAACCCTTGTTTCAGCCCACTTCGTCAAGTAATCGGTGCAGACTATGATATACCTTTTCTACCCAGGTGGTGGATCAATGGGTCCAATGAAGTCCATGCCCCACTTGTCAAATGGATCTAAAGCCACCTGGAGTTGAAAGGGAATTTCATCCCTCGGTGTAGGTATCCCCATCCTTTGACATTGATCACATCTACTGGTGTATCTCTTGGCATCTTGGTGGAGGGTAGGCCAATAGTAACCTACTTGCAAAGCTTTGAAGGATGTCCTCTTAGTAGCAAAGTGGGCCTAAAAGGTACCATCATGACATGCTAAAAGGATGTCGAAGACCTCCTCTTCCCTCACGCACCTTCTAAAAATTTGTTCGGGACCCAATTTGAAGATATTTCCCCCAATTCAAGTTAAAGTGGAACTTTTCTTGATAATATTTCTCTTTTCTTTGGATGAAAGGTTTGGAGGAAACCTCTCAACAACCAAGTAGTTAACTATGCCAGAAAATCAAGGAGAGAGTGTTGAGATAACAAATAAATTTTATTTTGGGAGCTGATCATCCACCACTCCTTCCTCATATGGAGGTAAAGTTAGTCTAGATAAGAAATATGCAACAATATTTTCCTTTCTTATCTTATCAACAATTTTCAAACCAAACTGTTGTAATAAAAACAACCATCTAATGATTATAGCATTAACATCCAGTTTACTCATTAAGTACTTGATGGTTGCATCATCAATATGTACAAAGATCTGATAACCAGTAATATAATGCTTGAATTTGTTTAAGGAATGGACAATGGCTAAGAGCTCCTTTTCAGTGACAATATAGTTAAGTTCAACTTTGGACAGATTCTTGCTATTGAAATAGATGACATAGGGTAATTTGTCTTCTAATTGCCCCAAGGCCATCCCCACAACTTTATTTGATGCAAATGTGTGGATGTGGAAGGGCATAGTCCAATTGGGACCTCGAATAATGGGGGCAGTGGTTAGCTTTTACTTGATGAGATCAAAACTCTCTTGACAGAGAATAGACCAAAAAAAATTAAAATCTTTGGCCAACAATATGAATAATTGCGAAACCACTTTGCTGAAGTCCTTAATGAACCTCCTACAGTAGCTAGCCAACCTAGGAAACTTTTGAAATCTCTCTACTTTTTAGGAATAGGAACCCTTTTTTATGTTGATTTTGTTTGAGTCTACCTGTATTCCTGCTTGTGATATTGAGTGGCCTAGGACTATCCCTGCCATTTTTAGAAATTCAAATTTTTATGGACTTAGGGAGATATGAATTTCAATGTACTTTCTCAAAACATTTCCTATATTGGAGAGATTTTCTTGGAAATCATACCCATAAGGTGTGAAATTTTCCATGTAGATTTCTACAGAGTCATGGACTAGTTCAGAAAAATGCTCAAGACTGCTCTCTAGAAAGTAGCAGGGCCATTGCACTACCCAAAGGGAAGGAATCTGTAAATGAAAGTGCCTTGGAGACATGTGAAAGTGGTCTTGTTTTGGTCCTTAGGGGTAATTTGGATCTCGTTATACCCACTGAATGCATTCAGGAAAGAGAAATTTTTTTTCCCTACAAGACCATCTAGGACTTGATCGATGAAGGGAAAGGGGAAATGGTCCTTCTTATTGGATTATTTTAATTCTCTTTAGTCAACACAGATTCACACCTTTCCATTTTTCTTTGGGACTAGGACAAAAGGATACACCTACTCACTATATGATATGGAGTAGATGAAACCTGCATCCAACAACTTTTGCACTTCATCCTTCACTATGTCCTTTAGAGTTGGGTTCATCCTATTTTGGGTCTATCGCACTGACTTGCATCCCACTTTAATATAAATATGATGTGTGCACACTAAGGGATGTACCCCTTTCATGTATTTGTAGTCCAAAGAAAAAGAATCTATTTTTTCCTTCAAGAGCTGACATAGTTGATCTTCTTATTTGGCTAAGAGGGATGAGTTAATATTCATGGATTTTGATGGGCCAACTTCCACAGCCTTGGTGGCTTCATAGGTTGAATCAACTGAGTGCAACTCAATCCAAGGGTGGCTTCCATATTCTCTCACCAAGTCATCAAGTGGAATGTCAGTGGGGGGCTATCTTTGAATGATGTGGTCGATGATATCATCCTCATCTGGTTGCCCCTCCTATAAGAATAATATCTATGGCACAAATTGGGTAGGGTGTGGTATAGTACACTTCATCTTCTTCTTCTTCATCCTCCAACCATAAGGGTAGGTCACGGTCAATGGAAGGATAGGAAGGAGGATATAATACCAGTTGTTTAGATAAGGGCCCATTCTTTATAGTCATGTTCTTGGCCCTACAAATAATATAAGCATGGGAAGTGGACAACCAAGGTCTTCCTAAAATGAGAGGATATCCATTAAACTTGGTTTTTGGATAGAGGACTAGGAAATCTATGGGGTACTCCTAGGATTTTATTAATACCATAAAATCCTTCACAATTCCTTCCAAAGATATTATGAACCTGCCTTCAAGTTGTATAATAATGGTGGTCTTTCACAAGGCTCCTTGGAGGTTGCGTTTAAGCATAGTTTCCTTGGTAATCAGATTGATGGAAGCCCTGAGACCAATCAGAGTGTGGGGGAATATGACACCATCAATGTGCACTTCTAATACTAGACTTCTAGGGTCCAAGTACTTCTGGAAGATCACCCTTCCTAAAATTAATTCAGAAATTTGTCCCACAACATGGATGGTGGGGGTGTATATCTTCTTTCTCCCAGGTTTCTTAAAGAACTTTTCTTTGATGATCCTATTGCAAATGGGGACATCCTTAATGTCCTGGAGAAGGGGTATTTTGACACACATATTTTTCAATTCTCCTAGAAGTTCAATCTCTTATGGGGTGTGCTGACCAGGGTGGATTAGGTGCTCAGGAAAAGGAGGTTGATTGGTATGAGTATTTATCTCTTCATTTTCCTCCTCAACCTCTACAGGTGGAGATGGAGGATTATTTTTTGGGATTACTCTTCTATACCTGAGATTGATCTCATGTATCTCCATAACATAAGCTAGATAGGATTTTTCCCCACTATAAATCTGGTGTGCTTGCTTTTTTTTCGGTTTAGGATTTGGCTAGGAAGGCATCTGATGAAACTTAGGTGGAGCAGAGTGGGTGATCTGAGGTTGAGGTTGGGGTGGAGGCAGTAAAGTAGGTGGTTTTTTTTTTTGGGTCCTCCACCCTTGTGATGGGTTTCTCCATTGAGGTGGTTGAGGAACATATTGCTGGAATGGTTGCTTCACATGCTAAGGGTGATATGGAGGGGTGTAAGGCCAAGTAGGAGGTGTAGGCCATGATGGAGGATGTGATGTGTACCAAGACTGCATAGGTGCATTATGTTTTGTATGATAGTAGGAGTAAGGTTCACCTTGCATGCCCTATTGATATGACCGAGGCCCTTAAGGCTTTCTATGATTTATGAAACAGAGTTGGCCTTCCTTCCCCACCTTGATATACAACTTTGAGATCGGGTAAGGAGGGACACTTATGTGTGGCATGATTCTCGTCATAGACTAAGAAAACCTCTATGAAATTTAGTGGATATTCATTTCAAGGGTGTTTTACGGTACATCTAGGGAAGAAGATAGCTAAGGATCTCTATGCTTCCTCTTACATCCTCTTGATCTACATTGTGTCCATTTGCAAAGAAAAGGTGTGCAACTTCTAACTTCTGAAGTCCTCCAAAATATTTTCAATCTCATGTTTGATGTAGGTGGAAGAGGAAGGGGTTTTGGTCAGGCTTTGGCTATCTCTACCTTTCTTCCTAGCATCCTAGAGTGGTTTCTAAAGAAAATTTTGATTTCCTCATAAAGTGTATGGTAGATGTCTCCTCCAAACATCAGATTAATAATTTCTATCACCTCTTCCCTAATCCCTCAGAGAAGTACCAATTTGACTGATCTGGGATCATGGGTGCAGTTGGATCTTTTATAGTTCAGCTGGAATATTTCTTCGTAGTCCTCTAGGGATTCATCAGGTCCCAGAGTCATCCTAAATATATCCTCTTTGGTTGCTTTGGATCTACAGTAGTCTCTATATTTTTTGTTGGAGGAATCTTGCATATTTTCCCAAGTAGTGATGATTTTCGTAGGAAAACCCATGAAGCAGCAAAATGTTGCATCCTTGAGGCTAGATGGGAATATTTTTAGCTTATGGTCATCTGAGGCATAGTCATAGGACCTGAAGAAAACAAAAAACTCGAACATGAAGGTGTCAGGATCCTCAGAAGTAGGGCCATGGAAATGTGGAAGGGTTGAGGGCCTGATGTTCTTCATTCTAGTCTCTCCCTATGTTTCTCTAATGGGAAAGACTCCTTGGGTCCTAGTTTCAGCCACAGCTTGAATTGGTGAAGCAAGTTCCTCAAGTGAATCAATTTCCTCTTATTCTCCAATAGGTTCTTTCAAGTTTTCAAGTGGTTCACCAATGGTGTGTTGAACCTCACAATCACTGAGGAAGAGTGAAGGGTGACTATGCGGGGATGTGGGGGTGTTTGGTAAGAATTTTCCTTGGTTATACCTACTCCTACGAGGCATGAAAGTTAAATTATTTTTGTATTTTTGAATACTTTGGAACTGAATGTAAAATAAAAACATAAAATAATGTTAAATAAGAATCAAAACATCTACTTAGACACCTCCCCAGCAACAACGCCAAAAAGTGGTGAGCCCTGATATTGCACTAAGAGTGCTGCAACTCTGAGGGACTAATAAAATTTAGTTTATCAACCTAGGATTCATACAGAATTGGAGGTGACAGTTCTATATGCACAATAGATGAGTTCTACTCATGCCATGCTATTCTCGGTTCTACAATGAGGTGTTACTACTAGGGTTACTTCTAAGAAAGGAAGCCTGTCACACTTCTGAATGAAAGCTGAGACTAAAAATAACTCATGACCATTACTCTATCAACAGGAAAAGAAACTATTCTAGATCATAGTGATTCAAATAACTATGTAAGAAATAAATATTCACACTTAAGCTAATGCAAGAAAGGAAATTAAACTAAGTGGCATTCATAATTTAAATTGTTGAATTGAACTTGCAGAAAGGGAACTAATCTAGGAACATATGCTGAACCAAATGATTAATTGAGTTCTATTTATCTTATTCTTAACTATTGTGCTTAATGATGCATCGATCAATGAGATAATCACACTTCTAGATGACTTTGTTCTACAGCAAAAGAAGGAGGCACTTAGGTGGTCTAAGAGGGTCCCTGATCCAAGGGTTTAGAGCTAAAGGTGTGTTGGACGCTGGGTTAGGCTCTGATGAGATGGAAAAGTGGTTTTGGGCAAAAGTAGTGAGTGGTTGGCATTGCTACAGGATCTACTACAAGATTTCCTGTAGTGCTACAAGATTTCTTGAAATGCTACAGGAAATATGCTGAGGGTAGTTTGAGGCCAAAAATGGTGAGAAAAGGGTTAGGAGAGGTGGGATGAATTTTTATCTAGGTGGATGAAGGGTATCCAACCCCTTGGTCAAGCTCATAACTGTTCACAATGCTTGTCTTGCACCTCCAATGTGTCTCTCGGTGTTGTGGTGGAGATTTCCAAAAACAAGGTTTAAGGTGACTTGGTTGGAATTTGGTTGATGAAGGGTGGAGACTGAAGCTAATGGTGCTGGGGAATTCCTCCTCTACGGCTCTATTCAAACCTGCAAGAAAAATACCTGTTCATGCGTTCATCATTGAAAAAACTATCATAACAATGGTGGAAAAGATGAGTTTAATTTAAATAAACCTACCTATGCACTTGAAGCAAAAATCTAGCTCTGCATCTTACAACATGTCCATGATAAGCAAAGAAACCTATATAAATTTTACAAGAAATCATAAACTAAAAGAAATTGAGGGTTTGTGGTGAATATCTTCCCTCCTCAAGCTCCACTGGAAGAGGTGAGAGAGGGAGGCTTTAGCACACAATTTTGAGATTTTATAACCTACATAACATGAAATGGAAAGAGATTAACTACTACAACATGAAAGAAAACACAAGTACATAAGAGAGATTGAGGTCAATGGATTTTTCCCTAACCCACAAGCTCAGATCCCTGAAACTAACTCAATGGAGAAGAAACCAAATACTCATTTTATTTCATAACCAACCTTATACATAACATATAAAACTCATAAATCTCTGATACAAGAGCTAAGAGTTCTCTAGATACATCAAAAATATGAATCCTAGTGATATCTTGCTCTTCCCTATTTAGCTTAAAGGGTAACTACCAACAACTCCCTAAAAAGTAGGTGTTTTGCCACCTTGGAACTTGAGAGAAGTGGAGCTTGGATCCCCTTGATATTCCACTTTCGTGCCTACCTTTGATTTCGAGTTGTTGGAGGAGAATATTGAGAATATATTAGCTGCCTTTAGGAGTTAAGGAGGTTTCCAGCCGCCCTACAATCGCTCCCTTTTTCTTCTCTGAGCCCTGATTGTAAAATCTTCCTAAAAAATGGCATATTCTCCTGAATTTCTTGCATTTAAATCACATTAGGCCTCAAAGCATGAAAACCCTTAATACACCATCTACACTAAGAAACATATGAAAATAATGAAATTCAATGTGATTAAGAGAAAATAAATTGGCTAAAAAGGTTACAATTAACCCCTAAAAATGTACCTAATGATGGTGCTCATCAGCAGGTACAATGGCATACTGTAGAATAATGTTCTTAGTAATATCCAAGCCTTCCGATTATGATACATGTTTTATTTCCTCAATATACTGCTTTATTTCTTGCATGATGATATCCCTCCCTCTTGTCTCTCCAAGTGATCCCACTAAAGGCATCCCATGTTTTTGTGCCAGGGACTCCAAACCATTGTGCAGTCAACTATAAGTAGCTATAGTGTTGGCTAAATTTTAATCGAGATAAATTTAGTTTTGAATGCGGAGTATCAACTGTACTCTACATTAGAGAACTTTGGAGGTCTAAAATGGCCCTCCTAAGAAAAATGTTCAACCAAAATAAAATTTGTAAGAACCAATAGGATTCAATATGATGATGTCATCAATGGTGGATGACTCACCATTTTTGGGGTAAAAAAGTAAAAAGATTAAAAAATAATAAATAATAAAACTAATTTTTCAACTTGTATTTTTAACTTATCTCCCTAATTTTTTGCTCAAATTTCAAGAGGGAGTACTTGTTGGATGAGAAATTCAATTCTTCATCCAAGGAGTACCCATGTTGCATACTTTCGATTGACCCTGCTACAAGAAAAATGAAAAATACATGAAAAAACGTGATTGCAAACACCTTTTTCATGTATTTTTCATTTTTCATGTATTAGGTTCCATCAAAAGTATGAAAAATGGGTAATCATTAGATGAGGAATCAAATTATGCATCCAATGAGTGTTCCTGCTAAAAAATTGAGTAAACCCATAGGGAGATAAGTTGAAAATACGAGTTGAAAAAATAGTTTTTTCTTTTTTCCCTCTAAACTTTGATGATGTAATATAATATTATTTTATAATTTCTGTAGGAGGCCCATTTTAGATCTCAAAATTCCCCTAATGATCCATCTCAGCAGCAATATTATCCTTTATTACCAACAGTTGTGGGACCTTTGGATTTTGGCAAGCCATTCTTGTATTTGATCAACAACTTTTTTTTCCACCTTTAGAGCTTTAAGACTTCTTGTGCTTTCTTTTGTATACCAACCAGGGGTGACAATACCTCATGTAGGGGAATCATTTCATCATACAAATATGCCATGGTGTCCTACATTGGCCTCAATTCTTCATGTATAGTTGATCACCATTATTTTGTGTTGAGACTGTTGGAAGACAAACGACGATTCTAAGCAGTGAGGTGCTTTACTTGTTTCTTTGTTGCAACCATGTATTTTATGAATCATGCATGCTCACTTAAGAGATACTCTGAATTATCTTGTGTTTTTATTTCAAAAGAAACATTAGTTTCCCTGAACGCTTGAGGGTTTCTCCTGGTGGTTGCAGTTATTACATTTTCAGTGGATATAGATATTATATTCTGGGGATCATTCGGGAAGGATATATCTTTCTCACACGATCATTTTCTTCAATTGATCAAATGTAACATTACAGACATCCATGAATTGATCTTCTGGCGGAGGTGTAATTACCATCTCATTGAATGTGAGAGTACAACCTTGAAGAAGAGGTTCTAATGAAGAGTTTGGTTCATCATCAATGGGCCTGATGACATCCTCTTCCTCCAACTTGGCATCCATCTCCAAGGTAATATTTTCTTCTTCCATCATTTGTGTGACTTCCTCCTCCTTCGAGTGCCTTTTTTGTTCTTATTCTATTCTCCTTATTTCTTCTTATTCCTCCTATTTCTTTCTAACTAGGTTATCCTACTTCATTTTCTCTTCCTCTTCTTGTTGTATCTTTTCCTCTAATATTTTCTTCTCATGTTCAACCTCAATAGATTTTTACTTAATGGATCGACTGTCCACTTCCTGGTAATTTCTGTTGCTCATTCTTGATCCTTTTCCTAAGAGATGTAGTGCTTGCTTGAATAGTTGTTTCTTGTGGTGCCTCTTGTGTCTATACATCTAGAGCTTGTGGAAGTTGGGAAGGATCTACCTCATTTCCTGGGTGTGTATTCCTTAGTGTGATGTACCAATTCTTCACTTATTAATCTTCTATAGTAGTCATTGGTACATATTATCAAGTGTACCCTATCCTGTCATAATGTCCCTACACACTTTCCTAGAATCATATCTGTCAAAGCTTCTAACCCCAAAGTGAAGGTGCTTAAATTCTTCTATTTCAACATTTGTTTCCTTGAGGATTTTCAGCTCATACATTCCAATCCTTAAAGGGAAATTTGGCCAAGGAGCCTTCTTTCTCCAATGAAGTTGTGAAAACAAACCATTATTCAACTGATACACAACCTCTTACAAGAACACCTTGTTAGTCATATATCATTGCATAATAGGAGGGGGCGTTTGACATCCAAAGCATATGATATATGTTCCATATGATGCGGAAAACCAATTTGTGATGTCATACAATTTTTCCTTCACCTGGTTGGTCATGCAAGGAGGTTAAATCTCATGAATCATCTAAAATATGACTACAAATAAATTCTCCACCAACCTTTCATATGCTCCTATGAATATTATCTTTGATAACACCCTAGAATGGAAATATACCAAAAAATTGTCTTGCAGGGTCGAATTCTAATGCATTCCTGGGAATGCATACCAGGCACAAATCCCATCTAACAAATAAGCTGGAATATAAAACTATGGTGCTTTCTCTTAAAGCTTCTTTGGCTTTCCCAACATGTCATTTCAATTCAAAAGAAAATATGCCTTCCCAGTTGAAAATTCCTCCTCGAGTAACAACCAAGTTGAGAATTTATACCAAATTATCTTTAAGTAATTCCACCTTTTCCACCCATGTAGCCTACAAAACATAGCAATGAGGTACTAATATACCTTCCTCAAAGTCATAGTTGGTTAAACTACATTCAATCAATGTCGGAATTTGGCAGGCTCTTGACACCAGGAATTGATGATTTCATCCGTGTTGAGATTATCCCATCTATTATAGAACCTAGTGTCAGCATATTATTTGGGCCTTGACATATTATAACAAGTATTCATGTCCTTTCCATAATAAGTAGCAATCTCAGCACCACTTTCACTGTGAAGAACCAAGATTGAATCATTCATACGTGATAGGATCCACTCAATTTCCTCTGCACAAGGCATCATTGGAACTTGCATGCAATCCTGTGTATGTTGGACAGCTTAATGTTGATATAGACTTCCTTATCTTCCAAATCCTTGGGGAACTGATTTTGCATAGATATGTCTTTAACATTTTTCCATGAAACTTTAGAATATTTGTATATAAAGTATTATGTGTTTGTAAGGATGAGAATTGTAGGCTTTGTAATTTCCATTATTTCCTCAATACTTTCTTCTAAAACTTCTTTTAAGGTCACTCAATGGGTAGTGGGAGGCATCCTTCCAACAAAAGAAAAGATAGTAATAAGACTTGTAGTTAGAAAACCTACACGTGGAAGCACACTCATGCAAACAAGGATTAGCTTCAAGAAATTCTCTATTTATTACAAGAAATAAATCAATAGATAGTGTTCAAATGGAAATCATGTGTAACTAATAGCATAATCCTATCATAGACAAGAAGAGGTAACTATTTAGGCAAGAAAATTGCATCAAGACAAAGTAGGGCGCATGTCAGAGCAACAATGAAGTGTTAAGGCTCAAATGAAGCTTCAATATGCACTATTCACTCAAGGAAAGGGAGAGAGAGGCCTCAAGGGTACAGGGTGCAATACAAATGCTCAAAGGAGGTGCATTGTTGATTGTGAATGCGTTGTGCACTCAAGGAAGATAGAGAGGGTACAGGGTGCAAGCTGAAGGATAAAGAGGCCAGGTTTGAGCTTTCCCAATGTGATGTGTGCTCAAGATCAACCTAGGAGGGTACATGGAACATAGTAAAGGGAAAATGAGACATGATGTTTCTTTTTAATGTGACATGTGCGCAAGGAGGGTGTCGATTCAGAGACTTGTGATGGCTTGTTTCTCTGGAGTGCAATTTTAAAGGGAAACTAGGTTTTCTAGGTGAAATTTTATAATATAGTGATGCCTTCACTTCCAAGAGTGTGCTCTTACTTTAAACGACTTGAAACTATCTAAAAATGATTAGCAACAATATAAAAAACAGGTAATACTAAGAGGAAGGGTGTGCAAGTACTTGAAGGCTCTGTCATAATCATGAGCAAAAGGTGAAATGTCACATGTAAAGAGTAACAAGAAAACTAATTTTGAGAATAGACTAACACTTGTACTAGGAAGAATGGGTAAAATTTTCAGCAATTAAAATAATAATGACAACAAAAACACCGAAAGAAAACAAGACAAGTGACATGCAAAACTTACTTGAATTGAAGATTAATGAAGATCTCCTTGATTAAAATAGGTGCACTCAACCCAGGATGAGAATGATTGTGTGAAATAATGATTAACTGTGCTAATTATAAAGATATTACATGTAAAACATTTATGCATGCTTTCCACTTAGCAGTTGATGGATGAGTTGGTTAATCAAAGTGGAGTTGGCTCCTATTTTCTAGGAGTGCGAACACATGTAATAAGGAAAGTGCATGCATGAGGATGAGGAGGGAACATCTATTAACAAAAAGGAGAGCACTTGGCTTGGAGGGCACACTCACTGAGATTAAGGAGTGCGCTCAACTAGGGTGCAATTCTAAACAACATGGAGTTTTCCCACTATTAGTTTTGAGTGCGCTTTTGCCCAAGATAAGACGACAACACATATAAAACTTCAACTCAAGAGGAAATGACACTTAGGGATAATGCAAGGATAATCAAGCGAACAACATGATGAAACAAGGTAGCTTGGAACAAAAATTCATGTAGGCTCCAAAATTAGATTAGGCATGGATTGTGGAGGGCCATTGTCACAGTGACAACACACTATCACAAATGTATCCAAGTAAGGACACAAAAAACTGTTCATAAAACACATAAAGGTGGTTGGAGCATTATTAAGACAATAAGGAGCCACCACAAACTCAGAGTGTCCATACCTTGAATGAAATGCAGTCTTGTAGATGTCTTCTTTGATGCACACCTAATGATATCCTGATCTCAGATCAATCTTTGAAAACACTTCTCCTCCCATCAGCTGATCAAACAAATCATCAATTTGAGGCAATGGGTAACTATTCTTGATTTTCACCTTGTTCAACTTCCTGTAATCAATGCACAATGTGAGAGTACCACCTTATCCTTTACAAAAAATATAGGATCACCCCAATGAGATACACTTTTCCTTATGTATCTTTTATCAAGCATTTCCTTGAGCCGCAACTTGAATTCCACCAATTCTAGAGTACTCATCATGTATGGTTTCGTTGATGCTAGTACTGCTCCTGGTACCAACTCAATAGGAAAATACACCTTTGTATGAGGAGGAAACTCTGGAATATTTGGGGGAAACATATCCTGAAATTTCTTTTAAGACGTGGTACCTCTTCATGAATTCATCAACCTCAACATACTTCCATTTGTCATTGTCAACCAAAACTGCAAATAATACACACCCCTTCCTACAACTGCGCTTAGTTTTCATATCTGTAACCATTATGATTTATGTAAGATTCTCCTTTCCCTGTAAGATTCTCCATTCTCCATCATCATCCAGGCACTCAATGGATTTCTCATAGAAATATAGCTTGGTATTGTGAGTAAACAACCAATCCATGCCCAAAAACATGCTATGTGAACCTAAAGGAAACACATTTAGATGCACAAATGTAGGAATACCATTAAGCTCAAATGTACAAGAAATCAACCAATGGTGAACTCTTCTCTTGATCCTTGTAGCCAACTACACCAACCAATATTTTGCATGCACTTGTTTACTCAAACGAAATTTATCCACTAGGTTAGGACTAACCTAACTATAATTATATCCAGGATCAATAAAAATGGAAAAAACTCAATCACAAAGCTTACCTTCTATCTCTATAATGGATGTCTGATGATATTCCTAACTAGTTACCAAGTGCTACATAGGTTCTAGGAATATTATGACAAACATCCTCAATTGTATGTGCCTCCTGAGCACTACAGATCTAAGGCTTGACACCCTGGTATAATGGAAAATCCATCTTGTGATGGTCCTTTCCACAAATCCAACATTGCAATGATCTCATACCATTACCTTTATTATGCTGCTCTCTAGGCTGCGACCCATGTCATTTCTCAGCTACATTAAACTTCTTATAAGGAGACATATTTTATTTCTCCCTTACATCCTAACATCTTCCTTGATTCTTACGCCATTTTTCCTTAGTCTTCTCATTCCCTTCCCAATCATGCTTAAAATAAAGCTTGTGCTTTGATTTCTCATAATAATTCTTCAATTTCCTAATGGATTCGTCCAATGACAGAGGCTCATCAAACTGAATCTGATCTCTAAATGCTACTAGAAACCCATTGATTAACCTTTCAATATTTGCTTTCTAATCCCTAAGATAAGGCACATACCTCAACAACTCTAGGTTTTTTCTAGTGCACTCATCATTTGTCATAGAACCCATGTTCAACTCATATAACTCCTTATTCTTTCCATCATAATACCTTTCAGAAAGGTACTTATTTCTGAAGAGTTTTTCAAACTCATTCCAATTCATCTTCTCTTCTTTAATTCCTTTGACATTCTTCGCGTCTTCCCACTAGATATATGATTTCCCTTTCAGACTGAAGTTGGTTATCTTGGCTTTCATGTTCTCTGAGTAGTCATTCAATATGAAAAACCTATTAATCCCAAATAGTTATCCTTCTACAACTTATTATTTCTTTAAATCTCCATCAAAAGTAGGAGGCTTGGATTTATTGAACTCCTCTGGAAAGTACTCACTCCTATGGTGTTGGTGGTGATGATGATGATGTCTCTTGGAAGAGGAACTAGAATAAAACCCATATGTAATGGTCCTCCTGTTAGGTGTATCCAAGAAGATACCACTCCTCATTGTATGCTCTGTGTCCAACCCATGTCTCCTCTAAGACATGATACCATCTACCCCATTACTCTTCTCCTCTTGCCTTTCTCCATGACTGATCCCCATCTTTCCTTGCTTCTTCAATTTTGAAAGGCTTTGTTGGATCATTGCATTAAGTTTTGCTTCTTCTTTTTTTCTCGAGCTCTTGCAAGTCTTTCATATGCCTCAATTGACCTCTTATTATATTCCTTGCAACTTATAATATCTTCCTTTAGACCCCCCGATGTATCTGCTATATTAGGAGAATACTCTTCTCCTTGCTACTCAACTAACCTTTCATGTTACATTGAATTCACATCAGGCCTATAAGGGGAGTCATGTGAGCTGTAATCCACCATTCTTCTCTTCATATTTGGATCTCTCTTTCCCATAAACATGCCATGTTGGATAAACCAAATAGAAATCATAATCAAATCATACCTCAATGTATTTTAGGGGACACTATCTCATCTGCGCAAGTCAGTTCAGAATAGCACAACATAGAATAAAAGAAATAACATATTAACATTATGCATGATAACAAAAATTGTAATAAGAACCACATACATGATAACCATAACCATCACAATGTATGCATAGTAAACATGTAGACAACTGACATGAATGCATAACAATATGCATTTACCCCGAGGTCCATTGTTGCAACCTCACTCTAATACCACCCTGTAATCCCTCCTCCTACATTTACCAGCTCTTACAAGCTCTCCAGGGTAGTCATGAGATGGGTGTCACAATGATATGACCCTACCTCCAAGTTCTAGTTATGGAAGTGGGGCCTAGAAACTAGAAGCTTATTGGTACCTCTCAGGAACACTAGATAACCCAAAAGTGAGCCCGCAACCTCTTATGATCATATCCTGAGTTAGAAATTATTTTTCATAGGATTAACACCCCAACGACACACATAACATAGCATGCGTGTGGTTATGAGGGTCCAACCTCACCCATAAGCGTACCTCCATGCGGTTTACTGCAATTTCTTTGTTTTGTGCCATCAGTTACGATATTCATGCCACTTTTTCAGCAATAGGCCTCAGACCACTATGTAGAAGTGCCCATAACTTTTCAAAAACATATATAAGATAATAACAAGTCTAAATAATCAATACTCAAGCAAGATCTTGACCTATACATGCCTAATAATTAATACACATTTCGTCAAACAAATAGTAAACATAGAAGCTACAGGTCATGAATGCATATATGATCATAAAAGTTTCTACTTCATTTGAAAATCACTAAGAAGGCCCTATGCCCTCTTCAGTTAGATGCAAAAAAAATCATTATCCCATGCATTCATCAACCATTCAACAACTTATCAAATCGTGAAAAACAACCATAACTATAGCACATCATAGAACCATGCATGTAACCAACATATAACCATAATAGAAACCAAATCAAATTAGCCATAAGATCAACATAATAATTTTATGTTTTGACCCTTTACATAAATTATTGGAAAACGATTTCTTAAAATAGAAAAACAAATAATGGCGAGAACATAAGACAAATATACCCATATATTTTCCCTTGGATCCAAAAATTGAGACTATTAGATGATTTTTTCATTATATTGCTTTCAATGTTACAATACATATATATAAATGTTGAAGCATTTATAAAACCCAATCCATTAACCCTGGATTAGAACATAACCGTAGTTCCCTTGATTGTATCTACAAAATACCATGGGCAGAAAACCATCGTGCCCAAAACCATGTGAAAAACTGATGCACAAAACCATAGGAAGGTTCACCCACCTATTATTGGGTCCAAAAAAAATTCCTGGGACATTTCCCCAAACCTCGTGTATGGGGGCTACCTCCCCGCTACAAACCCCTCGATAGAGAGGGATTTCACCCCCCCCCCCGTGACCCCCCTGCTATGCTCGACACAACGAATAGGGAGTGCTATCACCCCCCTTGTTACCCCCCTCATGTGTACGACTAGTCATGGAAATAATATAACACACACCCAAAATTATCCCACTTGTTGTCTTATTTTCCACAGAGGCAGTCACAAGAGATATTATTCATTGGTCCAACCCTACAATTCCCATTGTTTCTCTACACCAAGAAAAATTCTCAGTGCTCAAAAAAGTTATCAATGCATCTACAAGATTCTTCAAAGTGTCCACCTTTACCAACAACACCTTTTTTTCCTTAGCCATATCCCTCATAAAGTGATACTAAACATTAATAAGATTTTTCTTTGAATCATAATCATGGTTATTATCCAAGAAAATTTAACTTTGGTTGTCACAACGGTTAGTCATCAGTAATTTTGTTGATATCAACGGATGACTAAATTGTAAAGTCTAGATTTCTAGAAACAATATTTCAAGAAACATTGTGAGTTCTAGAAATCTCACTGCCTTCATTATCCTACACCTAACTGTTTCACTATAAACCTTATCTTTTGCCTTCTCAAAGCCTGCCCTACTGCAAAGGAAACTACCTTTTCTAGGTCTGATTTGCCTCATTTTCATTACCTCACTTACACCCTCATTCATCCTCTTTTCCCTACAAAAATCCATTCTTCCTTTCCTCTAAAAAACCCCTCATATTTCCCTCATTCATCATATTTCTTCAAAAAATTCCTTAAACAATGTAAAAGGTCCTTTTTACATTGTTTTAAGTTTAAACTTTAGGCCTATCAGACTCTCAAAAATATTATAAAAACCTCGTTTATATTAAAGGTCCACCCTTTTTTATATTGGCCCATAAAGCCCCTTTCGGCTTGAGCTTTAGCCCCTTGCCCTCATAAAACCCTCCCCTCCACTATATTCTAAGCCCCTCCTCCTATAAACTACACCTCCGCCCATTTTTATGTTTTTACCCCCTAAACCTTATTAAAACCCTCAAACCTTCGAAAAGTATTAAGGCAGGCCCCTTTCACTTCACCCCACCTTCTTTATTTTCTTCCCGACCAATCTCCGACATTGGTCTCAAACCATAAGCCCCGATCCAATGGCCATCAGTTTCCCCTTCATCATCCCATCTCCTAACTCAACCCCACAACATGACAAAACTGCCACGTCACCAAGCAGGTCCCACTTTCCACTACCCCCTTGCCAACCAACCAAACCTCGCCACCTGTCTTTGGGCTCCACCCGATTTGTGCACCGGTCCCGTGAGCCTTCTGCTTCGTTGATCTCATCTCTTGAGATTCGACAGCTCAGATTAATATCACATAGAAAACTTGCGCTGGTGTTAAAACCCTTAACCCATGCGAAATGGGTGGTATTCACCATGCCATGCGTTGATTAATCTATGGTATTGCGCAGCCCCGAGCTAAAACCACTTACCACCCATCCCCTGCACGATAAACCACGGTGGTTTTCTAAAACAACTTTTCACCTTCGCACAAAAATTCAAATTTCTTCCCCTTTTTTTTCTCTCCCTAGTGATTCCACCTACAGAATCTTCCCTCTGTGTTTCCTCTTCCTCTGAAAATCACTCCCCTATGCCTCAAAACCCTGAAAAAGCAGTTTTTGCCCCTCTCGCAGGATTTTTAATTAATATTTGTTTGTATGTTGCATGTTTAATGGCGGTGATACCCAAAGGGTTCTCCCACAATCCGTGAATGACAAAATTAGACCCTCGATGATGATCCAGGGGTCCTAAAAACAAATTATGAAGATCAATGAGCCTTTTTTAGGGTTTGATTGTCGATAAATCATGAACATTGATATGTTATAACCCTCTAGTGCATAAAGAAACCTTCCCTACATACAAAAGATGAACACAACCAAGCATCAGTGAAGACATGAAGAACATAAGGATTTTAAGGGCTAATCCAAGATCAAAGATAAATTAAAAGGATTAGGCCTTTAAAACAATGATTAAAGATGAAAGTCAAAGGCTTAAAGCATAAAGGATAAATGAATAAAACAATTATTAAGCAGAAAGAGAGATAAAGGCAGTAAAACATAGTATCAAGGATAAATCAAGGTTTAAGGGCCTAAAAGCAGATTTATGATTAAAACAAAGGCAACTTAACCCAAAGACAGCCTCAAAAAACTCAACAAGGAAGTAGTTACTCCTCCAAAAGATCAAATTGCCACCTGCAACATGAATTTCTTTCATAAAGGCAATGGGCAGTTATTACACAGTCAGAATATATTTTTATCTGTCAAGGCAGTTATTGTAATAGTTAAGAATAGGCCTTAAAGTCAAAATATTAACTATTTAGGCCTTAAAGTCAAACTCTTCACCTATTTAGGCCTTAAAGTCATGGTTGCATGGTATGCCTCATTAGTGTTACCACAACCTCTGGTTCCTTTACCAAATGATTATCAATCTAGAATTCCCCATTTCACTAGAACTGAATCTACTACTGCTCAACAACATGTAGATAAAATGAATGATGCTTTTTATTACATGGAACTAGAACAAGAGACCATTAAGATGAGAATATTTGCCCAAAGCTTAGAAGGAGAAGCCAATAAATGTTTAAAAACTTAACTCCTAATAGCATACATGATCTCCCTTCTTTATATCAAACATTCATAAACAAATGGGAAATAAAAAAGAACCCTCTCCAAATCCTTTCAGAATATAGCAACCTTAAAAGAAAAATTGGGGAAAATGTCCAAGATTATTGCACTATATTCAATAGTGTTTACAATGCACTTCACCCAAACATGAAACCTCCACTAGGCTTAGACTTAGCTAAATTTCCTGAAGGCTTTGGTCCAGACATGGCCTACCAGCTAAGAGAAAGATACCCCTTGACCTTAGAAGATATGCAAAGGGGAGCCATAAGTGTAGAGGTAAATCTGATTGAGAAAAGAGCTAGGTTGAAATCAGCAAAAAGAGTTACATACAAGGATGAAATAATAGCATCAACCTCATCATCTGATGCCAAAATTGACCACTTAGTGAGGGTAATGGAAAGGATGCTTGAGAAAATAAAATTAAATGATAGAGCGCCTCCTAGGGAAAACCAACTCAATCCCAAAAACATAAATAGAAACCCAAATTTTAGAACAGACCCTATTCAAGATGGAAAAAGAGATAATGACCAAAAATTAGGCCTCCCTTTCAACAAAACTATGTAGATCAAGAAGAAGAAAAGGAAACTGACAGGTTGGAAGAGAATCATGTAAATCTAATAGGATCAGACAGTGAGACTGATGTTTTTCTCACTGAATAAGAACAAGGATTCTTCTCCTTAGAACAAACTAACACAAACTATGAGGACTCTGAATATTATCAATTGGGGTATGAAAATTCAATAATGGAGGTACACAGACAACATGATCTTAGAAGAAAAGGGAACCTAGAAATTTCCAATGATAAAAACACAAACTCTGCTGTTAGGAAAACTTCAGAAAATATTCCTAAAAAGACAGCAAGAACTAATAAAACTTTGACTAAGAAGACTGACTCAAACATAGACAAAACCAATCAACAAAGTGTTGACACAAGCTGCCCTAGCACTTCTGCTAGTGGCCCTGTAAAATCTGTCCTAAATAACAGACCAAATAAAACACAACAAATTAGAATTGCTGAAAAGACTATAATGGACAAAACAGATGTAAATATGTCAAAATCATTAGTCCCTTTCAGCCTTGAAGGAGAAATTTCCAAGATCAAAATTAGCATACCTTTGGTTGAACTAGTAACCAAGGATGTATATAAAAACCAAGTTTTGAAATCCTTGAATATTGGAAATGAAACTGATACTTTGAACTTGACAGATGATAAACCAGAATTGTTGTTTGGTCCTGAAGTAGAAGGAAAATACCAAGAAGGAACCATTCCTCCATTTTATGTCAGCTTGAATATACATAATTATATCTTACATAATGCCATGCTAGACTCTGGTGCCTCTCACAATCTTATGCCATGATGGAGAGATTAGGCCTAGAAATTACTAAACCTTACAAGGACCTGTATTCCTCTAATTCAAGCAGAGTTAAATGTTTAGGTTTAATCAAGGACTTATGTGTCAATCTGGCACAGATTCCTGCTAAGGGTCTAGTTATGGATATAGTGGTTGCTGACATTCCCCCTTCAAATGGACATGTCTTATGCTACCATTCCAATTTTTAATCAAACTAGAATATTATACAGGGAATCTCATATGAAATTTATGGTGAGAAACATAGATAGGCCAAACAACACTCCTGTTTACTCTATTTATTCAGATTTAGACTCCTTTATCTTATAAAATGAAGATGAAATCAGCCAACAAGAAAAGGAAAATGAGATGGAATTGATTCCACCTAAACAGTCAAATCAGTCCTCAAAAGAAGAATCTAATATCTGTAACCTTAGCAGCCTTGAACAACAAAAGGATAAGGAACATAAGACAGAAACACTTTGGGAAATGACCTTTGATGGCTCTTACAACAAGATAGGTTCTGGAGCACGTGTATGGATACACAATATAAACAAAGGACATTCTTATAAACTTGATTTTCCATGCACCAATAACATGCAGAGTATGAAGCCCTCCTCCTTGGCCTACATTTGCTCAAATATTTAGGAGCCAAGAAAATATCAGTCCATGGAGATTCAAAATTGATTATTATGAAAATAAAAGGGGAGTATTCAGCTAAAAACCCAAGATTAAGAGAATATAGGAATGCTGCCTTAGATCTCTTAAAAACCTTTGAAAAATATGGACTCACCTTCATCCCTAGAGCTCAAAACCACCTTGAAAATGAACTTGCCTTTGCTGCTAGCAATTGCCAAATACCCCAGACAAATGAACAATTCAATGTCAAAGTGAAAAATAGGCCTACAGCCCCTGACAATGAAAAATATTAGCAAGTGTTTGAGAATGACAAACACATTGATTATTTCCTACAATCAAGAAATGATTTTGCGGAACCAAAACCTAGCACAAGCCATGAAAAAGACTATTCTGATGAAGAAAAAACCCATGAAACATAGTTGTCCTCTATTGCTGATATAAATCAATTGGAACATCTTTATAAGGCAGAATTACTAAACAAACTAGACCAAGGGAACCTTGAAATTTTACAAATTGACAATGATTCAATACCAAGGGGCCTTACACCATTAGAAGAACTTTTTGATTTCAATGATGTAGCTAAAAAACCAAAGATGAAGCCTACAAAAACTAATGCAGAAGAACATAATATAGGCATCATAGATGAGCACAAAATGATCAAGTTATCTAGCACTCTTCCGACTCCTATCAAACAAGAATATATTGAACTTTTCAAGGAATACAGAGATGTGTTTGCATGGGGTTACAAAGATCTAAAGTCATATGATACCAGCATTATTCAACATAAAATTCCTCTTCAGGAAAATCATAAACCTTTCAAGCAAAAACTAAGAAGGATAAACCCTGCTCTCTTACCTTCAGTTGAGAAAGATATCAAGAAGATGTATGATGCTGGAATCATAGTTCCCCTTAGATACTCACAGTGGGTTTCCAACCTTGTGTCTGTTAGCAAGAAGACCGGGGAAATCAGGCTTTGCATTGACTTCAGAAATCTAAATAGAGCCTCCCTAAAGGATAATTATCCCTTGCCTAAAATGGACCATATACTTCAGAAGGTGGTTGGATCTAAAATAATATCACTGTTGGATGGTTTTTCAGGCTACAACCAAGTACTATTACTCCCAAGTGACCAATACAAAACTGCTTTTACCATACCTTGGGGTACATTCATGTATGTTAAAATGCCATTTGGTTTGATGAATGCGGGAGCCACATTCCAAAGGGCCATAGACATAGATTTTTCAGAAGACATAGGCTTTCATAATCATTTACCTTGATGACATCACTGTTTTCTCCAAAACTGATAAGGAACATTTGATTCATTTAAGAAATTTTTTTGAGAAATGTAGAAAATATCCCTTATCTTTGAATCCAAAAAAGACACTCTTTGGTCTCCAAGAAGGGAAACTTCTTGGCCACATAATTTCTGAAGAGGGAATCAAAGTAGACTCTAAAAGGATTGAAGGCATATTGAAAATAATCCATCCTAGAAACCTTAAGTAATTGCAATCTTTCATTGGGAAGATCAATTTTTTGAGAAGGTTCATCCCCAACCTTGTTGAACTTTTAAGGAATATCACAATTGCTTAACTTTTAAGGAATATCACAAATATGCTAAAAAAGGAAACATGGGTTAAATGGACCATAGAAGCCAAACAGTCATTTGAATTGGTTAAACAAGCTCTTACTCAAACACTAGTCCTTATTAGTCCTGATTTCACTAAGGATTTCTACATTTTCTCTTTTGCCTCTGAACACACAATTGCTGCAGTATCACTGCAAAAGAATAATACATGGCAAGAACAACCAATATCCTTTTTTAATATAGCCTTAAGAGATACTCCACTCAATTATAATATCATGGAGAAACAGGCCTTAGCCTTGGTAAAAGCACTGAAAGACTTCCAAGTCTACATTTTACATTCTCACATCATTGCTTTTGTCCCACATACTATTGTCAAGGACATTCTAAATCAAGACCCTGATGGTAAAAGGAAGAAATGGATTGCAATCATCTTAGAATATGATTTAGAAATTAGGCCTACCAAGCTGATCAAAGGACAAGGATTAGCAAAACTCATGGCAGAATATAATTTCCAAGCATTAGATTTGAATATGGTTGATGTTTTGGAAGAAACAAAAGAATTCACTGCTCCATACATTAAAGAAATATTTTTGAACTCACCATGGTATGCTGATATCATTTATGTGCTTCTCTATCTTAATAATCCTCCTTCTCTATCAAAGACTAAAGCTAGATTCTTGAAACAGAAAGCTTTAAATTATTCCATTTTAGATGGAGTGTTATATTGGAAAAATGCTATTGGCATATTGCTTAAATGTTTGCTTGAGAATGATGCAGGAAAAATCATGCATGAGATGCATGAGGGAGAATGTGGAGGCCATATTTACTGGAAGACCACAACAAACAAGATTCTTAGAGCTGGCTATTATTGGCCCACCCTTTTCCCTGATATTATAAAACTAGTCATGACTTGCCATAAGTGTCAAATTTTTTATGGAAAGAGGAAACTCTTACCTTTACCTTTGCATCCCATTAGTATTGAGGCTCCCTTTCAGCAATGGGGTTCAGAATTTATTGGAGAAATTCACCCAACCTCATCTGCCCAACATAATTGGATCCTCACAGCCACATATTACTTTACCAAATGGATAGAAGCTATCCCTTTTGGGAACGCTATTGACTCTGTCATTATCAATTTCCTTGAAACCAACATACTATCCAGATTTGGTTGTCCTAGAAAAATCATTACAGACAATGCTGTTGCCTTCAAATCCAAGAAAATGATTGACTTCTGCTATAAATACCATATCAATTTAGGACATTCCACGGCTTACTATCCCCAAGGAAATGGCCTAGCTGAATCCTCCAATAAAATCCTGATCAATATTATCAACATATTGTTGGATCAAAATAAAAAATCATGGCATAGTAAGCTTGTTCATTCATTATGGGCTGATATACTGACTACTAAGAAATCGATAAATATGTCCCCCCTATCAGTTGGTATATGGTCTATATACAATCTTCCCTACATCTTTAGGAGTTCCAATCATGAAGCTTCTCCAAGAAGTACAAACGGAATAAAATGGCATGTAGAGAAGGTTGAATCAAACCATTCATTTACAGTAGACAAGAGAAGAAGTATACAAAATGACACAAGCAATTCAAGAAAACATCAAGAAGATCTTTGACAGAAGAACCAAAGCTAATAATTTTCAAGTTGGAGATACAGTTTTGAAGTGGGATTCAAGGAGGTAAGATAAAGGTAAACATGGCAAGTTTGAGAATTTATGGAAAGGGCCTTATATGATTCACTCAATTAGGGGTCATAATGCTTTCTTCTTAGAAGGACTGAATGGAGAAGAACTATTTGAAGGTCCTGTCAATGGTGGGATGCTTAAACATTATTTTTTTCAAGAGTCCTAGATTCAAAGACTTCATTCATTATACGTAAAATAGTATGAGAAAATCAAATAAAGTACAAAAACAATAAAAGAAAAGAAAGAGAAAAAGAGGGCAAATTCAAAAGAGGTACAGCCCCATACCCAAAAAACAATGCTGCTGAAAGTGTGCAATTCTAAATGCCACTGTTGTCTCAAAAATGATACCTTGTTCAGTCATCTAGCCTATCATGGCTGAACATGCTTTAAATTTATGTTGATATGTTAGAAGAAGCAATGATTGTCAAGATTATTTCAGCCTTATCTTATCAGAAAGGATAGATTAGGAGAATATGAAGATGCTAGTTCCACATGCTCAAAACATAACCAAAGAGATAGATAAGGATTCATTACTACTGACAAATCACAACCTTATCTTTCTGAATTTATTTTATGCAAATAATGTTTGTGTGCAGCTTGTTCCAAATGCCACAACCATGGTTAATCAGACTGCCTAATCCTGATTTGAACCATGCTTTAAATTTCATGTCAAATAGTTAGAGAATCAAGAATGCCAAATAGTTTAATCTTGGAAGTCAAGTAGTTTAGGTAGAAAATAAAAGAGTTCAACAGATTAATCTGAACTCTTAGAGGAAATAAGCATAGGAGTATATAGTTTATTCTCTGTTTTCAAAAATAAAAATGTCAAAGATTTTGCTAATTCAAATGCACTTAAAGAAGAAGAAAAAAAATGTTAGGACAAGTAGCATTGGGTAGGTAGAAAGACTGTTTGAAAGGAATCATATATTACAGATTGTTAAAATTTGTCTTTTTCAGAGAAACATCAGCAAGTGAAAAGAAGAAAAAATATGCCCAATGGACAAGGTACTGATCTGCTGAAATTCAAAGATTTCATGAACTGAGGTTCTGGACACCTTGAAAAGAAAGTTTCCCTCCCCAAGCAAAGCCACTGTTAGTCATCAGTAATTTTGTTGATATCAAAGGATGACTAATTTGAAAAGCCTACATTTCTAGAAACAATATTTCAAGAAACATTGTGAGTTCTAGAAATCTCACTGCCTTCATTATCCTACACCTAGCTGTTTCACTATAAACCTTATCTTCTGCCTTCTCAAAGCCTGCCCTACTACAAAGGAAACTACCTTTTCTAGGCCTAATTTGCCTCATTTTCATTACCTCACTTACACCCTCATTCATCCTTTTTTCCCTAAAAAAATCCGTTCTTCCTTTCCTCTAAAAAACCCCTCATATTTCCCTCTTTCATCATATTTCTTCAAAAAAGGCCTTAAACAATGTAAAAGGTCATTTTTACATTGTTTTAAGTTTAAACTTTAGGCCTATCGGACCCTCAAAAATATTATAAAAACCCTGTTTTTATTAAAGGTCTGCCCATTTTTATATTGGCCCTTAAAGCCCCTTTCAGCCTGAGCTTTAGCCCCTCGCCCTCGTAAAACCCTTCCCTCCACTATATTCTAAGCCCCTCCTCCTATAAAGTACACCTCCACCCCTTTTTATGTTTTTACCCCCCAAACCTTATTAAAACCCTCAAACCTTCGAAAAGTATTAAGGCGGGCCCCTTTCATTTCACGTCACCTTCTTTATTTTCTTCTCGACCAATCTCCACCGTTGATCTCGAACCATAAGGCCCGATCCAATGGTAATCGGTTGCCCATTCATCATCCCATCTCCTAACTCAAACCCACAATGTGACAAAACTGCAACATCACCAAGCAGGTCCCACTTTCCACTGCCCCCATGCCGACCAACCAAACCTCGCCACCTGTCTTTGGGCTCCACCTAATGTGCGCACCGGTCCCACGAGCCTTCTGCTCTGTCGATCTCATCTCTTGAGATTCGACGGCTTGCATTAATATCATGCAGAAAAATTGCACTGGTCTTAAAACCCTTAACACATGCGAAATGGGTGGTATTCACCATGCCACGCGTCGATTAATCTATGATATCGCGTAGCCCCGGGCTAAAACCACTTACCGCCCATACCCTGCGTGATAAACCATGATGGTTTTCAGAAACCACTTTTCACCTTCGCGCCAAAATTCAAAGTTCTTCCCCTCTGTTTTCTCTCCCCAGTGATTCCGCCTACGGAATCTTCCCTCTGCGTTTCCTCTTGCTTTGCAAATAGCTCCCCTACATCTCAAAACCCTGAAAAAGCAGTTTTTGACCCTCTCACAGGCTTTTTAATTAATATTTGTTTGTATGTTGCAGGTTTAATGGCGGTGATGCCCAAAGGGCTCTCCCACAATCCGTGAATGACAAAATTAGACCCTCGATGATGATCCAGGGGTCCTAAAAACAAATTATGAAGATCAATGAGCCTTTTTTAGGGTTTGATTGTCGATAAATCATGATCATCGATATGTTATAACCCTCCAGTGCATAAAGAAACCCTCCCTGCATAAAAGGACGAACACAACCAAGCATCAGTGAAGACATGAAGAACAAAAGGCTTTTGAGGGCTAATCCGAGATCAAAGATAAATTAAAAGGATTAGGCCTTTAAAACAGTGATTAAAGATGAAAGTCAAAGGCTTAAAGCATAAAGGATAAATGAATATAACAATTATTAAGCAGAAATAGAGATAAAGGCAGTAAAATAGAGTATCAAGGTTTAAGGGCCGAAAAGCATATTTATGGTTAAAACAAAGGCAACTTAACCCAAAGACAGCCTCAAAAAACTCAACAAGGAAGCAGTTACTCCTCCAAAAGATCAAATTTCCACCTGCAGCATGAATTTCTTTCATAAAGGCAATGGGCAGTTATTACACAGTCAGAAGATATTTTTATCTATCAAGGCAGTTATTGTAATAGTTAAGAATAGACCTTAAAGTCAAACTCTTCACCTAGTTTTTCCTAAGAATTAAGACAGAGTTATTAAAACAGAGAAGTAGCTGCAGATATTCCTGCCTTGGGCCTTGCATGGTTTTCGAGGTCAGGAATGCACTTACTCTGTAATTAATGATACCCAAACCCAATATTAACCTCACCTCCTCATTTGCAGCAAAATACTACATTTGAACTCATTGAATTGTTGGCATTTGATGACCCTTTGAAGTAATACATAGTCTCCTGGAAGTTGAAGGAAAGTTGATGTCTTAGATCTTGTGGATGCCTTGATTTGTTTGTTGATGGAGGAGGCTAGATCACTGGATCCCTGAGCTTGGCTGTTGGTGAAGTACTTCTATCTATTATTGTTATTTCCTATTTTCATTATGTTCCATCTTTCTTTATTACAGTAGAGTAAAATTTTTAGGCTAAGAAATGTCTTTTGAAAGCACCTTAGTTCTGTTTACTCTTCACTGTCTAAATGTTTTCTTGTGCAAGGTATGATTGGAGGATTCTTAATTTCCCTCTGGTTCTATCTAGCTTGTAATTTTAGGAATGACTCAATAGAGTATAACCAAGGAGTCTCCCTTTTGGTAAGTCCTTATCCCTTTGAGTACGGCTTAAGAGGTTGTTTTAAGGAATAATTTTAATAGAGTGAAACCAGGGAAATTAAGTGGTGAGTCCATGCTCTTCTGAGTACAAATTGAGGATTGTTTTTAAAGATCTTTTCAAAGTATGCTAAGTAGAGTCTAAACCAGGGAAGTCTATGGTGCGCCCTATCCTCTAGACTGCCTCAAAAGGTTGCTTTAAAGATTCCTAAAGAGTTGGTCAAAATCATATTAGATTATTTTTTTTTGATCTTAGGCCACTCTTACTATTTATCTTATATGTTTTCTTATCCAAAAGTAGTCTTTTGATTACTGGATTGTTATCTGAAACGTTTTCTTATTAAAATTCTGTCCAAAGAAGTCTATGGTTTGCCTTGTCCTTTGGCTTGCTTCAAAATAGATGCCTTGAAATATGTTTCTTCTTTAAAGTATATGATAAAGAATTCTTAATTGCTCTTTGTCCTACTTTTCATTCTTATCCTTGATGTTCACCTCATAATCCTAAACTTTGAAGATCCATTAGCCAAGTTAGATTTTCCCTATGATACTCCCCGATCCATTGATGAAATTACCATGACTTTCATTTAACTCCATTGCACAATGACTTAGAGATTTTCCCATCCTATATATGCTCTTTGATCATCATACCTAACCAAACAAACAACAAAACCTCATACTTCATAACTAGCCTAAATTCAATCCTTCAAAATAAACAAGCACACGTTTTTGCAAACAAACTGAGAGATCCCTCTCTGAGTCTAGGAAGTCTAGCTCCTAGAACTCTAAAGATTGGTTACATGTTTCCTTGTCATTTGGTATGCCAATCTTCCAAATCAAAAGACCCCAACAACAGTCTATCCTTATATCTCACTGTACCAACCCCATGCTTGAACATAATCTCTGGAACCAAAATTTTTCCTTTCTTAAAGGAGTGGTTGCTATGTATTCAACCTTTGTAGTTGAAAGAGCCACTGCGTCCTGTATTTTTCTCATCCAACTGACTTCTCCTCCAAATAGTTCAAACACATACCCACTTGTATATCTTCTTTGATCTAGATATCCAACACATACGAATAGTCTTGGAAAGAATATAACACACACCCAAAAAAAACCACTACAGGTTATGATAGATCACAATATGAAATTTACTCATATTGACATATGTAAATGCCAACTAAGTCAGTGAATTCCACGTACCACCCAACCATAAATTGGGTAGAACGAAATATCTTCCAACTAATCACCCGAGTGCCATTTTCCAAGCATGAATTTGGGGTCTCATGGGATAAACCAAGACATAACCAAACATGGAACCCAAAGGTTAAACCACCTCCACCCTCAAAAGATTGTGATCTCACCTAAACTGGTCTTGATATCACAAACCAAAAACAATCTTGAATACCTTAAAATACCTTCACTATACCTAGAGGAATTTTCCTATTTCCACTCACATGTCGAGGGCTGCCCTTAAAAAACCATCTTCACCTCCAACCATTGGGATTTTCCTGAGAACACGTTACCTATATTCAAAACCTTCTCACAATCCAAATCTCAACCAAGAATGAGTCTCATCACGCCATGGCTATCCAGGAAATAGTAAGGAAATGCTGAAACCACTATCAATCTAGGAAAAATCGATTACAAAGATAGAAAATGAACCAAATGATCAAATTCATGTGCCATGCATTCACATCATAGCAAGGAAATTACACATGTGACCTATTACCTGCAAAATCGTCCTGTTGATTTTGTTAATTCAACTTTCTCCTTGTGCTCCCTTGCTTTTGTTTTCTTGTCCTTTATTCCTTTGCTTGTCCTTCCTCCAAATACAAGTGAATTCTAGAGTGCTCCAAGAATTCTCTAAGTGTGCAAGAGTGCAAGAGAGAAAAACTAAAATTGACAAAAAATTGTTGATTTCTTCTTTGATGCCTTTTCATCTTTGATGTATCCTTTTTCTTTCATTTTTCTCTAATCTCCCTTGCATACATATTTGTGAATCTTCACCCTTTGTTTCTCCCATTCTCCTTATTTCTCATTATTAAATGCCATTTATTACCACTTTACATTTCCAATTTATTTTCCAATTTCCATAGACATTTATAAACCACAAGTTATGCCCACTATAATGTTTTCCCACCACTCAACTTGAAATACATGTCCTATGACCTTCGTCTTATTTTATTTACATGGAAAATCAAACAAGAATTCTTACACTATGGATCCATCCATCCAAAGCCCACGAATAATTCCTCCCCAATATGTGCAATAAGATGATAGATAAGGATGTTGAGCATATTTGGAAGGAAACCATGGTTTCCCAAATACTAGGAGTGTAGGAGGCATGGGAAAAACACATACCTGATCTAGGAAATTTATGGCATAATTCAGATATCTCTCATTAGGTATCAGTTAGGCCTACACAAGGAGTGTATTTATACCACTTGAAACTAGTTAATTTGGCTAGACCATGGGCTCCTGTAGGTGGGATTTCAGTGAAACCCATAATCTTTTCCGAACAAAGAAAATTTTTTTTTTTTTTCAAAATTTTAAAAGTTCTACGTGGGTATAGTTCTTAAGAATTGCATATGTACAAAATTTTGTGTGGGTAGAGTTGTGTATGGATTTCGAAAAAAAAAAATTGAGATAAATTCAGGTCTACAAGGGGAAGGGAGATACCCAAGCCATATAAGAGCATATTATCTACAAAAAAACTGAAAGCTACTAGAATATTAATGAGCCCTAGTATTGCACCAAGAGTGTTACAACACCCAAGGATACTAGATTTAATTATCAACAAAAAGTTTGTACAAACATAAGAGGTGAAAATGCTATGTGCATAGTAGGCTATGATCTAGTGAGGTTGCTCTAAAGTAATGGACTATACCAAGGTGTACGGAGACTACTCAATCAACTGAACCTAGATTTGCAAGAAAAATAGATTGCATAAAAGGAAAGTTATAATCTACTTGTAGAAATGGAAATGTTAATATATCTGCAAGAATGGAAATGATACTCTACTTTGCTGAATGTGGACATTTAATATATTTGTATAATGTAAATTTTGTATCAAAGGAAAACCTAGCCTATGTACAGGAAATAACAATTTCTGAAATAGAAACCCTAGATTAAGAAGCATAAAACAAATAAATAAAGCCTATTCTACTTTTAATAAAGTAAAGAGCATGAAATCATCCTTTAATCACTTCATTCAAGAGAGATTACATTAATAGTTTTCATTAGGTGCTTCATAAAGCAATCATGAAAATCATCACTATTTTATCAGATTCATGAACCTATCTACTAACCCTAATTGATGAAATGAGTTGCAGTGGTAAAAAGGAAATTCCTTAGTGGTCTTTGGTCTTCCTCAATCATAGTTTCATATCCTAATTGATGGTTAGGATACAAAAATAAATATTTAAGGGAAATTTTGGTCAAGTTTGGAGAGATTCTACATGGTGCTATGGGATGCTACAATATTGCTACATGATTTCTACAAGATGCTACAAGATTCCATTGTTTTTCTACAGGATTGATTCAGTGATAATTATAAGTCTAAAAAGGTGATATGAAGGTTTTATAGGGTAGTGGAAGGTAGAAGAAGGTTTTATGAGGGGATTTCCAATCTTAGTACCCTTCATAGGTCCATCTTGCACAAGGATCAATGCACACAGTGTCCTTCAACAAACCAGAAATGTACTCTCAGTGAAAAATGTTTTGAGAAAGTTGTTGAGGTAGAAAGAAAGGATTTGGTGGTAGAGTAAGGAGTGCAAATGAAAATTATAACCCTTTAAAACAACATTAGTACCTTCACACTGTTAGGTCCCTATATTACTAGTTTATTCCCTTATTGTTATTAGTCTAGCCCCCTTATTATTATTGTTGTACCCCTGTAGCCCCAATATTGTTATTATTGTGCCCTTACATTATTATTGTTAGGCCAGCTAGGATTATATTGTGGCCCCATGGACTCCTATATATAGAAGGAGGTTTTGGTCATTTGTATCATCCAAAAATTGTTCATTTATGTAATGTATTAGAGTTTCCCCCCTCAAAGTGGCTGATTTCTAAGGTGTTGATGTCTCTTTTCTTCTATTTTTGGAGTTGGTTTCATAACATTTGGTATCAAAGCTTTAGATTCTAGGGTTTTGCTGCTCCAAACAAGTCTTCGTGGAATTTTTTCTATTACCTTTTCTCTACGAAGGTTTAGAAGCTGAAATGTTTACAAAGTGAAGCCGAAATCCTGAGGAATGTCGTAGAAAAGTTTCAGATCTTGATTCGAAATATTTTCAGAGATATGATCTGTGCAAGTTAGGGATTTTTGCAGGCTCCTGAATTTAACCTAAACAGGTCATCATGTAATTTTCGCTGTAACTGTTTTTCTACAAGGGTTCAGAAGCTGAAATTTTTATAGAGCAAAGCTGCGATCCTAAGGAATGTCGTGGAAAAATTTCAGAGATTGATTTGAAATATTTTCGGAGATAGGGTCTATGGAAGCTGCAGATTTTTCAGGCTCCTGAATTTCATCTCAAAGAGGTGACCATGGGAAAATTGTCATAACTCTCTCTCTAAGCATTGGATTGGAATTCTGTAAAAAGTGGCTGCAAGTACATGGAATTTATTTTCCTCTGTATCAATGTTAGAGCCGAAGGAGTAAACAGTGACATGTGGCACTTTGTACAATGTCGCTCTACTGAACGAATCCATAATTAGGTCATTGTGGGAGATTGGGAATAACTTTGCCTTGAATAATCCAAATCAGGTGAGACCTATGGCAATTTAAAAAAGCTTCAGAGGGCTACTATAGGGCTGAATTTTAGATATTGAAGATCTGAAATAACAGAGATAATTCAGTTTCAATATCGAGCTCCTCAAAATCAATAAAAAGGTGTTTATTTTTTTTGAATTGCATAAGTCTTGTGTGAAAAATAAGTTTGAATTGATTCCAAGGGAATATTGTAGAATAGATATCACTATTCGGTTATAAAATTCCCCCTAAAAAGAATTCAACACCCATTAAGCCTTTAGAAGGCTCTACTATGACTCATGAAGATGAAGAATTGCAACATGAAATATCAAAATTACAAGAGCAAGTGCACCACATTTCGCTCTCGCAAAGGGCAACAAAAAATGAAATGGAAGTTTTGAAGAAAGGTGTGGAAACTAAGATGGATAGTTTGAAGAAAGGCATGGAAGCTAATATGGATGGCATGGAAGTTGGCATGGAAGCTAAGTTGGATGACATGAAAGACAACATGGAAAACATGAAAGTCAACATGGAAAACATGAAGAATGATCCAAATGCACACATGGAAGGTTTGACAAAGTTGATACAATAAATGTTTCATAATGCTGAAAATATAGTAGAGGAAACTAATAATGAGAACAAAATAAATGTTAATCGTGATTTCATAAAATCTAATGTTGGATGGAAGAACCACCATATTCCAAAGATGGATATGAGGAAGTTTGATGGCAAGGATCCCGTAACATGGATACTACATATGGAGCAATATTTTGATCTCAATAATGTGCAAAACACACAAAAGGTACACATTGCAAATTTACATTTAGAACAAAATATATTTGTATGGTATAGATGGCTTTGATCCCGTAAAAAAATTGTCACTTGTCCAATTTTTATGGAGGAAATGATAGCACATTATGAGGATACAAAAAGCAACACCTTCTTTAACCAATTAATAAATCTCAAACAAAAGGGTTCAATGGTGGAGCACATTGAGGACTTCCAAAAATTGAATATAAGGGTAACTGATATTCCATAGGAACACTGGATTGATGTCTTAATAGGGACTTTAAAGGATAACATCCAACATGAAGTTCCCGTTTGGGAACCTGATTCATTGGGAAAGGCATTCATGTTGGCAAGAAAAAATGAATGTAAAATTATGGCGACAAGTTAGCCTACCACTCACATATATAAAGATGGAAGTGTTGCTACTCCTATACTTCCACAACCTACAAGGTTGACACCACAACAATTGGAAGAAAAAAGAGCAAAAGGGCTTTGCTACAGTTATGATAGAAAATACACTAAAGGTCATAAGTGTGCTGAGAAGAAATTATTTTACATAGACTATGAATAGGAAGAAGAAAATGAACAAGAATATTCAAAAGAAGAGGACATACACCAAGAACCAACCCTAGAAGAGGAAGAAATGAGTCTGACCATATCGTGTAATGCATTGGCAGGAATTAACACTCCTCAAACTCTCAAGATAGAAGGACATATCAAGAAGAAGAAGGTAATATTGTTGATTGATTCGGGTAGTACCTATAATTTTATTCATTGTAAGGTAGCCAAGGAATTGAATTGTTTCCTATACCCAACACCAGAATGTCAAGTGATGGTTGCAAATGGAGGAACTATAAATTTGTCTGGAAAATGCCATAATATCAAGCTAACCATGGGGGAATATTTATTGAATAGTCCAATGATTTCCATTCCAATGGGAGGTGCTGATGTTGTACTAGGAGTACAATGGTTACAATCTTTGGGGATGGCTGCATTTAATTTTCAAGAACTTTTCTTGAAATTTTTTTCAGAAGGAAAGGAAGTCCAATTACGGGGTATTGCAGGGAAGTTGAGAAAGAAAATAAGTTTTAATGTCATGAAAAATCTTCTGAAGAAAGAACAACGAGGCGTAATTTCACAATTATTCTCACTAGAAGTTCCAACATAAAAATCATCTATTTCTGCAGATGTCCAAAAAGTCTTGGATAATCATTATAAGGTGTTTGAAAATCCCAAAGGAATCCCACCTATTCATGATCATGATCATGCTATTCATTTGATTCCAGGAAGTCTTCCTCCAAACCTCAGGCCTTATAGATATCCTTATGTCCAAAAGAGCGAAACTGAACATATGATTGCAGAAATGTTAAAGGTCGGTATAATTCAACCTAGTCAAAGTTCTTTCTCTTCTCCTGTAGTATTGGTGCACAAGAAGGATGGATCATGGTGCATGTGTTCGGATTATAGGGAGCTCAATAAGCTCACCATTAAAGATAAGTTTCCCATTCATATGATTGATGAATTATTGGATGAATTACATAGAGAAATTTATTTTACCAAGTTGGATCTTCATTTAGGATATCATCAAATTAGAATGAAGATTGAAGATATTCTGAAAACAAAATTTTGAACTCATGAGGGTCATTATGAATTTTTGGTCATGCCTTTTGGCCTTACCAATGCACCTTCTACATTTCAAGGGTTGATGAATTCCATTTTCAAAGCCTTCCTTAGAAAATTTGTGCTAGTATTTTTTGATGATATACTAATCTACAGCAGGTCTTGGAAGGATCATGTTCAACATGTTGACAGGGTGCTCAAACTATTGCAGGAGAAACAATTATATGCAAAAACATCCAAAAGTTTCTTTGGAGTACAAGAGGTGGAAAATATGGGTCATATTGTATCTCGCGAGGGTGTTAAGGTAGACCCTAACAAAATTAAAGCCATTAAGGAATGCAAAGTCCCCACAACCATAAAGCGGTTGCGAGGATTTCTTGCGCTAACAGGGTATTATCGCAAGTTTGTTAAGAATTATGGGAGAATAGCAACACCTCTAACAACATTATTGAAGAAAGATGCATTTTCATGGACTCTTGAAGCAACTAAGGCCTTTGAACATCTTAAAGAGGCAATGTGCCTAGCACCAATCTTAGCTACGCCAGACTTCACAAAAACCTTTATTGTCAAATGTGACGCTTTAGGAAATGGAATTGGTGTTTTTTTAATGCAAGAAGGAAGACCCATTGCTTTTTAAAGTCGTATAATCAAAGGAATGTATTTAAAGAAAGCTATATATGAGAAGGAAATGTTAGAAATACTACACGCACTAAATAAATGGTGACCTTACCTAATGGGAAGACACTTCAAGGTAAAAACTGATCATGATAGTCTTAAACACTTTTTGGAACAAAGACTATTTTCAAAAGAGCAGCAAAAATGGGTTACAAAGATGTTGGGTTATGACTTTGAAATAATCTACAAAAAAGGGAAGCTAAATTTTTTTGCAGATGCACTCTCAAGAAAGAATGAAGAGGTGGAAGCATTTCTTTGTGCCATTTCTATTATCCAACCAGATTGGATAACCGAAACAAGGGATGAATGGAAGAAGGATGAAGAATTGTGGACACTCATTCAAAAGTTACAGCAAGAGCCTAGTCCATCTGATACATTTAGTTGGAAAAATGATTCCTTATGGTACAAAGATCGCTTATATATTTGTAATAATTCCCAACTAAAACAAAAGATTCTTTTGGAATTGCACACTTCTCCTTTAGGAGGACATTCAGGATTTTTAAAAACTTACCACAGGGTGAAGAAAGAATTTTTTCGGGATTGCCTTAAATCTGATATTCAAAATTTTGTGGCAGAATGTTTGGTTTGCCTGAAAAATAAAGTTGAGACAATTAAGACCCTGAGTCTTCTACAACCTTTATCCATTCCAAGTCAACGTTGGGAGGATATTTCAATGGATTTTATCACAGGTTTACCTAAGTCTAAAGGAAAGAGTGTCATCATGGTGGTAGTTGAAAGAATTACCAAGTATGCACACTTTTGTGCATTATCTCATCCATTTAAAGCTAGTACAGTTGCTACTACATTTATGGACACAATTCAAAAGCTACACGGAAACCCAAAGATTATTGTGAGCGACAAAGATCCCATTTTTACTGGAAATTTTTGGACAGAGTTATTCTCTTCTTGGGTACTCAATTAGCTCATATCTCATCTTATCATCCTCAATCCGATGGTCAAACTGAGATAGTGAATAAATGTTTGGAAGGATATCTTCGTTGTTTTGTATCTGATAAACAAACCCAATGGGTCAAGTGGTTACCTCTCGTTGAATGGTGGTATAACACTTCCTTCCATACTGCAAAAAAATGACCCCATTTATGGCACTTTATGGATGTCATCCACCATCCATCACATCATATTTAAGAGAAAATTCTAAGGTTCAGCAGTGGAAGATCACATCGAGCATCAACAAGAAGTTCTACAGCTCTTAAAGGATAACCTAAATTTAGCACAAAATCGAATGAAACAATAGGCAGATCAACATCACAGCGAGAGAAGTTTTGATGTAGGAGACTGGGTATTTTTACAGCTACAATGTAATATTCCAAAATTTGCACACAACAATTTGGAATATTAGATTTGACTGCTTTCACCTAGGAGAGGAATAAATGGGTAAGGAGGCCCATGAACAATATAAATATGAATAATTTCCACCTTAATAAGGAAGGGGATCACCTTAGGAGTTGGATTTTACACTTTCAGGTCTGAGTAAGGGCAAAATAGATGTGGACAGAGTCAAGTTTGACTAAGTCAACATGCATTCTTGAGGAGGAAGAGATCACCCAAGTAAACTAGCTCAATGTGAACAAGGATCAGCCTAGACACACATATGAGAACTGGATTGAAGACCCCTTAGTGTGAAAAGAGGCATTGCAGGTGGATTAGTCCCTGTTGACCAAGTCAATAGCGCTACTAGAAGAGGAGGGAAGCCAACAAGGATAGCGTAGTTTTGAAGGAGGAATCTTCACCAGGAAGTCACCTCAACAATGTGTGGGGTTCGGGGTGAGGAGGCTAACCAAGGATAAAAATGAGGGCATAGAAGAAAGGATATCATTCAGTATTCAACTATCTTTGGTCTTGTTAGGGTCCCGTGATTTTGCTGATTGGCAAGCCAAATGACAGTGTAACATCAAACCATTCTTTTGAGCCCAAGGACCTAGCCTTCCTGGACTCAGAGAGGGCTCTCTCTATATGTGTAAGGGATATCTGCGTGTTTGCTTATGGTGTTCTGATTTTAGGCTAGTTATGAAGTAAGTTTTTTGGTTTTGGTTTTTTAGGTTGTGAGGGATGAAACTGATCAAAGATATAAGATAGGTAAAAATATGTTAGATCAACTGGGCTATGGGGTCAAAAAGGTCAAGAAATCTATCAGATGGTGATACAAGGTTGTTGAAGGGCCGATTTGATTCGAGGTAAAATGGATCTTTGGGCAAAATGGAATAAATGAACATCAAGTTTGTGAACAACAAGGATTTCAAGCATAACTAGTTTAATAGCAGACATAAGCATGGTAGGGCAAACCATTAATCATGAAAAATATAACTATAAGCTAATCAATACATAGAAATAAACATTCAAGCCATGCATAGAGGTATATAACTCTCCAACTTTGGGAAATGGCTATCAGACTTTGGGGAAATACACTTAAGACAGACAAACAACTCAAATCACTATGCCAGAACACCTAAACACAGTACTTCAAGTTATTGGGCACTTTGGAAACAAGATTTCATAGTTTTAGACAAAGGGCAAGATTGAAGCAAGACCTCCTTGGTTCAACAAATGACAATCTAATCATTCAAAGAGAAATTTCATGGATGGAGTTATGGCTAGCCATTGGTAAGCAGGGCATACCATAAGTCATACTTAGCATGCATAAAACCATGAATGAAACAAGCAACAATATCCTTAAGTTATTAAAAAGCAATCAAGAATTCTTTAATGTGATTAAGGATGAAGAAAACATGAAAGCTATGAAGAAACAGGAAATTTGAGGTGCCTCCAAGGGCATGTCTCAAATTTTTTCTCTAATGTTCTATAGCAAGCAAGAAAACATGGATTTATGAATGAAAACTAGGAAACAAAACAAAGAGAGAGACACTATACCATTCTACCAAGTCATGGAATCCAACAACAATCCTCTTTCATCATCCAAGAACATCCAAGAGACAATCCAAAAGCATGAGACAGGTATTTCTTCTAATGCTTATATGACCATATATTGCTTCTATCATCAAGTTCAGCCTTGTTTACAATAAAAGCCTTTGGAATATATAGGCTCAAGTGAGGAAAACCTCTTAGTTCAATTTGCACTCTCATTGGCCTATTCAAAATATCTAAACTTGTCCTTGAGGCTTTGCAAAGCCCAAGGCACAAAATATCTCATAAAATATCTAAAAAATGCTAAAAGAGGGAAATAAATTGATTTTTGATCACGTCTCATGTGCAAAAATAACTAAACGCACATGAGGAAAAAGCAGTTTTTAAAGGTTCAATTTTTACAAAAATACTCAGAAAAAACATCAGCAAAAGGTCCCCTGACTTGCCGACAACTTTTGGTAGCCTTCCCGATGTCAAAATAAGGCTCATGATAGCTCATTGGAAAGCTCTGAGTGTCTACTTTCTGGAGCAACTAGAATTTTCCCAATCTGATGCCTGGAAGTCCTCCAAAAATAGGACTATGTGTAAAAAGCCTAAAAATAAGGCTTGCTGATAAACCGGGCAGAGTGTGGAAAAAGCGGGCATTTTTCGCCATTTTGGGGGAGAAAATGATCTTCAAATGTCCTAAAAATCACTGAGTGTGTGCTCCTAAAATTATGGCATCCAATGATACCATTCTCCTCCTTTGATGATCTCCCAAACTAAAATGGCGAGGCCCATGAGTTTTGGCCAAAAACCGAAAAATGCCAAAAAACCAAAATATGTCGAAATTTGCCCAAAATTGGTGAGCATGACCCTCAAGGGTTCTCAGCAACATGTTGCAAAGCAGAGGCCAAAATATGAAGTCCTGATGTGTCTTTCCTCACTTTCCGTGATGGGCACTTCCCTTTAGCCTCCTTGAGCTTTTCTTGAGCAGCCTTCAACTTGTGCCGGGCAAACTAATTTAACTTTTTATAATGCTTTGTCATTCTCCTTTGAAGGTCTAGATCCCTGTTTTCCCTCTCCAATTTCTTCTCCAAGTGGTCATTGACTCTCTCAAGCCATGCCTCCCTTTTGTTCTCTAAAAAACCAAACTGCCTCAAAAAGGATTTCAAGAATGTTTTCTCAAACAGAACTCTGCCTTCTTTGTCAATCACTGTTTTGATCAAGGTAGATTTGCCTCAAAGATGTGTAAAATTTTTTCTTTGTTATTGGGTCCCTGCTCCTCTTAGAACACTGCTCTTTCCCCTTTGTATGCCAATCAATCAAGTAAATTTAATAATAAGCACACAGTCAACAAAAGATACACAATCCAGTGATTTCTGTGTTTGTGTAAGGTCACATGGCTCTAGGTGTTTTGAGATTAGTAGGACAGCCTTGTATTTTAGACAAATGGCAATGACAGATTTACCCATTAAGGTTTGTTTCTTGTACAAAAAGGCAGCAATGACTTTGTTCTTCACCATACAAGGAGGACTTTAAAAATGACAGAGCATTCATACAATGACCATTGTTGTTGAAATTAGGCTCCTTGTTTTACTTTTCAACACTTAGTTTTCCTTCCTTAAACGCTGCCTCCACCTAACAAATTTTCCACCATACACTGGGCTGACAGAGGTTTACTTTGCCCTATCACAGTTAGGGTACTTTCATCAATTTGCCAAACCTCTATTGTTGTGTATGTCTTGACTTGCTGGTTGTGTTTTTAGCACTGTATTGAGGGTAGTTTAAGGCCCTTTAACATCATCATAAACCCACCACTTTTGCTATGTTCACCTTGAGCAATCCTAAACCACAGTAAATTTTGAGTTTTGAACCAAAAGATCAAACCTCCCTTTAAACACTGCCTCCTCCTTTTGGTATGGCAATCAACAAATAATTTTAAAAACAAGTACACAGTCAACAAAAGATACACAGTCAAGTGATTTCTGTGTCTGTGTAAGGTCACATGGCTCTAGGTGTTTTGAGGACAACAAGACATCCTTGTGGTAGGCAAACACCTCTCCTAATAAAAAATTGCTCTACTATTCACTTATTCTTCACCCACAGTCAAATAACAACACCTTCAAACTGATTAAACTGCTTTACTCATTTAAAGTCTGCTTGATAGAGTGGAGGAGAAAACACTGGTTTTTTGCCTTTTTTAACACACAGAGGAGACCTCTGAAATGAAAAAACCCTTATACCATGGTTACTTCTATTTGGCAATAGGCCCACTATCTCATTTGTTCAAATACTAGGTTTTCTGCCTTTAAATAGTGCCTCTACCTTTCATCATTGTTTTGAGGGCAGATATAATGGGCTTTTCATCTCAATAAAAACTCAAAATTCTTACTGTTTCACCTCTAGTAAGCATAAAACATAGAAAATCTTGAGTTTTAAACAAAACTATCAACCCTCCCAAGCACTGCTTTCTTCACTGCATAAGGCTGACAGAGGTTATGTTTGTCATCTCAGTTTTGAGGGAAGCTTTAAGTTTTTTGAGACAAGAATGACCACCCTTCTTTCAACAAACTGTAACAACAGCCCTCAAACCTTTTTCACATCGAAACACCTTGACTTACACCAAAGGTCTCATATTTTTCACCATTACTTAGTCCTTTGATAAACGAAGCATATGATCACCCTTTAGAAATTTGACAATACTAAGGAGGCTCATAGAATACCTTGAAAATTTGATGGCAGCCCTTGTTGAAAAGTTTGAGCAGCTCTGGAAATAGTTTTTGAAGGTTTTTAGGTGATTTTGTGACTGGTGCTACAGGCACGCCGCGCGCTGCAACAGGCGCGCCACGCAGTAGTGCAATCCTTTGGAAATTTTCTGCCTAAACGCTCCACACAACTTTTCAAACGCGCCGCGCAACTTTGCAGCCCGTTTTGGAGGCCTTCCCGGTGTCGGAATTGGGAACGAGATGGCATGTTGGAAATATGTTTAAGTCTACTTTCCCAAAAAATTTGAATTTTTTCATTTGGAGTCCATTTGGTTGTTCAAAAATTCATTTTCCCAACGCTGGTCAAAACTGGTGAATCCTGGTGCAGAAACGCATAGTGCTATTTGTAGGCCACATTTGGATGCCTTCCTGGAGTTGGAATTGGGGCCAAGATGGCTCGTTGGAAAGCTATGGAAGTATAATTTCCAAATATAATTGATTTTTTTAATTTGGTGTCCATTTTGGTGTTCAAAATTTTACTGTCCCAACACTGGTCAAAAATGGTGAATGCTGGTGCAGAAAAACATAGTGTTGATTGCAGGCTACTTTTGGATACCTTCCTGTTGTCACAATTTGGCCCGAGATGGCTCATTGGAAAGCTATGGAAGAATAATTTCCATATATGCTTTATTTTTTTCATTTCGTATCGATTTGGTTGTTAAAAATCTGACTATCTCAACACTGGTCAAAATGGTGAATCCTAGTGCAGAAATTCTCCCATGGCATCTGTATTTTTTACATTTCTCACAAACCATGATACCTGTGTAGAAAATGAGGGAGAGTTTTCTTCTTGAACCTATGAGGAACAAAAACCTCTCTCACTTTTGTAAATTTCATCTCTGTTTGGTCAGAAACACATTTTGAAACAAAATTCCCGGGCGCTCCTTAACCTCTGTCCTTTGCATTGTTCATTTGTTGTCACTGTAGAAAGACACATTGTGTTATGTGAGGTTTTATTTGACACTTTGGAGGAGATAGATTCTCCATTTTTCAACCTAAAATGACAGTGTTTTCTCCCGATGCTTTGGAGGTGGTCATGCCTATTTGTGAAGCTGATTTAGCAGGCATGTGATGTTTGAACTTCTCTAATGACTGTGAGTGAGGGCTAGTTGTATTCACCTAGGCTTTATCATCCTTTGTCTTTCAATAAGGGTGCTTTTTTCCTCTGCTCAAAATATACCAGCAAGGTATCTTTGACCTCTTTTATAGGAGCAGGCCTTTATTTGAAGTAGTGGCATGCATCATTGTTTTTGAAAGTTGTTCTAGAATCTTGAAACTCATGCCATAATCCTTCTTACATATCTGAGAGCTTGTGTATCTATTTGAAATGCCCTTTTTGGGAAAGACTAAACTCAAATTTCCTTTGTCTACTATGATGAGTAATTGAAACACATTCCCTCATGAACAGGAAAGGAAAGTACCCTTTGAAAAATAATTATCATCATTGGCCTGTGGCATGACCCATCTCTCAACCATTAGCAAAGTTGTCTTATTTGGGCTCCAGACTGTCTTTGAAAGCAACTCTGATAGGAGATAAGCCATTCTCTTTGATAGTTATAGTACTGATGCTTCCCTTTTTTTTTTTACATGCTTTCTCTGTTCAAAAACTTTAAACTATCTTCTGCTTCTCTTACCATCTGTCTCTTGATCAGTCAAACCCTGAAAACAGTCAATGCTCTGGCCCTCTGCTTATGAATGAAGGAGGCCTATCCTGACCAAATGCCTGATGTTATTTCAACCTCTGTCTCAATCCAAAGAAGGATGTTTGATGAATCATGCTGATAGTGGCTTCTCTTATACATGATGGTAGAAATTAGTTGGAGCCCAAGACTATTTGACCCTTTTGGCCATCTGTTTAACAATCTTTCTTCAATGATGATGAACCTACTAGCTTCACATTGTAACTCAAATAATAATGAAACTCATGCAAACCAACTTTAAAGCCTACTACTTTACCTCTGCCTTTAATCATCATTTTCATGCAGAGACCTTTATTTTCTGTCTCACTGTACTTCAAAGTTTGTCTTCAAAGTTAGTGAAAAACTTAAAAACAGACTTTACCTTTGGCCCTCTGCTTATAGATGAAGGAGGCGCTCTTAGTCTTCAACCCTCTACTTATGAAATGAAGGATGTTCTTCAGTCTTCAAACCCTCTGCTTATAGATGAAGGAGGTTTTTTAATCATTTCATATCATCAGCCTTTTGACAGTGTTATTTTTCCTTTCACTGTCCTTTCAGGCTTTGACTGTGATCACAAGAGTTTAATGAAAAAAACTCTCTACTCTGTAGCTGCATCCCAGGCTCAAGATCACATTGAGAGGCAATTGTCTTCTCATGTGGAGCCAAATATTGTCTTCTGGGATGCTGGTATGCCTCTGTCCTTGAAAGATCCATTTAAAACACCATAAAAACCCCTGAAATCAGTTTGACCTATGGGACAAGTATTGCTGAGAGTTGGGGTTTATTAGTGGCGCGACCTAGGGTTGTAACCAACTTTGTTTGTAGAATGGGAATGGTATGTTATGGCTGGTCTATAGTAGATGGAGGTTCTTTGGCTTTAGGATAGTTTGCCAAGGGAGAAATGCCTAAAGCGCCACTTCCTAACTTAGGGGATATTTTTTGGACAGATTTGGATTGTTTCTTTAGAGCTGATGGGCAGACTAGTATGGCTGAGGCTAGGCAGGATTTGATAATGAGGTTTCACCTCATCATGGGAAAAATGAAAGGTAAGAGGGAAAAAAGCTTATGGGTGTTTTCCAGCTGGAAAATTTGACAAATTTTTAGATCAGCTGCTAGAAAACTTGGCTGTTACAACTAGTCATCACCAACAAGTGAAAAATACTGATGACTAACAATGGCTCCATTTGGGGAGGGCAGCTCCTTTTTAGGAGGTGTCCAGAATTTCAGATCTTTGGCTTATGAAGACCAGTGCCTTACCCATTGGCGCAAATTCATTCTTCCTTGATGCTACTTCTGAAAAATGATAGCATGATTAGCATCAATGATATTTCTACCTACCCCACTATCTTTCCTAACATTTTTTCTTCTTTTGGGTGCATTTGGACTAGCAACCCTTCTGACAATACATTTTTCTTTTTTTAAAATGAACCTATCTAATTATACACTTATATCTGCCGAGAGTTCATATTAAATTGATGAAATCGTTCATTACTCTACCTATGCTAGATCAACTGTCAAGGTTAAGCTTTTTGACAGGATTTTGTTCTCTAATCTAAAACATGAAATTTAAAATGATCAAATCAGGGTTAAACTATCTGATTTGTCATTTATTTGCGGCATGAAAGGACAAACTACAAAAAAATATTATTTTGCAAAAAGGAAATCTAGAAAAACAGGGATAAGATGCATAATTTGTTTTTCATCCCCTCTCTCTTTGGTTTTGTTTTAGGCATGTGGAACCAGTATCTTTTCCTAATCTACTCTCTTTGATAAGTTAATCTTACACAATTTTGACGATATTTTTCACTCACTAACTTATCAGCAAATAAATTTAAACATGTTCAGCTATGATTAGGCTAGATAACTGAACAAGACATTTAAGCACTAGTAGCAGCATTTAGACTTGCGCGCTTTCCGAATGACCATTTTTTAACATGGGGCTTTCTTTATATTTTTCAAACCACCCTCTTTTTCTATTTTTCTATTGTTTTTTTAATTTTCTTCTTTTTCACTTTTTCTTCAAACAATCTAAAACTGAAAAGATGTTCTCAAGGATGAGCTTATTTTTCACAGCTATCTATGTATCTTAGTCTAAAATATACACAACATACATTCATTTGGTGAACTCTTCTTTCCAATATAGCCAGTCAAGTAGATGATTGCATGGTTGATCTTGGTTTAGTTCTTTCATGATGCAGAAGTAATGAAAAGGCCACTTCCATTTGGCTTGTTTTCGGATAGTAGTGCGTAAGTTTTTCCTCATTCTTGGTAGCAACTTGTTTATGACAGAACCTACTACTCCTTCAAATTTCTCAAGGAAAACAACAAATGGATCTTGGAATAATACCTGATCTAGAGGGTTTGATATATAGGCTTCATTCAAGACTACTCTTGCTTCCACTTGGCTATATTTGGGACTGCTCTGGTAAAGCAACTCTTTCCCTTGCTTATGATCACTTGAACTGTCAGACTCATCATATATTGCAGTGTAGGTCTCTTTCCAAGCTGACATGTTCTGATTAAGTGGACTGAAAACTGTGTGAAGGTCATCAGGTTGATGAGCAGGGATGCACTTTGATAGTAAATTATCTTGAAAAGATAGTGTGACAACTCTCATGTGTTTATCAACCTCTATTTCTTCATCTGCAATTTGTAACTCAATGGAACTTGGTGGCTGCAAATCTGGAGTTAAGGAAGATTCCATGTCCAAAATGATTTCCTCAACCATTTCAGGAAAAGGATTCTTAGTTATAACATGCTCGAGAATTTCATCATCCTCCTCAACCTCATCATCCAAGCTGAAAAAATGTTGATTTCCAATTATGTTAATATTATCTTTGACGGATTGAAGTGAAGTAGAGCAAAGAGTCCGAGACTCTTCACTTACTTCTAAACTCTCAAGGCTCTCCCCTTCAGTGTCATAGATGACCTGTAATGGTTGCTCACTTTTCTCAAGTTTATGAAATTGAGATTCTTCCCAAAAATAAAAAACTAAGTATTTTGCAAAGTTAGCTCCTGTTTGGGAATCATAATCATCAACATATTAATCAAACCTTGGAGAATCATTAATATAAGTAATGTCACCATCCATGCATATTGGACTATAAGATTGCTTTTCTTCAAATTGATTTTTCAAATCTATTTTTATGATATGCAAGATTAACAGGAGAAAGATCAGATAATTTTTGGTTATATGAAGTTTCAGAGGCTATCTGTATGTTTATAAGTTGATCTATTTCCTCTTTAGTTAAAAGAGGAGGTAATTTCTATTTTCTTTGGATTGGGCAACAATTTCTTTCCATTTTTTGTGGAAGTTGATCTTGTGGCTAAATGTCCTCTTGTATTTTACAAGGAAGGTCAGATGGATTGTTATTTGTTTCCACCTTTTCAAAGAGCTCTTGTGGATCCTCTCTTATTTTTTGATGGATTTCATCTAGGATCAACTCTTATTGGTCATCTTGATGGTTAGTTTGGGTAAGAAAATTATGGATCTCCTCTAAAAAATCCTCAAGATGCCAATTTCCTAAGTTTTCATCAATGCTTACAAGGTGTTGTATGAGGTTTTCAGATTGATCACAACAATTTTCAGCCAATGATAGCAATGGAAAATGCCCTATATAGCGTTTACAAAATAATTTGTGGAAATCCTTCAAAGAAAACAAGATGCCGGGTTCTAGGCTTTCATACCATTCTCTTGCCTTTCCTTCTAATGTACCCATGAACATTTTCATGAGGCAATCCTCATGCCATTCAACCTTTAACCTCCATACATGTATATGAAAATTGATGAGGTGTAAAAATGGGTCGTCAACATTTTCATCTCGAAAGATAGGTAGGTTTTCTATCCAATATATGTCTTTAGGCATTTTGTGTGGGAATCCAGGGATATGTTCTCTGCTCATCGGAGCATATCTCCTTTGTATCCTTGGATCCATTTTTGTTAATCAGAAAGGATCACTATGTCTCTTCAACCAGTCTAAGGTTCTCTACCAGTGGATTCTGTTGGTCTAATGAAGGTTGTGGAGTCGCTAGGTGGAGGATTTGAACTATGTTGTCCACCATCAGCATGATTGGGATTGCTTAATGCATTCCCATGAGATTTTATAAGGACTAGTGGAGTAATATGCCTACTCGAGGCTAGTGGAGTCGCCAGGTGGAACTTGGTTGTTTCTTCTAAAGGTGTAGCTATGGTCCACCACCAGTAACTAGGGAAAAGCCAATCTAGGAATGTTTTGGGGTTTTCCTAAGATGGTGAAAGAGCTAGCTTCTACTCTTCAAACAACACTTAAGTTTTCTAAGTTTGATTGAGACTTTGGGAGTTACTAAGAAGTACTTAAATTGTCACTAACTCGGAAGGTCACACCGTGATCACCACTATGTTAGTGAGCAGTGGGATAAGTCAATCAGATAGTATTCTTAAGGTTGCTAGAACTGCTTAGGGAAAATAAGTTTGTTTATCACTCAGAGTCCCACCGTGATCGCCATTATGTTAGTGTGGTGATGAGGTGGCTCAATCGGATAGTAGCCTAGAGTTTAGTAAAGTAGTAAGGCCTACTGGAGGCTAGTGGAGTCGCTAGGTGGATTTTGAGTTGTTTTGAGGTATATGTGTATGGTCCACCACCAATACTGTCAAAAACCAATCTAAGGAAGTTTTTGGGGTTTTCTGAGGTTTCATGTGCAGCTTAGTTTGTAAGAGTGTTATAAACCCGATTCATCACTTTGCTAAGATGGTGAAACAAAGAGTTTACTCTAAATGATTCTATAGGCTGATGGTTTGAGTTTAATTTTTGAAGGACTAAAAATTCTATAAGAGTTCGCTAGACTGTCATGTACTTAGAGTCCCACCGTGATTGCCATTATGTTAGTGAGCAGTGGGATAAATCTGCCAGATAATATTCTCAAAGGTCTCTAAAGATTTTAGGGAAACTAAGTTTGTTTATCAATCAGAGTCCCACCGTGATCGCCATTATGTTAGGGTCACATGATTTGGTTGATTGGCAAGCCAAATGATAGTGTAACATCAAACTAGTCTTTGGAGCCCAAGGACCTAGCCTTCCTAGACTCAGAGAGGGCTCTCTCTATTTGTGTCAGGGATATCTGTGTGTTTGCTTATGGTGTTCTAATTTTAGGCTAGTTATGAAGTAAGTTTTTGGTTTTGGTTTTTTAGGTTGTGAGGGATGAAACTAATCAAAGATATAAGATAGGTAAAAAGATGTCATATCAACTGGGCTATGGGGTCGAAGAGGTCAAGAGAGCTATTATATGGTGATACAAGGCTATTGAAGGGCCGATTTGATTCAAGGTAGAAAGGATCTTTAGGCAAAATGGAGTAACATGGACATCAAGTTTGTCAACCACAAAGGTTTTCAAGCATAACTAGTTTAATAGCAGACATAAACATGGTTGGGAAAACCATTAATCATGCAAAATGTAACTATAAGCTAATCAATACATAGAAATAAACATTCAAGCCATTCATAGAGGTATATAACTCTCTAACTTTGGGAAATGGCTATCAAAATTTGGGGAAAAACACTTAAGACAGACAAACAACTCAAATCACTATGCCAGAATTCCTAAACACAGTACTTCAAGTTATTGGGCACTTTGGAAACAATATTTTATAGTTTTAGACAAAGGGCAAGGTCGAAACAAGACCTCCTTGGTTCAAAAAATGACAATCTAATCATTCAAAGAGAAATTTCATGGATGGAGCTATGGCTAGCCATAGGTAAGTAGGGCATACCGTAAATCATACTTAGCATGCATAAAACCATGAATGAAACAAGCAACAATATCCTTAAGTTATTAAAGAGCAATCAAGAATTCTTTAATGCGACTAAGGATTTAGAAAACATGGAAGCTATAAAGAAACAGGAAATTTGAGGTGCCTCCAAGGACATGTCTCAAATTTGTTCTCTACTGTTCTATAGCAAGCAAAAAACATGGATTTATGAATGAAAACTAGGAAACAAAACAAAGAGAGAGACACTATACCATTCTACCAAGTCATGGAATCCAACAACAATCCTCTTTCATCATCCAAGAACATCCAAGAGACAATCCAAAAGCATGAGACAAGTATTTCTTCCAAAGCTTATATGACCATATATTGCTTCTATCATCAAGTTTAGCCTTGTTTACAATGAAATCCTTTGGAATATATCGGCTCAATTGAGGAAAACCTCTTAGTTCAATTTTCACTCTGATTGGCCTATTCAAAATATCTAAACTTGTCCTTGAGGCTTTGCAAAGCCCAAGGCACAAAATATCTCATAAAATATCTAAAAAATTCTAAAAAAGGGAAATAAATTGACTTTTCACAACTTCTCATGTGCAAAAATAGCTAAAAACACATGAGGAAAAAGCAGTTTTTAAAGGTTCAATTTTTACAAAAATACTCAGAAAAAACATCAGCAAAAGGTCCCCTAACTTGCTAGCAACTTTTGTCAGCCTTCCCAATGTGGAAATAAGGCTCATGATAGCTCGTTGGAAAGATCTGATTGTCTAATTTCTGGAGCAACTAGAATTCTCTCAATTTGATGCCTAGAAGTCCTCCAAAAATAGGACTGTGTGTAAAAAGCCAAAAAAATAAGGCTTGTTGATAGATTGGGCAGAGTGTGGAAAAAGCAGGAATTTTTTGCCATTTTGGGGGAGAAAATGATCTTCAAATGTCTTGAAAATCACTGAGTGTGTGCTCAAAAATTTATGGCATCCAATGATACCATTCTCCTCCTTTGATGATCCCCCAAACTGAAATGGCGAATTTCATGAGTTTAAGCCAAAAACCCAAAAATGCCAAAAAACCAAAATATGTCGAAATTTTCCCAAAAATGGTGAGCATGACCCTCAAGGGTTCTTAGCAACACGTTGTGAAGTAGCAGCCAAAATCTCAAGTCTTGATGTGTCTTTTCTTGCTTTTTGTGCTAGGCGTTTCCCTTTAGCCTCCTTGAGCTTTTCTTGAGCAGCCTTTAACTTACGCCGGGCAAACTGATTTAACTTTTTATAGTGCTTTGTCATTCTCCTTTGAAGGTCTAGATCCCTGTTTTCCCTCTCCAATTTCTTCTCCAAATGGTCATTGACTCTCTCAAGCCATGCCTCCCTTTTATTCTCTAAAAAACCAAACTACCTCAAAAAGGATTTCAGGAATGTTTTCTCAAACAAAACTCTGCCTTCTTTGTCAATCATGGTTTTGATCAAGGTAGATTTGCCTCAAAGTTGTGTAAAATTTTTTCTTTGCTATTGGGTCCCTGCTCCTCTCAGAACACTACTCTTTCCCCTTTGTATGCCAATCAATTAAGTAAATTTAATGATAAGCACACAGTCAACAAAAGATACACAGTCCAGTGATTTCTGTGTTTGTGTAAGGTCACATGGCTCTAGGTGTTTTGAGGTTAATAGGACAACCTTGTATTTTAGACAAAGGAAAAACAAAATTCCTCCCAATCAAAACACCCTCCTTTTCTTTACTGTTTTCTTACACGTATTTTGAAAAACACCTCCAAATGGCAATGACAGCTTTACCCATTAACGTTTGTGTTAGTATGAATCCTTTGTCGAAGTGTACGAAAAAGGACCACTTTAGCTACGCATAACTAATAGCCCTAACAACAAAAGTGGCTACCAATATCTTCAGATCTGCAGTTAGTTGAACAAGAAAAGAGCTGCAAAAAACCAGATCTATGCATTGAAAGACATTAAGCAGTAAAAACAAGGGTTTGATCCATATACCAATAGACAAGACAAGAGCAATTTTTGAAAGATTTTTTGTATTAATTGGGCACCTAGGAGGAAAACAAGAAGGCATATCCAATTCTCCTCAGTGGGATGGGTCCTTGGAAGTCCTCAGCACTTCAGATCTAAGATCTCTCTCTCTTGTTGGTGTAGAAAACCCAGACAAAGAATGGAACTCAAAGGGAGCTCACACAGCAAATGATGGAAAAAGGGTGACCAAGTGTATAGATCCAGAGTGATCTAATAGGCAACAAAAGGTGAAGAATGGTAAGAAAAACCCTCCTATTTATAACAAAATATTGGGTCATTCTAGATCTTGGTGCACGATTAAAATAATGTTAACCAAATCTAGATCCACCTTTTATGGAATATTTTATTATATTTGTTGGAGGGAAAAAGTATTTGACTTGGGTCAAATCCCTTTATTTGTCAAAAATAAATAAATAAGTGATTTATTTATCTTTTTAAGGAAGTGGTTGAAAGATAATCAAATAAATAATGATTTATTTAATTATTTGTGGGTGATTTGGTCATATTTAACAAGGAATATTATCTAAATAAGGTTTAAATAATTATTCCTAGAAAATAATAAGATAAATGAAGGTTTATCTAATTAATTTATTTGTTTTTGGGTTAAATATGATTGGGAATAATAATTAAATTATGGTTTAATTAATTATTTCGCGAGGAAAATCAAACAAATATAGGTTTGTTTAATATTTCCTTTTGGGGTTTCCTATTTAGACCATAAACAACCTAATAAATGTGGTTTATTAAGTTATTCAACATAGTGAAAGAAATTTTACTTAGGGTAAAATTGGTCTTACATGGTGTACTTGGGTCCATCTAATGATAATAGGTTAGATGACCAAAAAATGGTGTAACAGATTGCCCCCCAGCGTGTGAGTGTCAGGAGCAAATCGTATGACCGAAGTACGTTGTAAGAACTCAATCACCAGACAACAAAAGGGAAGTCAGAGAGAGAAATGGAAGGTAGATAGTGTGTTGAAGAACTAGACCCTGAGGAGACGAGACTCGCAGGTGCAACAAGTCTCTTTTTATGAGAGGGTACCTGTGCTAAAGGTGGCGGGGGAGGCATAGCCATGCCCACCGAGACGAAGTACAAAAGAATAGTGTTTACAGTAAACAAGGGACCGAACCATAAAGTATAGCTGGCATAATCATGAGCCAGATAAAAATACAATGAGGAATCCCACATACATGTTGTGCCTGGGATAACAGCCAGGGCTGGTACAAGAATATCTGAGTACATGAGATACAAATACAACCCAAATTCCCCCTGTAAATGGGGAAGGGCTCACAAAATCTGACGGAGACATGAAAATCAAAGAGGCGCTGCAAGTGGCTAAGGCCAACATCATCAAATATCTGGAGCTACATCAAAGGCTACAAGGAGGAGGTCATCCGGGCATGTGGGGGGCTACCTGCAGGGCCACCCCCTCATGAGGGTTGAGACATCTCACACACACCTGAGAATCGTCAAGAGCTGCTGTTGTATCACTGAACCATCAAGTATACGGATCTCGATCATGCTAAAAGGAGCTGGAGAAACAATCAAGTCAAAGGGAAATGAGAGATCCCTTTGCCTGATTCGAGGCACTAAAAAAGAGTGGAAGCTGGAACCAAGGTACACCGCCCTCTAGACCTGGCTTCTGGAATGAATGAGCTGATGTCGACAGAAGGAGGTCCACCATAGGTGAGGCAATGAGATATCCTCAACTAAGGCAGGAGAGAAAATAGTAGAGCGACGGATAGACTGACACTAATGATGATAGTGAAATGGAAAGGACTAAGTAGCGAATGGACGACTTCCCTTGTTAGAGCATAAAGGGCATGAATGACATGGCAGCGACTAACACAATATCATAAGGGATAGGGGACAGTGGGACTGAAGGTCATAATGTGTGACACAAGAGAGAGACCAAGCAATGAAGGATGGAGGGCAATAGCGGGGTCCAAAGGGACTTGGGATAGACTCCATGAATGCGATGATGACTCAACTTGGATGCTCTAAACAAGGGCGACTCGATGGGGCTGCCACACAGTAAAGGCCCAATGGGGGACCAGGAAAACATGAGTACAAGATGGTAACTCATGATGAAAATCGACACGAACAAAGACAAATAAGGAGGCAAAATGGTGCCCCAAGTACAAGTGTCGTAAGTAAGGAAATTCGATTTTAAGGAGAGGTGAAGTGACCCTTCTTGGGCAAAATGTGTCCTGGTGAAGTATCAAATCACAAAAAACTAACAGATACCCATTTGAGGGCTCGGTGAGAGCTTTCCAACGGTGCAGATGGTTTGTCAAACGGGGCTACGGTATGGTCGCAACAGTCGAAAGAAAAAACAGGGATTCTCTTTTAATAAGGCAGTTTTCCCTCCAAATTCACTCATTTGCGATTGTTGTTGTGGTGAATGTAGGGAGGAGAGAAGGCCCTAAATCTTGCGGCGAGCGTAGCAGACAGACCGACCGTTGGAATTGAGATCCATCAGGTAAGAGGTAAGAGGTCGAACCTTACTCTTTCATTTTGATGGATTGAAAGTTTAGTTTAGGGCCCAAAATCTTAGAAACAGATGCTCCTTCATCTCTACGGCCCGGTTGCACTTTTTGGGCCAAAAAGTGCGACCTGGGAAGCAATTTTCAGGGCAAAAAGTGTGACCTGTCCCAGAATTGGGCTGAAAACTGTGACCTGGGAGATGAGGGGGTTTTGGTGCTGTTTTATGGCTGAGAGTTAGGTTTTTGTGTTTGGTTATGGTAATCCCGATCTGTATGCTGACAAAGATGATGTGGTTGTGCAGGTATGGTAGATTTACAGGTTAACTGGAGAGAAAGAGACCTGGGTACATTACTGGCAGAGATCCAAGGGGATCAGGGTGTCCATTGTGTGTTGGCCAGGTTTGGGGTTATAAAGTTCTTGGAGAACTCTTTGATGAGAGCAGGAGAGCCTTTGTTGGCCCGGATTATCAGTTACTAGGACCTAGAGCATGAGGTCTTTGTAGTGCAGGGGCACAGGATCGAACTGAAAGTCTAGGATGTGTATTTCCTGATAGGTCTCTCGCCACTGGGGATGGTTGGAAACACACAGCCAATATTACCACGGGGGTGGCATATCATGGAGTTTGTGGAGCAACATTGTCGATCGGGTCTCCAAGTCAAGGGGACTCGGATACCGATCGGGGATCTAGAGAGACTAGAAACCCGTGTAGTGGCCGCAGCTGTGCTACGTATCCTAGGAAACCAGGCACTCCATCACATCACTGGGGGGCAGATGGTGATTATGGAGAGTGTGTTGAGTGGGACCTACTATGGGTGGGCCCAAATGATGCTGGTGTTGCTAAAATGACAGTTGTCGCTCTACAAGCGGAAAGTGAACTACAAGTGCTCGTATGGGACTTTATTGTGTGCCTTCTTCTTTGAGAAGATCCCGACCTTACAACCTCATATACATCTCCCAAATGGGGGCCCGAGAGAGCCCAGGATGCGCCGGTGGGGGCGGCTACTGTGCAGAGGAGGAGGGGGGGCGGTCAGACGAGTGTTTCGACTTGAGTTCTTTGCCCATTGGGATCAGATGCCGTTGTACAGTGACGACTATCCCTATAGTGGGATGAGTTGTTGGGGAGATTCGGACCTGCCACTTCCGCCTGGTCGAGTATGGGGGCCCGATGGTAAGTGAAAGCTTACTATTCTTGTATGAGCACGTTAAAGTTATTGAATAGTATAGTGACTGATTCATGGAATTTTGGTATGCAGATATAGCTCCGGTAAAACCAGTTGGATATATGGGACGAAAGGCAGCATCAGGAGTTGCAGGCCCGAGTGGATCGAGAGCGGTGCATAGTGAGGATGTAGCTGCCCTTTTGGAGGACATCCGTCGTAGATGCGAGAGGTTGCTGACCAGTGTTTCAGAGCGCGGGTGGCAAGACTTAGACGACTAGTACGTGGACATGTGTATTGGTCTACCCTCGGAATGGCGAGGTGTCATGTGGCGCATGGTGATGGCTGGCCAAGGGATGCGTGATCTACGAGCTATAGGGGTAGAGCCATTGGCTTGGGATCCACCAGATAGTGATTAGGTGTGGGGCAGATGGTGCCCCCTAGTATGTATGTAGGGGCGAGTGGTGCCCCCAGTTTTGAGTTTTTTGTAACATGCGATGGGCATGTCATATGTGTCAGAGTAGATGGACTCTAAACACAGGTTTTGCAACACATATTATGGATATGCATCTAGTTTAATGGTGATGAATGTTATTGTCTTGCATGAAATGCGTGTGATAAATGCCAATCTAGAGCATGGTTTACAATACTATCTACATAGTGATTTTGGTCTCAAGGTGCATGGTTGAAAGTTATGGTGTCAAATTGACGTACCAAGAGTTTCACTCGTAAATATCGTCTAAACAGCATAGGGTTATGCACACGATAAACACCATTTAGTTTCATGACAAGAAGTAGGGAATATAAACGAACATGCAGATGGAGGATGTGATGAAAGAGGGAATCGGCTAAGAGACCGTGCACTGCATCATATTTAGCCTAATTGTTGGTGGCAATACCAATGTAGACCCCGTTAGAGAGGACAAGGGCATGTAAGGGGGTGAAGATGGCCCAACCTTCCAAGGCTACATTCTGGGAGTAACGACTTGCACCATCGGCGTAACCGATAAAGGGTGGGGACGGGAGGTCCTGCAAAATGGTGTCACAAGACAACAAATGGGGAGAGGAGATATAATGACGGCAGTGTGAGTGGGTGGAAGACATCGAGCGGAAACTGTGGGAGGGAGTGCCAGGATCAGGATGACTATGACTCATATACAAACGAGAGGGTGGTATATGAGGCCTATCGGAAGGGTGACGAGGACTCGGGCTGCGGAGGTCAACAGAGATACAGGTGGGATGATCTCGTGTAGGGGTAGAAAAGAGGGGGTCAGGTGAACCAACAGGGGAGGATACAGGGGGACTGGGCTCCAAGGTTCGCACAGAGGAGGATAGGTAGAGGATGGTCATAGCAAACTCCGTCATCGGAACATCAGGGGGAGGAATGTCGATGGGAGCAGGGGAATCCTCAGGCTGGCCCGAAGCATACTGCGTGAGGATGGGAGAGGTGGATTGATTTTGTTCAACCTCATACTCTCAGACTACCTCTAAAGAGGCGTGGTATTGCGTCAGGTGAGGACAATGATGGGAGTAATGGCCATGGACACCGCACAACACACACGGTTTGTTGGTGTGAAGAGTCTTGGGGTTCTTGGTTACGGATGAAGAAGGGATGGAGGCTTCCGGGACCGTAGACTCAGGGAACACGACTTTAACCATGGGTTGAATACGGGGCAACTCGAGACAAGCATGGGTGGCATGACTGGAAACATCACACAAGGCACAGGGCTTTGCGGGCGGAGGAGGGGTCGGGTCAGTCGTGGTGGTCTTGTCTTTGGGTGCCCCCTTGTGGGATTTTCCTTTCTTCCCAGGAGCTATCACGACAGGAGAAGGGTCCTATGGAGGTGCTGGGGGCACAGTGGCAACGGAGGAAGCGAGGGGGACTGGTTGAACCAGTGTCAAAGCCATGTAGGGTTTGGGGTGACCAGGAGGGGTAGCGGCTGGAGGATCAAGGTACCAGACCGGGAGGCCCAAGGTCAGGTTAGGGAGAGATCGGGTGGCCATGATGGGGACAGAATATACTGTGGGAGGGGGAGCCAGGAAAGGGATCTGCCCAGTAGGGTAATGACCAAGAGGGATGGCTCCGAGATGGTTAAGGCCTGGGGGAACTGATCCAGGAGGATAAAGGGGTTCAGGAATACCAGTTGTAGGGGGAGGGCCAAAAGGAGGAGTTCTGGCTGGCTGAGATGAATGGCTAGGAGCGGGCTGCAGAGGGCGAGGGGGGGGTTGCTGACTAGCTGAAGCAGGCCGTTTCAGGGTAGCCTGAGACGATTGCATCATGCAAACATTTGATAAGCTGGGATCGGGGATAAGAGGGGGAGGAAGACCAAGGAAGGTTCCAAGCAAAGAGGAGTCTTTGTAGACGCCATGGGAGACACTGGTCAAGGAGTCAACAGTTTGCTTATTGGCGACGGAAGAGATGGTCGTCTTATGGGAGGTCTGAGAGCTGGGCTCATGATATGTCAACTGGTCAATGGTGACTATCTTTCCGTTATGAGGGAAAGACATCTTGCGAATATGTCAACTGGTCAATGGTGACTATCTTTCCGTTATGAGGGAAAGACATCTTGCGAAAAACCACAGAAGGGACAACAGACATAGCATAAGTGTAGCTACGCCCCAATAGGATGTTATAATCAAGAGGGGCGTCGATGACTTCAACGTCAATGCAAATAGTCTTGGCCGCAAGAGTGAGAGGACAATTGTGGAAGAGGCCAATGGGTTGGGAGGCATGGCCATCCCACGCTCAAAGGGTGATCATGGAAGGGGCCAGCTCAGGAGATCCGAGTTGCTTCCAAACTGAAGCGGACATCACACAGGTAGATGCCCCCTCATCAATTATACACTGAGAAACGTTGGCATTCCAGATTTTGACTGAGATTTGGAAGGCGGCGGAAGCAAGAAGAGGAGGGTGCTCTGCTTGGTGGGCATAGAAAACAATCATTTGGTCATTGGCGGGATCTACAACACCCATGGCAAATAGTAGAGCCTTCTTTTGGGAAGGGCACGACTGGAGGAGTTCCAATGTGGAAATGGCAGCAGGAGATTGCGCCAAATCATCTGCTATGCTATACGAATGAGAAGCTCGACCGGAAGTAGCGTTTCGATGTAATGCTCCCTTAGGAATCTTGGTATGAACCTCAACTTTGGGTTGAGGGATAGTTAAGGGGTCACTGGTTGTTGAAAGAGGCTCTGTAGAACCTGAAGAAGAAAGCTCGGGGGCAGACTGAGCAGGAGGCTTGGGGTACTGGCGAGACCGAGTTTGAAGGTGAAGGTCGACGGTTGGGGATAGAGCAAAGTTCATCATGAGGATCTGGTAATCGGAGGAACCAGAAATGGAAGGTGGAGTGGAGACCTGTCGGTTAGGTGGTTGGGTAGCCACGAATCCTTGCTGAGGGAAAGGATCAGTAAACATAGCCGGTTGAGTAGTGGCCACATTAGGGGGAGCATGAGGGGAGGCGTGTTGTCCTCGCAATGTGGCTTGAGACTCCCACATTTGTCGCATATTTGGTAAAAGGGGACAATCGTGGGTGTAATGACCGTAAACACCGCAACACGAACAAGGCTTGTTGGTATGAAGAGGCCTGTCCAGCTTGGGCTGAGTGCCTTGTTGCTGGTTAACAGTGTTAGGGTCAGAACCTTGAGGATTAGGTCCACGAGTACCAGGGGCAGATTGATTTGGATTGCCTCTCTTCCTTCTTTGAGAAGAAGGGGGATTAGTCACCCCCTGCTGTGCAAATACTTGCCCTGGAGGGGGCTGTAGGTGTGGTTGCTGGGGTTGAGGAGGCAAGGGAGGAGGAAGCACATATGCTGGAGGAGTTGGCGCACCAGGCTGCGGATAAGGGTAATGGTTAGGTTGGGAAACATTGAGGTAAGCAGGAGGTTGGGCAAAAGGATGAGGCATTCCGTATCCTGGATACATGCTACCTGGAGGGGGGAAGGTGCTAGAGGTGCTGGCCCCTCCTTGAGGGAGACCATAGCCCATAGGAGGTTGAGCATATGGATGAGAGAGGGCTCCAACGATACTGTCAGCAGAATGAGATGCCCCCGGGGCATTAGCATCGCTGGGCCTGGGGAGGTCAGGAAGGATGGTATAAACATAACCAGATTGAGCGTAGATTAGGTCATATTTCAAGGCTATTTGGAGGGAGGCTTCTTTGGTTTGAGGAAAGTGGGAGGCGACATATTTGCCAATAGGAGCTAAGAGGGTGTGAAGGAACCAGTCCATGTAAACCCGATCTTCGAAGGGGGGGGCTTGACATAAGCTTCGTCTTCTTCGCCATTCCTGGACATGGGTGGAAAGGCGGGTTGAAGAGGTTTGCTTGAAGGAAGTCAAGAGCTCTGTCCCAGTATCGTATCGGAGAGGGAGCTGGAAATAAGACAAAGAGGCTTGGGCAATGGTCGCAAAGGTGGTATGGGAAGAGCTGGTCTGGTTAATATACCATTTAGAAGCGTCGCCAGTGAGCATGCATTGGAACAACTGATGGGTGATGGAGTCATCGGTAATAGAGTTGGAAGAACACCACATGTGGAAGGAGCAGATGTGGTTGGTTGAATCCTCTCCGGCTATACCTTCGAACTTAGGAATGTCGGAAGGGAGCTTTGTTGGCATAGTAGGCCAACTAGCATCATGGCGGATAGGGTCATTGATCAACTGATTGAAAACGGGGAGGCTGAGGCCTGCCATGTAAGGGAGCAAGGGGGCAGCCGAGGTAGTTCCTGTGGTGGTTCCGGTAGTAGGGGTTCCGGCATTAGGGCCTGGAGTACTGCTAGCGTTAGGCCCTGGACCAGACATAGTGGAGGTGACAGGGGGAGAACCAGGAGGAGAAGGAGAACCCAATGAATCAGAAGAGGAGTCGGAGTGCGGACTCGGAAGGGGATTGGTTCGCCGACGGTGGGATGAAGTAGGTCAATCGACTGGAAACTGAGGGTGAAGGCCAAGAAGTCTCCGGGAAGTGGGCCTTGGGGGCGCAATGATGACAACACAAACATGGCACAAGGGGAAGAAGAACGACCACAAGGGCAAGGAGGTGCAGAATCAAGTGATTACAATGTCAAAACAAGGGCAGATAGGTGTAGTGTCAATTGATTTTAAAGGTTGTGCCTGGCAGTGGTAACCAGGCTCTTCTTTGCTTAGGGTGAGTGTGTGGTGTGCGTTAATGTTAATTTTTAAACCCAGATGTGTTGAGAGCAAAAGAAAAAGTGTGCTGTGTAACTGAAAATAAATCTACAGAGAATAGTATACAATGCTGAAATAACATAAAATTAACAGCTAACAAGGCAGAAATCTAACCCAAGGAGGCGGGTCTCTCAAAATTAGTCTAAAAGAGGGGAAAAATATAGGCAAAATGCACTAAAAAGAGGCCAAAAGATTTAGGGTCAAAAGGGACAGGGATCTAAAGGATAAAGCTGCGGAAAAGAGGTGCAGATCATAGCCAAGAGACAGAGGCAAGGTGGCTGGAAAAAAGGAGGAAATCAGCAAAAAGCAGAAGGGGCAAGGCAGAGGTCCTAAAGAGAGGTCCAAAAAAAACGACAAGAGGTGATTTGAAAGGAAGAAAAGCTGATTTAAAGGGATCTGAAAGGGAGGTAATAGATCTAAAAAGGGAAGGCTAAAAATCTGAAAAAGGGACACCTAAAAGAACTCTTCCACCAAAAGTGGAGGGTATTGGAGCCCTAGGGGGCTATGTTCCCACTTAAATGAGCAAAACAGATCAGGAATAGGTCGAAACGGGCTGAGACAGAGGTTGGAAAACCCTGACATAAGCTGCAGCAGAACCTAGAAAAAGTGCAGAAAAACAGTAGAAAAAAGAACAAGTCGCAGGTTCTGACCTGTTTTCCTGTTCAGGTCGCAAAAAAGGGGCTGAAAAGTGCGACCTCGAGTCCAGGTCACAATTTTTGGGCCAAAAAGTCCGACCTCCCGTTTCGGTTGTCTCGGCGGAAGATTTTTGGAAAAGTTGTCATCTCAGGTGCGGCTGATGTCTGTCACTTGCGCAATAGGGCTAGAAACACGCGGAAGTTAAAAATTTTAATGTTTGAGGGTTTTATGTGAGAAAAAAAACATAAAAATAGGAAAAATAAACAGCTGAAAAGAAACCCTAAGGTCTGAAGTAGCTGGATATGTAGGAATATGAAAAACGACAGCGGTCGTAATTTAAAACCCGTGTGGAGTCTCCATTTGTTAGTATGAATCCTTTGTCGAAGTGTAAGAAAAAGGACCACTTTAGCTATGCATAACTAATAGCCTTAACAACAAAAGTGGCTGCCAATATCTTCAAATCTGCGGTTAGTTGAACAAGAAAAGAGCTGCAAAAAACCAGATCTATGCATGGAAAGACATTAAGCAGTAAAAACAAGGGTTTGCTCCATATACCAATAGACAAGACAAGAACAATTTTTGAAAGAATTTTTGTATTAATTGGGCACTTGGGAGGAAAACAAGAAGGCGTATCCAATTCTCCTCAGTGGGATGGGTTCTTGGAAGTCCTCAGCACTTCAGATCTAAGATTTCTCTCTCTTGTTGGTGTAGAAAACCCACACAAAGAATAGAACTCAAAGGGAGCTCACACAGCAAATGGTAGAAAAGGGTGACCAAGTGTATAGATCCAGAGTGATCTAATAGGCAACAAAAGGTGAAGAATGGTAGGAAAAACCCTCCTATTTATAACAAAATATTGGGTCATTCTAGATCTTGGTGCATGATTAAAATAATGTTAACCAAATCTATATCCACCTTTTATGGAATATTTTATTATATTTGTTGGAGGGAAAAAGTATTTGACTTGGGTCAAATCCCTTTATTTGTCAAAAATAAATAAATAAATGATTTATTTATCTTTTTAAGGAAGTATTTGAAAGATAATCAAATAAATAATGATTTATTTAATTATTTGTGGGTGATTTGGTCATATTTAACAAGGAATATTATCTAAATAAGGTTTAAATAATTATTCCTAGAAAATAATAAGATAAATGAAGGTTTATCTAATTAATTTCTTTGTTTTTGGGTTAAACATGACTGGGAATAATAATTAAATTATGGTTTAATTAATTATTCCATGAGGAAAATCAAACAAATATAGGTTTGTTTAATATTTCCTTTTGGGGTTTCCTATTTAGACCATAAACAACCTAATAAATGTGGTTTATTAAGTTATTCAACATAGTGAAAGCACTTTTACTTAGGGTAAAATTGGTCTTACATGGTGTAATTGGGTCCATCTAATGATAATAGGTTAGATGACCAAAAAATTGGTGTAACAGTTTGTTTCTTGTACAAAAAGGCAGCACTGACTTTGTTCTTCACCATACAAGGAGGACTTTAAAAATGACAGAGCACTCATACAATGACCATTGTTGTTGAAATTAGGCTCCTTGTTTTACTTTTCAACACTTAGTTTTCCTTCATTAAAAACTGCCTCCACCTAACAAAGTTTCCACCATATACTGGGTTGACAGAGGTTTACTTTGCCCTATCACAGTTAGGGTACTTTCTTCAATTTTGCAAACCTCTACTGTTGTGTATGTCTTGACTTGCTGGTTGTGTTTTTAGCACTGTATTGAGGGAAGTTTAAGGCCACCACTTTTGCTATGTTCACCTTGAGAAATCCTAAACCACAGAAAATTTTGAGTTTTGAACCAAAATATCAAACCTCCCTTTAAACACTGCCTCCTCCTTTTGGTATGCCAATCAGCAAATAATTTTAAAAACAAGTACACAGTCAACAAAAGATACATAGTCAAGTGATTTCTCTGTCTGTGTAAGGTCACATGGCTCTAGGTGTTTTGAGGACAACAAGATAGACTTGTAGTAGGAAAACACCTCTCCTAATCAAAAATTACTCTGGTATTCACTTATTCTTCACCCACAGTCAAATAACAACACCTTCAAACTGATTAAACTACTTTACTCATTTAAATTTTGCTTGATAGAGTGAAGGAGAAAACACTAAATTTTTGTCTTTTTTAACACACAGAGGAGACCTCTAAAATGAAAAAACCCTTATACCATGGTTACTGCTATTTGACAATAGGCCCACTGTCTCATTTGTTCAAATACTAGGTTTTCTACCTTTAAACAATGCCTCTACCTTTCATCATTGTTTTGAGGGTAGTTATAATGGGCTTTTCACATCAATAAAAAATTAACATTCTTACTATTTCACCTCTATTAAACATAAAACAAAACTTGAGTTTTAAACAAAACTCTCAAGCCTCCCAAGCACTGCTTTCTTCACTACATAAGGCTGACAGAGGTTATGTTTTTCATCTCAGTTTTGAGGGCAACTTTAAGTTTTTTGAGACAAGAATGACCACCCTTCTTTTAGAAAACTGTAACAATAGCCCACAAACCTTTTTCACACTAACACACCTTGACTTACACCAAAGGTCTCATCTTCTTCACCATTACTTAGTCCTTTGATAAGCGAAGCATATGATCACCCTTTAGAAATTTGACAATACTAAGGAGGCTCATAGAATACCTTGAAAATTTTATGGCAGCCCTTTTTGACAAGTTTGAGCAGCTCTAGAAATAGTTTTTGAAGGTTTTTAGGTGAGTTTGTGACTGGTGCTACAGGCGTGCCGCGCAACAGTGCAATCCTTTGGAATTTTTTTGCCTGAACGTGCCGCGCAACTTTTCAAATGTGCTGCGCAACTTTGTAGCCCATTTTGGAGGACTTTCCTGTGTCAGAATTGCACACAAGATGGCTCGTTGGAAATATGTGGAAGTATAATTTCCAGAAAAGCTTGAATTTTTTCATTTGGAGTCCATCTGGATGTTCAAAAATTAATTTTCCCAACACTGGTCAAAACTGGTGAATCCTGGTGCAGAAATGCATAGTGTTGTTTGTAGGCCACTTTTGGATGCCTTCCTTGTGTCAGAATTGGGCCCAAGATTTCTCGTTGGAAAGCTATGGAAGTATAATTTCCAAATATTCTTTATTTGGTTCATTTGGTGTCCATTTGGGTGTTCAAAAATTTACTGTCCCAACACTGGTCAAAAATGGTGAATGCTGGTGCAGAAAAACATAGTGTTGATTGCAAGCTACTTTTTGATGCCTTCCTGTCGTTAGAATTTGGCCTGAGATTTCTCATTGGAAAGATATGGAAGTATAATTTCTATATATGCTTGATTTTTTTCATTGGGTATCCATTTGGTTGTTAAAAATATGACTTTCCCAACACTTGTCTAAATGGTGAATCCTGGTGCAGAAATTCTCCCATGGCATCTGTATTTTTTACATTTCTCACAAACCATGATACCTTTGTAGAAATTGAGGGAGGTTTTTCTTTTTGAACCTATGAGGAACAAAAAAACTCTCTCACTTTTGTAAATTTCATCTTTTTTTGGTCAGAAACAAATTTTGAAACAAAATTCCTGGGCGCTCCTTAACCTCTGTCCTTTGCATTGTTCATTTGTTGTCACTGTAGAAAGACACATTGTGTTATGTGAGGTTTTCTTTGACACTTTGGAGGAGGTAGCTTCTCCCTTTTGCAACCTAAAATGGAAGTGTTTGCTCCCGATGCTTTGGAGGTGGTCATGCCTATTTGTGAAGATGATTTAGCTGGCAGGTGATGTTTGAATTTCTCTAATGACTGTGAGTGAGGGCTAGTTGTATTCACCTAGGCTTTATCATCCTTTGTCTATCAAGAAGGGCACTTATTTTCCTCTGCTCAAAATATACCATCAAGGTATCTTTGACCTCTGTTATAGGAGAAGGCCTTTATTTGAGGCAGTGGCATGCATCATTTTTTTTGAAAGTTGTTCTAGAATCTTGAAACTCATGCCATAATCCTTCTTACATATCTGAGAGCTTGTGTATCTATTTGCAATGCCCTTTTTGGGAAAGACTAAACTCAAATTTCCTTTGTCTAATATGATGAGTAATTGAAACACATTCCCTCATGAACAAGAAAGGAAAGTACCCTTTGAAAAATAATTATCATCATTGGCCTATGGCATGACCCATCTCTCAACCATAAGCAAAGTTGTCTTATTTGGGCTCCAGAATGTCTTTGAAAGCAACTCTAATAGGAGATAAGCCATCCTCTTTGATAGTTATAGTACTGATGCTTCCCCTTTGTTTTTTACATGCTTGCTCTATTCAGAAACTTTAAACTGTCTTCTGCTGCTCTTACCATCTATCTCTTGATCAATCAAACCATGAAAATAGTCACTGCTCTGGCCCTCTGCTTATGAATGAAGGAGGCCTATCCTGACCAAATGCCTAATGTTCTTTCAACCTCTGTCTCAATCCAAAGAAGGATGTTTGATGAATCATGCTGATAGTGGCTTCTCTTATACATGATGGTAGAAATTAGCTGGAGCCCAAGACTATTTGACTCTTTTGGCCATCTGTTTAACAATATTTCTTCAATGATGATGAACCTACTAGCTTCACATTATAACTCAAATAATAATGAAACTCATGCAAACCAAATTTAAAGCCTACTGCTTTACCTCTGCCTTTAATCATCATTTTCATGCAGATACCTTTATTTTCTATCTCACTGTACTTCAAAGTTTGTCCTCACAGTTAGTGAAAAACTTAAAAACATACTTTACCTTTCGCCCTCTGCTTGTAGATGAGGGAGGCGCTCTTAGTCTTCAACTCTCTACTTATGAAATGAAGGAGGTTCTTCAGTCTTCAAACCCTCTATTTATAGATAAGGAGGTTTTTCATTCTTCAAACCCTCTTCTTATAGATGAAGGAGGTTTTCAGTCATGTTGTATCATCAGCCTTGCGACAGTGCTATTTTTCCTTTTAATGTCCTTTCAGGCTTTAAATGTGGTTGCAAGAGCTTGATGAAAAACTCTTTGCTCTGTAGCTGCATCCCAGGCTCAAGATCACATTGAGAAGCAGATGTCTTCTCATGTGGAGCCAAATATTGTCTTCTGAGATGCTGGGATGCCTCTGTCCTTGAAATATCCATCAAAACACTATAAAAACACCTAAAATCAGCTTGACTTAAGGTCCATGTATTGTTGAGACTTGAGGGTGTATTAGTGGCACGAACTACGTCTGTAACCAAATTTATTTGTAGAACAGGAAGCTCTGTTATGAATGGTCTATAGCAGATGGAGGTTCTTTAGCTTTTGGGTAGTTCGCCAAGGGGTAAAATGCCTAAAGCGCCACTTCCTAACTTAGGGGAGACTGTTTGGATATATTTGGATTGTTTCTTTAGAGCTGATGGGCAGACTAGTATGGCTGAGGCTAGGTAGGATTTGATAATGAGGTTTCATCTTGTCATGGGCGGACTGAAAGGTAAGAGGGCAAAAAAAGTTTATGGGTGTTTTCCAGCTGGCAAATTTGACAAATTTTTAGATCAGCTGCTAGAAAACTTGGCTGTTAGAACTAGTCATCACCACCAAGTGAAAAATACTGATGACTAACAAAAACCTTGATGAAATTCATTGTAAGTGGTTCAGAAATACCACATAATTACCCTATATATTCCATGCATTATGATCTACACTCATTTTTCTTATGTAATTAGGATAATGACAAAGATAAAGTCACATATGTAGAAGAGAAACACAAAGAAGTCGATAGTGAAAATATAACACATGAATCTATGTGGAATTTAGATTTTTATGGCTCTGTAAATATATTAGGAGTAGGAGCTGGAGTTGTTGGAAATACTGAGAGGGGGGTGAATCAGTATTTATTTCAGTTAGAGCATTATTTAATCTTCAATTATTATCAGTGTTTGTAAAATGATACCTTTATAGTGATTGTATGCAGTGCTGAACACTTGAAGACTTCATGTGATGAACTTCATACTGCTATTTTGCACCTTTACTGCTGCTCTTGTCATGCTACCCTCTGCCGCACCTTGCTTTGCTTTGCTGCCCTAGAAAGTTTGGTCCTTTGCAGCCCTTGACAACACATGATCTAGCTTTTTCTTGCCTTCTAGGAGCTTGATATTGAATCTGTTGTATCTCTGTTATTTCAGATCCCCAATATGTGATTTCTGGTCCTGTAGTATTCCTCTAAGTCATCTTTCCAATTCCATAGGTTTGACCCAATTTGGATTCTTCAAGAGAGAGTTATGCCCAATCTCTCACAATGGCCTAATTATGGACTATTTCAGTAGATCGAACTTGTACGATGTACCACGTGTCATTGTTTCTTCATTCGACTTTGAAATTAATAAAGAAAAAACTACAGTCCATGCATTATCTTCCAATTTTTACAGAACTCCAATCCGATACTCAGAGAGAGAGTTATGACGATTTTCCCAAGGTCACTTCTTTGAGATGAATTTCAGGAGCCTGCAAAAACACTGACTTCCATAGATCATATCTTCGAAAATATTGCGCACCTTGATCTAAAAGTTTTACAAGAGCTTCCTCAGGATTTCTCATAAAAATTTTAGCTTTTGAACCTTTGTAGAAAAAATGTTAGAGTGAAAATTCCACGATGACCTATTTCAGATGGAAAAATCCCTTGCATAAGGAGGATATGAGGATCACAATTTATATAAATTCTTAGGTTGAGAGGGGCTTCAATAAGTGAATGTGGGAGGGATTTTAGGAGCTTAAAAAGTATTAATTATGACTTTTCAATGACCCATGCCACAACCCTATGGGGTTTTAGCCCACTAACTGGGGGTACAAACTTCAAACATGAATATCTCTCAAACCTTGAATAATTACGTGGCATGCCATATATCAACGGAAACATCTCGGCAAGTAGAAACCATAAAAATAATTCTTGACCTAGAATATATTAATTTGGTAGGTCAAATTCCCATGCAATATTGGGGTAGCCCCTGGTGCTGCGTGGGTTGACATCAATGACAACCGTTGATCAACAATCTCCCCCTTTGGCATTGATGGCAACACAAGTACTCTCCTTGCGATCATGACACCTCTTCCTAAAACATTATCTCCCCCTTTGACATCAATGGCAAAGGGTAACCCCACCTGACACACAACCATCCTGCAGACCTGTATACACTTCCACTCCTCCTTTATATTGTGAATAAGGAAAATCTAATGAGAACTTGGGAGAATCCCAAGCTTCTGGCAAAGATATTCAAATGCTTCATGAGGTAAAGGTTTAGTGAATATATCAACGATTTGTTCTTTTGTACCAACATACTCAAGTTTGATATTATTTTCAGCAACTTTTTCTCTAACAAAATGATATTTGATCGGAATGTGTTTTGTTTTTGAATGCATGACAAGATTCTTGGAGATGATGATGGAACTGGTGTTGTCACAGAATATGGGAATAGGCTCACTGAATTATACTTGAAGATCTTGCAAAGTTTGTTTCATCCAAAGGACTTGAGTACAACATGTTGTCGCTGCAATGTATTATTCTTCTGCTGTAGATAACGAGATTGAGGTTTTCTTTTTGCTTAACCATGATACAAGACAACCACCTAGATAGAATGCTGCTCCACTAGTACGCTTACAATCATCAATGCTTCCTACCCAAACTGCATCTATAAAGGCTTGAATAATGAGATTGTTACCCTTGGGATACCATAAGCCATATTCTTTTGTGCCCTTTAGATATCGAAGACTTCTTTCGACAACAATAATATGTGATTCTTTTGGTGCTACTTGGAATTTTTCTACTTGTCCAACTGCTTGCATAACATCTGGTGGGGAAGCTGTTACATATAGAAGAATACCAATCATAGATCTGTACAAAATTTGATCCACATCCTTAGATGAGTCGTCTATGCTCAATTTTCAACCTGTTACCATCGGAGTAAGGACGGGTTTGCAATCTTCCATTTTGAATTTCTTGAGCATTTCCTTGATGTACTTGGCTTGACATATAAATATTCCTTTCTCTTGCTGAGATATTTGAAGTCCTAAGAAGTATGTTAGCTCACCAATTAAAGACATCTCGAACTCACTTTGCATATTTGTAGAAAATTACTTACTTAGTTGATCATCATTGCTACCGAATATTATATCATCCACATATACCTCAATGATTGTTAAATTATCTTTATCTATTTGTACATAAATATTGCTATCAACAGTACCTTTCTTGAACCCTTATTGACGTAGATATCCATCAAGACGAGAATATCATGCTCTGGGAGCCTTCTTGAGACCATATAGAGCCTTCTTTAACCTGCAAACATAGTCTTCTTTTTCTGATAATAGAAAACCTTTAGGTTGTTCGATGTAAACTTCTTTTTCTAATTCTCCATTCAGAAATGCTGACTTAACATCCATTTGGTAGACTTTGATTTTTATTGAACATGCATAGGTGAGAAACATTCGAATGGCTTCCATTCTGGCAACTGGTGCAAATATTTCGTCGAAATCAATTCCTTCCACTTGTGCATAGCCTTTGCAAACCAATATTGCTTTGTTTCTGGTAACCTGTCCATCTTCATTCAATTTGTTCCTAAACACCCATTTAGTCCCAATCATATTTTTATCTTTTGGTCGTGGAACTAATTCCCAGGTGTTATTCTTCTCGATTTGATCCAATTCTTCATTCACAGCTGATACCCAATGTTCATTCTGGATGACTTCCTCAAAACTACTAGGCTCAAAGGTTGCTAGGAAAGCAATGTGAGCTTGTTGTGACAAACGGAGCTGTCGACCTTCATTTATGTCACGAATGATTTGATTTGATGGATGGTTCTTTTTAATCCATTCTTTTGTTCTCTTTGGAGGAGCTTCTTGTTGTTGTTCTGGTATATATTGATGATCATTATTTACATCTTCCTGGTTGATAGTTACTTCTTATTCTAGAATTTTATCAGTGTCTTTTTCAGCCTCTGTCTCAAGTTTCAAAGATTCTAGATCCTCATCATTACTTGTTAGAACACCATCTTCGTCAAATGTAACATTTATGCTCTCCACTATCTGTTTTCGTCTTAGATTATAACATTTATAGGCATTTCTTTTACGTAATTAACCAACAAAGATACCTTCATTAACACGTGATTCAAACTTACCCAAATTTTGATCTTCTCTTTTGATATTAACATTTGCTTCCGAATATTCTGAAATATTTTACATTAGCTGGTTTTCCTTTCCATAATTCATATGTGGTCTTGTTGCAATTATTTCTGAGAAGACTTCGGTTGATAATGAAGACTGTCGTATCAATTTCTTGAACCCATAATTTTTCATCCAATTTTGAGTCCTTCAACATTGTTCTACCCATTTCCTGTATGGTTCTCTTCTTTCTTTCAACAACTCCATTTTTCTGAGGTGTTCGTGCTGTTGAAAATTGTATTTTTATTCCATTTTCGTCACAGTATTGCTGAAATAATTTTGAAGTGAATTCTTCGTCATTATCTGATCTTAGACACTTTATTTTCAAATCAGTTTCATTTTTGACCAACTCCTTGTAGATCTTAAAGCACTCAAATGCTTTAGATTTTTTCTTTAGGAAACTGACAGCTGTCATATTGGTATAGTAATCTATCATTAACATGAAATATAATTCTCCATCTAAGCCTTTTGTTATCACAAGACCACATAGATTAGTATGTATCAATTCCAATGGATGTGATGCAAAGTGTTCTTTTGTTTTAAATTGGACTTTTGTCTCTTGCCGTGCTGACAAGCCTCACATAGTGTGTTGGAGGGTTTTGAGATTTTCGGTATTTCTCGTACTGCTCCCTTTTTTCTTATCCTGGAAAGATTGTCAAAGTTTATGTGACCCATTCGTTTGTGCCATAACCAAATTTCATCTTATTTAGCTAGTGGACATGCTTTAGTTGCTTCATCCAGAACATATATGTCATTTGGAGCTCGACTTGCTGTAGCCACAATTTTACCATACCTATCGTTCCTGATTTCACATTTTGTGGAGTTGAATAGAATTGTGTGTCCTTGATCACGCATTTTTCCAACACTGATCAGATTGTGATTCATGTTTTCAACTAATAGAATATTCTTGGTTGTAACATATTTACTTCCGAGAGTGATGGTACCTGATCCTATAACATTTGAAGATCCATCATTTCCAAAGGATATAGTTCCATCCTTATTCTCTTTCAGAGATGCAAATTTCCTTCTATCTCCAATCATATGTGTTGAGCAACCGCTGTAAACATACCACACATCTTTTTTGTTTTGAGCCTTGAGAGCGAGAGCACAATTATCAGTCTTCTTCTTCTTCCATGTTCGTTCATTCTGTGGCTTTGAAGATTCTTCTGGAGGATTTTCATACTGCAGTCTCTAGCTATGTGTCCAAAGTTCTGACATTTGTAACATTCCATATTATTTCTGAAATGTTCAAATCTATTGATGTTTCGTTGAGCCCTGGGAGGTTCATATTTGAAGGATCTCCTGGAATTGTATTGTTTCCTAGGGTACGTGTATATTTCTATAGCTTTTGCTGGGACCACCACATGAATAACAGCTGAAAATATCTTGGTACCTGGATGGAAATCTTTGTCGAGGAATTGTCTTCCAAGGATGTGCTTGCAAATATTTTCTAATGAAGTCTACATGCATGTCAGATCTCATAGGTTCATTGTATTTTTATGTAGAAGGTCCTACTTCTTCTTCTTTGTAACCGAGGCCAGTTATGTCGTTGTAAGATCGTTGATTGTTGATGATTTCTTCCGATGCCCTTGAGCTGCTGGCATAATTTTGGACAATTTTTCCCTTCTTCACTTCCTTACGCAGCGAGACTACTTCAGCTTCTAATGCTTCCCTTTCTTGGTTTCTTTCTTCCATCTTCTTTTGAAGTGACTCTTCAATACATTTGTGTTGTTCAACTTCAATTTTGAGACCTTGAACTTGTTCTTCAAGAGTATTGGAACGAATTTTCTCAGCCTTGAGCTCTATTATAAGCCTGATTGGCTTCTTAGAAAATTATTCTATGGTCAATCCTTCTTCTTCATTGTTTGATAACCCTTGTTTATTGTGCTTGGACATAAACAATACTCTCTCATTGGCTTCTTCTTCACTATTACTGTCTTCATCGGATGATGAGCTATCTTCTTTAGAGAGAAAGTTCCTTTTGGATCCTTTCCTTTTTTCTTTCTTGTTGAATTTCTTAAAGCCTTTCTTTTCTTTTGAGTTTCCATCACTTTTGTTCGGACATTTTGCTACGAAATTCCCAACCTCACCACAACCGAAAGATATCAATGGAAGTTTATCTTTGAATTTTCCCTTACCAATTTTTATTTTTCTCGTAAAGTAAGAATATTATTCATGTGAAATACCTTCTCCATAATCTCCCTTTTCTTCAGACTTGCAGGTGCATGTGATTTCAATTGAAGGTTGTTTGTCCTTATTAGTTTTCTGAGATGCAATGAACGCAGTTTCTAGATGCGAAGTACCCTCTTCTTCATCAAGTCTCATTTCATATGCTATGAGAACTCCATGTAATTCCTCTTTGATGAGTTTGTCTAGATTTTCACTGTATTCTAAGACCGATACCTTTGGGTTGAATCTCCCTGGTAATTTTCTAATAATCTTTCGTATAATAGTCTTCTTGTCAACTGGATCTCCCAATCCTTCCACAGTACTGGTTATTTCATCAATGTATTGGAAGTATGCAAAAATGTTGCAATCTTCTTTCATTCTGAGTTGCTCAAATTTTTCTCTATAGATTTGAAGCTTTGCTTCTTTGACATTTGAGTCACCTGCATATATATTCTCAAGCTTGTCCCATACACTTTTGGCGGTTTTACAACCCAACACCTTATGATAAGTAGATTCAATAATTCCAGTGATAATAATATTATTTTTTTTTGCATCATTTACCAAATTATTCTTACCTTGTTCATCTGCGGTTGATGTAAATCCATTTTGAACAGTGTCCCATACTTTGTAACCTTTCACCAAGAGATAAACCTCCATTCTTCCTTTCCAGAGTGCATAATTATTTTCATTGAACATAGGTACACCATTCTTGGTACAACTCCTTCTAGTTTTTAAACTATTATTGAAGGAACCAAGCTGTTATACCAATTATTGGAAATATCGAGAGTGGGGTTGAATCGGTATTTATTTCAATTAGAGCATTAGTTAATGTTCAATTATTATCATCGTTTGTACAATGATACCTTTACAGTGACTGTATGGAGTGCTGCCCACTTGAAGACTTCATGTGATGAATTTATTGCTGCTATTTTGCGCCTTGGTTGCTGCTCTTGTCGTGCTACCCTCTACTGCACCTTGCTGTGCTTTTTTTCCCTAGAAAGTCTAGTCCTTTGCAGCCCTTGACAACACATTATCTAGATTTTTCTTGCCTTCTAGGAGCTCGATATTGAATCTGGTGTATCTCTGTTATTTTTGATCCCTAATATGCGATTTTTGGTCCTGTAGTAGTCCTCCAAGTCATTTTTCCAATTCCATAGGTCTGAACCAATTTGGAGTCTTCAAGGAAGAGTTATGCCCAATCTCTCACAATACCCTAATTATGAACTGTTTCAGTAGAGAAAATTTGTACGGTGTGCCACGTGTCACTGTTTCTTCATTCGGCTCAAAGAGAGTAAACTATAGTCCATGTAATATTTTGCACTTTTTACGGAATTCAAATCCAATACTCAAAGAGAGAGTTATGACGATTTTTCTAAGGTCACTTCTTTGAGATGAATTTCAGGAGCCTGCAAAAACAATGACGTCCATAGATAATATCTCCGAAACTATTATGCACCTTGATTTGAAATTTTTACAGGAGCTTCCTCAGGATTTTGGCTTTGCCTCATATTTATTTCAGCTTCTGAACCTTCGTAGAAAAAAATTTAGAGTGAAAATTCCACGATGACCTGTTTCAGATGGCGAAATCCCTTGCATAAGGAGGATATGAGGATCACAATTTATATAAATGCTTAGGTTGAGAGGGCTTCAACAAGTGAACACGGGAGGGATTTTAGGAGCTTGAAAAATATTAATTATTGCTTTTCAATGACCCATGCCGCAACCCTATGGGGTTTTAGACCACTAACTGGGGGTATAAACATCAAACATGAATATCTCTCAAAACGTGAAGAATTACGTGGCGTGCGATATATCAACGGAAACATTTCGATAAGTAGAAACCATCAAAAGAATTCTTGACCTAGAGTATATTAATTTGGTAGGTAAAAATTACCATGAAATATTGGGGTAGCCCCTGGTGCTGCGTGGGTTGACATCAATGACAACTGCTGATCAATAGGAGTATGGATTTACAATTTAGAAAATGATCATTCAGAAGGACATACTTACAAATTAAATTTCAAATGCACTAACAACATGGTAGAATATGAAGCATTGGTGCTAAGCCTTCAAATCGTAAGAAAACTTGGGGCTAAAAGAGTTTCCATCATGGGAGACTCGGAACTCATTATAATACAAGTCAAGGGACGATACATTACTAATAAACCTAAACTTAGGTGTTACAGAGAAACCATCCTAGACTTGATAAGATGTTTCCATGAGATCAACTTTGTTGTCATTCCAAGAAAGCAGAATATGCAAGCACATAGCCTGGCCACTTTTTTGAGCACATGCAAGTTACCCTTTCAGCCAAATCATCATTACATGGCTGAGGTAAGACATAGACCAACTATACATGATAATTTAAAGTATTGGCAAATATTTTCACAAGAAAATCAAATTCTTGATTTTATGGTTTCTGAAGGAGAATTTCAAAATGGTAATATAGACACTGACTGTATACCATAAATAATGAAATAGATGTAAATGATGTAAATAATATAGAACCAACTAGATTCACTAAACTCGAAATAGAACAATTAGAAACAGTAGAAATTGAGGAATCAATCAATGATGAATCAGAAGTTTTAAATCTCAAAAACAACATTTTTCCTAAGGGATTAGCCCCACTAGAAGACCTATTTGACTCCAATGATGTAGCTAGAAACCTAAAATGGAGCCTCTAAGGTTAGATATAGAGGAATGCAACATAGGAACAAAGGAAAATCCCAAGCTTATCAAGATATCTACGACATTACCTCCAGCTGAAAAGTTGAAGTACATTAGCTTATTTAAAGAGTTCCAAGACATCTTTGTCTAGAATTATGAAGACCTCAAGTCTTATGATACCAGCATTATCAAGCATAAGATACCAACTAAAGAAAATCATAAGCCATTTAAACAAAATCTAAGGAGAATTAACCTTGTTCTTATGCCATTAATAGAAAAAGAAGTTAAAAGAATGTTCGATGCTCAAATCATAGCACCCATCAGATATTCTAATTGGGTCTCTAATTTAGTTCCCACTAGAAATAAAACAGGAGAAATTGGACTTTGTGTTGATTTCATAAACTTGACCAAAGTACCACTGAAGGATAATTATCCCCTCCCTAAAATTAACCACATTCTCCAGTGGGTAGCAGGTGTAATATTCCCAAATGGGAAAAGCAGGATTATAGTGCATAAACAAGGAAATGGCAGTGAATAAACCAATACAACATTACATGAGACAAATGTAAAACCATTTAATTAAACATGTCATCAAATAATAGGCACAATATCTTGAGGATCTGTTCACTCAAGCAATACAAAACAAGCCTCAAATAGGAAAATATGCTAATACATGAGAAACACTGCCATACAAGTGCCATGAGCCACGATAATACATTTTTAGGGCATAAAATGCTACAGAAATGATATAAAATTGTATATCTACTATTATATAGCTCAAAAGGTGTCGGGGCTATAGATCTATGCTCCCAAACACATTTCCAAGACAACCCAGGAAGGGTTTCCTAAAATACCCAAAATACCAAAATGTTGGAATACAGCCCTAGGGCTGAATAGCGGCTTCAACTAAATAGCTGGATGGAGGTGGATGAACTAATAAATAAATGAATAGAACTCCTCTGAAAAAGTCTTCAAATGAAAGGATGATCCTAACACTGAAGATCTCACCCTCCAAATCAGGCACTGAAACCTCGACTGCAAGTGCTCAATAGAATAACACAGTGAAAGAGGGAATCTACTCTGAAGATGATGGGGATAGGTTGGCTTGGTGCCAAGATGTGAAATAAATATCAAGAACCTCCTTTTATGATCTCCTAAGGAGAATAATGCTTCCTCCCCTGAAAAACTGGCTCAAAAAGTGGGTTTCTCAACCCTCCACTGCAACACCTTGCAACACAACACAAATCTTAATAGACACTGCGTTGTAGCTAAATACTGAAGCTTGGATAGAATGTCACAGTGTGGAAATGATAGTACAATAATATTCCTAGAGGCTACCTCAAGGGAAGAGGTGGGATTCCTGCTCGGGAACACCCTGTGCTAAACATCACAACAATCTCAGCTAAACAGCTAGAGAGAGCAAGAAAGTCATACGAACCACAAAAATCAATAATCAATAACATATCCATCTAGGGCTGCCTTTCCCTCCTTATAAGCAATGTGAGCCTTCTAACCTTGGTTCCCACTCATTACATTCACTACTATCATGGAGAATTTCTCCCATTCACATTGCACTGTCTCTCATTGATGGTCCACTCTCTCCATACTAGCGTTGTTGATTTGGTCAAACTTGACCTTGTCCACATGCATTAGCCCTTGTTCACACATGAGGGTGCTTTATCCAGCTATGAAGATGATCCCTTTTCACATTAAGAGGGATTTTATTCCTAATAAAGATATTTATGGGTCTCCCTACCTATTTATTCATCTATCTAAATGACAAGAGAAAAAATTAATATTCCAATTAGCTGCATGCTAATTTAGGAATATTACAGTCCTCCCCTCCCAAATGTTGCTTGTCCTCAAGCAACTGCAAGGATAGAACTGAAGATACTCTTCTCCTCCTCTTGTAGTAGCCTCATATAATAAGCTCCTCCAATGATCAATATGTTGTCTCATCAATAAATCTCCAAGTTGATCCTCCCAAGTATGCAAGTTAGATTTTGGTTACAATCCCAAATAGCTATCATCATGAAAAAGTGAAACACCCATGGAGGCAACAATATGCTATCTAGAGGCCTTCTTGAGGCATGGAATCTGAAATATAGTGGTAGCCATCATTCCCATGTAAATTTCCCAACCACAAGCTATCATCCATCCAAAATGAGTCACCCTCCAACATGGAAACTCATGAAAAAAATATTACACCTTAGGCTCCTGCAAAGTAGGTGGGCTGCATAGCTGAACATGATGAATCATATTTTCCATCCCACATTGCCACTCTCTCCACTTATGATAAGTGTAGAGATGATGCTGAATTTGGGCTGCAATAATGTTGCCTTCATGAATAAAAAAGGAAGTTGGATCCTCAAAGACCCACTCTTTCGTTCTTGCCCAGACCATTCCATATAAAGTGAATATGACATTATTATCATATGGGATCAAAATGAGAAAGGTACTGAAGGTATCATGTAGTTTTGGAAGGTACCAACAGTCTCCCAAGTGGCTACAACGTAGTTTTACTAACTGTAGTTTCAGAACATGATGTGACAGGTTGTCTCCCAACAAATTGCTAGTTGTGCATGTCATCTCATCTACTGGTAAATAGAAAATGTGATTATCTATCAAATGAGCATACAAATAATAGTACAATACTTACCCAAATTCATACAAGAGATGGCTATTCCCATCACTAATGTTGGTCCTAAAATGACCATGAAGCCCAAATAGAGGCTTGCCCTCTTGTGGAGAAGTGCACTGTATAGAGATGGTAAGAGAATGCAAATACTATGTTAGATAATAAATAATAAGATCCAATTTACTGAGAGTAGGTTGATAATAAGATCCATGACTGAGCCCTCCATAGTGGTATGGCATATCTCCATGAAAAGGAATGAACCATGTGCTGCATGTAGAACCTTCTTCTTATGCCTGGAGATCCAAGTCAAGAAGATCATATCATAGTAATATATGTCTCCCTCCACTACTCCAACATTCTCATCTCCTACTTTTTCATCAAGTGCATGATATGTGAAGTGATCCTAGGAACACTCCATCAAAAAACCCAAGCTCCCAAGTGACAACATTGTTGGCCTTGTAATAAGGCTCCTATCATCTCATAGGCCCATTCTTTGACATGCCAAATGCCAAAGTAATCTTTCATAATGCTGCTATATGTGGGAGATTCCTTCCAAGGTGAAAACACCTCTTGATCCTCAAAAACTAAGGAGTAGCTCCTTTGCACCATGTTTGTGCCACCATCATCTACTCCTGCAACATCATGAAAAGTATGGGAGAAAATCAGCCCACTCTCCCAAGAAAAACCAAAGCAACAATAGCTCTTTATGCCTCCCCACATCTTCATTATATAGAACATGGAGTGAAAATATGATGATTGACAAAAATATTGTCACATCACCCCACTACTACCAAACTCCTTTATACCATATAATGCAAATTTCATGCCAAATCCCAGCTACTAACACACCCTAAAATATATGATATGCTACATGATGGCCAAACTCTTTCAAGAGTAGCCAGTGCAGCCATGCCTCTTGCTACCCTGTGTCATAGATATGCAAGTGGATCACCATCCTCATACTCACCATCCACACCCTCTCATCCAAACGTGGGTGCCTCCTTCCATGCTCAACATTGGTATACCTCCAATGGAGAATACCATCCTCCCAAATTAGATTTCTATCTTTGCATTTCATGGGGTGTTGAAATACAATCTCCTGGAGATACCGAAATGAAGACCAGTCATCATTGACCAAGTTGACACCATAAGGATCCAAATAAGATGTAGGAAAAAAATTCTCATTAAGATGTGAACTGCTCATCAAGAAGTATCCATCATAATAATGGAAGATGTCACCCATCATAAGATGTCCTCCATCAACCATTTGCCTATCCACTGCTACACAAGTGTTTTGGTCATCAGAATGTCTCAATATTAGTTGGGCCCCCAAATCATCACTTCTGCTCAATGATAGCACTACTGATTTCCATGATGATGCATATGTTGTCTCATGCTCATGCTCAATGCTGAACATATAGTTTTGCATTGGATTGTTTAGGAAAATACTCATCCTATCCTCCAAAAATCTACACTCCAACCCCAAGAGTTGTGTGAAGCTCAACAATGACATACCAGGATGAATGTATATTTCCTTCTTGATTCTATCAAGGGTCCTCTCCACAGTGATAGTCTACTGCTCCAAATAAATAGTGTGTTTTGATCCTAGGTCATGCAATGGCATGTCCCCACAACCTTCCATATGATGTTCTGAAATAATTGAAAGTGGAAAAATTTGCATACCTTGGTTTTGCTTGGGAACATATTATATTGCTACAAGGGTTCCTCCCACCGGTGTGATGACTTCCCCAACTATTGATGATGATGGTTGCTCCTCCATGGCTGCACTAGCACTGGTATAAGTCTCTTCCTCCTCATGCATCTCCATAATAGTGCATGGGACTCTAAATGTCAAGAGATCAAGACCACTTTGCAAAGGTGCAAGTGTTCTTTCTCCTGATGCAAGTGTTCCTGCAACAAGTGGTGGTGGAAGTTCCTTCTCCTCTGATCTCTTCTTGCCAAACTTCTTGATCAACCTTTGAGTAAAATATGCATATGAAGTCACTTTTGCATGACTTAGATGGCTGAACCACCAAATGTTTGCTTCACCCTTAAGGTGCAGTGCTGTAATCTCAACATCTTCTCTCTCTACTACTAGATGTAGCAGAAAAAATGCATCCAACTTCATTCCCCTAGCCCTTGATGTGCATGTAGATAATAGAAATATATTGTTGCAAGGTCTCATTTCTTCTTTGAGTTGAATGAACCAAGGGAGAGTCAAATTATCCTTGAAAGCTGTAGGCTGAGACTTATATTCTGCAACATACTCACTTAGAATCTCATGATATAATTTCCGTCCATCTCCATGCCTTTTGTCTTATTTTTCAAGAGAAAAGGACATAGTGTATTTCTTTGTAGCTTTATGAAATACTGGTTCTTTCTCCTGCTGATAGGAAGTACATAGACCATCCTCATCTTGAAATCCTAATGAGGTCTCACTTTTTCTCTCCATTTTTCTTTGCTTGACCTCCTTGGTGAGGTCCTTCTTAGATCTGAAAAGAGATGAGATAAAAATCATTCCTTCCATTATTATGATCTCTTTCTCCTTCTTCTTATTCTCCTGATAACATAATGGCTGAGATACATAGGCTGAGCCAAGATTATGCTCTGATACCACTATAATCTTCCCAAATGGAAAAAGCAGGAATATAGTGCATAAACAAGGAAATAACAGTGAATAAATCAATACACCATTACATGAGACAAACGTACAACCATATTATTAAACATGTCAGAAAATAATAGGCACAATATCTTGAGGATCAAGTCACTCAAGCTATAGAAAACAAACCTCCAATAGGAAAATATGATAATACATGAGAAACATTGCCATACAAGTGCCATGAGCCATGACAACGTAGTTTTAGGGCATAAACTGCTACAAAAATGATATAACAATGTATATATTCTATTATATAGCTCAAAAGGTGTCGGGGCTATAGGTCTATGCTCCTAAACACATTTCCAAGACAACCCAAGAAGGGTTTCCCGAAATATCCAAAATACCAAAATGTTGGAATGCAGCCCTAGGGCTGAATAGCAGCTGCAACTGAACAACTAGATGGAGGTGGCTGAATTGATAAATAAATGAATACAACTCCTCCAACAAAGTCTTCAACTAAAAGGTTGATCCTAACACTGAAGATCTCACACTCCAAATCAAGCACTGAAACCTCCACTACATGTGCTCAATATAATAACGCAGTAAAAGAGGGAATCTGCATTGTAGATGATGGGGTGTAATGTTCCCAAATTTGCACATAGCAATTTGGAACCTTAGATTTTGCTACTTTCACTTAGAAGAGGAATAAATGGGTAAGGAGGTCCATGAATAATAAAATTATGAATAAATTCCACCTTAGTAAGGAAGGAAATCATCTTAGGAGCTGGTTTTACACTTCCAAGTGTGAACAAGGACAAATTGGATGAGGACATAGCCAAGTTTGACTAGGTCAACATGCATTCTTAAGGAGGAAGAAAACACTCAAGTAAACTAGCTCAATGTGAACAAGGATAAGCCTAAACACATATATGAGAACCAGATTGAAGATCCCTTGGTGTGAATAGAGGCATTGTAGGTGGATTGGTTATAGTTGACCAAGTCAATAACACTGTCACAAAGAGGAGGGAAGCTAGTTAGGGTAGCGCAGTTTTGAAAGAGGAAGCTTCATGAAGAAGTCACCTCAACATTGTGTGGGGTTTGGGGTGAGGAGGCTCACCAAAGATAAAAGGAGGGCATAGCATCAAAGGATATTCATTCATGTATTTAGATATTTTGGTCTAGAGACCAATTGCATACTTCAGCTATTTATCCGGAGTTGTGGCACTGCTTAGTGCAAGGAATTCCTGTGCAGGAATTCCATCCTCTCTTGAGATCAAATTGCTTAAGGGATCAAAGGGGAGTGATTTTAGCTTCATTTCAGTATTTTTCTTGAGGCCATTCCTTCACATTCAGCCACAGTACAGTCTACTTCAGATAACTGCGTCCTTGATGCAGGGGCAACAGCAACAGTGTTGCACCCTTTGATTTTGTGCTCATCTTATAAGAGGAGGTGCTTATTTCCCTCTAGGAGTTTTTTAGAGAGGCCTTTGGCCATATTTACTGTATTATTCAGCTCTAATATGTTATATTCAATCATTTTTAATGCATAGTTGCTATATATTGTGTTATTTTCTGCAATCCTACCTTTTGTACATGTATATTGTCGGAAACCCTTGTCTGGTGTCTTTTTCTTGATGTAAAAGAGGTTAAACCTCCATTTCTATGTTATTTGAATAACATAAGCTTCATATCAGACTTATTCCTTAATTTTATATAGAAACCCTCCTAGGAATTACGCTCTCACAATATTCAAAAATTTCTGTTTAGCAAAGTCATGGGAAATCAAGGTTTTCTAGCCTAGTCGGGAAAGGAGGAGTTGTTTAACATAGCTAGAAGCATTATTTTGAGCTCACATTTGGAGCGTAGGTCCCTCATGACCTAAGCTATCATATCCAACCATTTTCCCTACTTATTTTTACGCTAATTTCTGAAAACAACCCTTTGAGGGAATAAAATACCCTTTTTCCCCACTCTCCAGATCATGAAACGAAGTACAAGTTGTTGCTGTAGATAAAAATTATGTCTATGTGTTTATTATGTATATTTTAAGCTTATTCATCATAACAGGACTATTATACAGCTTATTCATTGCAGAGTTCCAGTTTTATGCCCCGTATTGCTGCATTTCCCCACTAGGGAAGGAGAATATAGGCCTAACTCTTGCTGAGTTTCTTTCATCTAATGGGTTGATGTTATTTTAAATATATTGAGCTTCTCTTCATTTCCATGCTCATGGTTTTCTGAAGCTCCACATTGGTAATAATTCAGATTATTCCCAATAGTGTAGCTATTCCTAAGTTGGGAATATTATAGTGGTATCAGAGCCGCCATCTTGGCTCAGCCTATGGATCTCAGATCCACTTAGAAGATAATAAGGAGAGGAGAACATAATTATGGAGAGGATGATCTTACTCTCATCCATTTTTAGATCCAATAAGAAAGAAGTGGAGAAGTGCATTGAAACTCCAAAAGGGTTTCAAGGAGGAGATAGTTGCAGTGAGACCTCTGGAAGGTTTCAAGAAACAGAAGAAGATGCATGCACTTCCTATTCCCATAGAGGAATTGAAGATAAAAGATACCACTTAGAGCATGAAATCCTAAGTGGATATTTAGAAAAATACAAGTGCCAACCTAGGGCTATCATAGAAACCCTAGATTTTCCGTATTTTATTCAATTGATAGAAGAGAAAAGACCTTGCAGCAAAGGAGAGATTAGAGGCAATAGGTTCCTATTGTCTAAATTTTATGGGTCAGCTACAACAAGAGCTTGGGCAAGAAATCTTGAGGAATTCTTCCTACTTCATCTAGTGGAAGAGATGCAGGCAGCAGAAGTTGCAGCGCTGCACCTGGAGGGTGAAGCCAATGCTTGGTGGTGCAGTCACTTAAGCCACACTAGAGTGACTTATTTATCTGAGTTTACTCAAGAGCTTATTAGGACCTTTGATGGAGGGAGATCAGAGGAGAGTAGACCCACACCACCATGGGAGGAGGCAAGCACTAGCGCTTCCTTCGCCTTGAGAGAGCAGCCTTCTACACCAGCAGTTGGATCAGCCAACACATTGAAGAAAGGACCTCTTGCAGCCATAGAAGATGTCCCAAGGGCTTCGAAAGGTATGCATAAGTTTCCATGTCTTAAAATTTCAGAAAATTTTATGGAAAGGGTTGGATATTTGTTTGCATATGGCCCAAGATCAAATGATATTGCTGAGATAGAGCAGCAGGATTGCATTGCGCTGTGCAAGCTTGAAGGGTTCAAGGGAGATTTGAACTCTCAACCTCTTGTATCACTGATGAGTTACACACAACCCTTGAGGTTGGAGTGTGAATTCTTGGAGGTTGGAGTGAACTTGGCTCCAAGCAAATTCATGCAGAACCACTTGTTCATCTAGGAGTTGACACATGAGATAGCCAAAACACCCTGGAGGAGGGTTATAGCACTTTCAAGAGGTAGAAGCAAGGAGGCTTTGCTTTCAGCCCATTTTGATCCTTATGGGTCCAAGATAATCATTGATGAGAGACCTTTTCTTAGATATCTCCGAGGAGTTTCATTTTAGGCTCTTATGAAATGCAAGAAGAAAGATCTTATATGGGAGGATGGTAGACCTCATTGGAGGAATGCCAAGATGGGGAAAGCTAGGTGGCATCCACATGGATTTGAGTGGTTTTGGATGAGAGGAAAGAGATTGGTAAACCTCTTGCAAGTCAATGACACCGGGAAGCAGAAGGCAAATTTGCGTTGGCTACTCTTGAGAGAGTTTGGCCATCATGAGACATATCCTTCTTCCAAGGGTATGTAGGAAGAGAGTACTTGGCAGGGTACTTACATCATGAGACATCAAGGAGCGTGGATGCATGATGGTGATGTGATCATTATGTTTTCACCACATGGGTTGCATGATGGAGGTATGTTGGGGCAGCAAAGGCATTTGTTGCTTTGGAGGATTGGGAGAGAGCAAGGACAGAGTTGCTCTCACATTTTGCATGATGTTGCAATGAGAGGAGGTGGAAACATTATGAGAGGAGTATTTGACATTGAATATGTCAGAGATTGGATTTATGAGTTGGCAGGAGCCTATTTTCATAGGCCAACAGCGCTGTCCCTTTGGAGCATGAGCTTGTTGATGGAGTGTTCCCAGGATCACTTCATATTTGATGCATGGCATAAAGGAGCTGAGATTTGTAGAGTGATGAATGGACTCATTGGTTATTGTGGTATGTTCTCCTTGACTTGGATTTCCAAGCATGAGGAGGAGGATTTTCATGCAGCATGTGGTTCATTCCTCTTTGGATGGGTATGCCATACCACTATGGAGGATTCATTTATGGATCTTGTCACCATATTGCTTCCATAACATGGTAAGAATTATGTTTATGCATTTGTTGATTGTTCAATACAATATTTGCATGCTCTTACCTTTTAATTGTAGTGTGTTTCTCTACAAAGGGGCAAGTTTTTCTTTAGGCTCCATGGTCTATTTTTGGCTAGCTATCATGATGGAGACAACCATCTACCGTATGATCAAGGGCAAGTATGTGGTTACTTCTTGTGTGCTCAATTGACATATTCATCCATCTACTATTTACTAGTGGGTGTGATGACTTATACAACAAGCCATTTGTCAAGAGACAACTTGCCATACCATTGTCTGAAGCTACAGTGGGGAAGACTGCACTGTGACCACTTGGGAGACTGTTGGAGCATGATTGGAGGAGGGAGACATGGAGTGGATGTGTTCTATGGGGAGGAGGATTCCCTCACTTTCTGCATTACATGTTCTAAGGGGAGCATGGGGAGAGACATGGCCTCTACAACCAAGTATTTTTTTATGTATGAGGAGGGCCATGAGATGGATGAGATGCTTTATGCTAATGATTTCTTATCCATCATGTATGAGATGGTTTGGGCCAGCTTTATTAGCAGCGCTGGGAGAGGGACCTTTGGAGGTCTAGCTTCCTTCTTTCCATTGGAGGGAAACAATATTGCAACCCAAGATCAGAAAATTCTCTACACTTATCTTAATTGGAGAGGAATACAGCGTGGGGTAGGCTCTCTTGTCTACCATATTCATATTTTCAGCCCACCTATTCTACATGAGCTCAAGGTGGAAGAGATCCTTCAAGAGTTTCCAATTTGGAGGGTGACTCATTTTGTTTGGTTGATAGCTTGGGGGGAAGAGATTCAAAGGGGGGTGATGAATCCTAATTCATATCAGCCCTCATGTTTCAATAGAACCTTCAAACAACCCATTTTTGCTTCCATAGATGTTTCACTGTCACATAATGTCGGCTATTTAGATAGCTTACACACTTGGGAGGAGCAATTTGGAGATATATTGATGATACAGCACCTTGATCCTTGGAGAATTGCATCATATGAGGTTGCTACATGGGAGGAGAGGATACTCTTCAGTCTTATCCTTGCAGTTGCTTGAGGACAAGCAACATTTGGGAGGGGAGGACTGTAATGTTCCCAAATTTGCACATAGCAATTTGGAACATTAGATTTGGCTACTTTCACTTAGAAGAGGAGTAAATGGGTAAGGAGGCCCATGAATAATAAAATTATGAATAAATTCCACCTTATTAAGGAAGGAAATCATCTTAGGAGATGGTTTTACACTTCCAATTGTGAACAAGGACAAATTGGATGAGGACATAGCCAAGTTTGACTAGGTCAACATGCATTCTTGAGGAGGAAGAAAACACTCAAGTAAACTAGCTCAATGTGAACAAGGATCAACCTAAACACATATATGAGAACCATATTGAAGATACCTCGGTGTGAACAGAGGCATTGCAGGTGGATTGGTCATAATTGACCAAGTCAACAACATTGTCACAAAGAGGAGGGAAGCTAGCTAGGGCAGCGTAGTTTTGAAAGAGGAAGCTTCATGAAGAAGTCACCTCAACATTTTGTGGGGTCTAGGGTGAGGAGGCTCACCAAATATAAAAGGAGGGCATAGCATCAAAGGAGATTCATTAATGTATTCAAATATTTTTGTCTAGAGACCAATTTCATACTTCAGCTGTTTAGTTGGAGTTACTACACTGCTTAGTGCAAGGAATACCTATGCAGGAATTCCATCCTCTCTTGAGATCAGCTTACTTAAGGGATCAAAGGGGAGTGATTTGAGCTTCATTTCAGTATTTTTCTTGAGGCCATTCCTTCACATTCATCCACAACGTAGTCTAATTCAGAGAACTGCATCCTTGATGCAGGGGCAGCAGCAACATTGTTGCACCCTTTGATTTTGTGCTCATCTTGTAAGAGGAGGTGCTTATTTCCCTCCAGGAGTTTGTTAGAGAGGCCTTTGGCCATATTTACTGTATTATTCAGCTCTGATATGTTATATTCAGTCATGTTTAATGTATAGTTGCTGTAGACTGCATTATTTTTTGCAGTCATACCTTTTGTACATGTATATTTCTGGAAACCCTTGCCAGGTGTCATTTTCTTGATGTAAAAGAGGTTAAACCTCAATATATATGTTATTTGAATAATATAAGATTCATATCAAAATTCTTCCATCATTTTATGTAGAAACCCTCCTGGGAATTATGCTCTCACAGTATTCAGAAATTTCTGTTTAGCAAAGTCATGGGAAATCAATGTTTTCTAGCTTAGTCGGGAAAGGAGGAGCTATTTAACATAGATAGAAGCTTTATTTTGAGCTGAAATTTAGAGCGTAGGTCCCTCATGACCTAAGCTATCATATCCATCCATTTCCCTTGCTTATTTGTATGCTTATTTCTGAAAAAAAACCTTTTTAGGGCATAAAATACCCTTTTTCCCCACTCTACAGATCATGAAACGAAGTACAAGTTTTTGCTGTAGATAAAAATTATGTATATGTGTTTATTATGTATATTTTAAGCTTATTCATCATAACATGACCGTTATACAACTTATTCATGGCAGAGTTCCAGTTTTATGTCCTGTATTGTTGCATTTCCCCACCCGGGAAGGAGAATATAGGCCTAACTCTTGCTGAGGTTCTTTCATCTGCTGGGTTGATGTTATTTTACATCTATTGAGCTGCTCTTCATTGCCATGCTCATGGTTTTCTGAAGCTCCACATTGGTAATAATTCAGATTATTCCCAATAGTGTAGTTGTTCCCAAGTTGGGAACATTACATGGGGATAGGTTGGCCTAGTGCCAAGATGTGAAATAAAGCCCAAGAACCTCCTTTTCTGATCTCCCAATGAGAATAATGCTTCCTCCCCTAAAAAACTAGCTCAGAAAGTGGGTTTCTCAACCCTCCACTACAACACCCTGCAACACAACACAAATCTGAACAGACAATGCAATGTAGCTGAAGACTAAAGCTTGGCCAGAATGCCGGAGTGTGGAAATGATAGTAAAATACTCTTCCTAGAGGCTACGTCAAGGGAAGAGGTGGGACTCCCACTCAGGAACACCCCGTGCTACACTGCACATAAATATTAGCTAAACCGCTGGAGAGAGAAATAAGTCATACATACCATAAAATCAATAATCAATAACATATCCAACTATGGTTGCCTTTCCCTCCTTATAAACAATGTGAGCATTCTCACCTTGGGTCCCACTCATTAAAGTCACTACTATCATGGAGACTTTCTCCCATTCACACTGCGCTTTCTCTCATTGATGATCCACTCTCTCCATACCAGCGTTGTTGATTTGGTCAAACTTGACATTGTCCACATGCATTATCCCTTATTCACACATGAGGGTGCTTTATCCATCTATGAAGATGATCTCTTTTCACATTAAGATGGATTTTATTCCTACTAAAGAGATTTATGGGTCTCCCTACCCATTTATTCATCTATCTAAATGAAAAGAGAAAAAATTAATATTCCAATTAGCTGCATGCTAATCTAGGAATATTACAGTAGGGTCATCCAGAATTTCATTAATTGATGAATTTTCTAGATACAACCAAATCCTATTCCAACCTGAAGATCAAGCTAAGACTGCATTCACTACTCCCAAGGAAACTTTCATGTACTTGAAAATGCCTTTTGCACTGATGAATGCTGGAGAAACATTCCAAAGAGCCATGGACATAGCCTTTGCAAAGGAAATCCATGAATTTTTAGTCATTTACCTAGATGATATCACAGTGTTTTCCAAGTCAGATAATGAACATCTAGATCATCTAAGAAGAGTATTCATAAAATGCAGAAAGTTTGGCATATAAAATTGTAAAATCTCTTTCGGTAATCATCACACACAATGGAACATTGTCGACGCATTTCGAACTAACCAATGTGGTTCATCATCAGGACTAGGTGAGAGATCAGATCAGGACATTAAGTTTAAATAGATTTAGAGATGACTAAACTAGCCGTTAGGAAAACGGCTAGTTTGACCTTTTTTTTTAATTTAATAACGACTAGTTTCATTTTATTATTAAAATATTTTATTTTATTTATTCGATTACTTAGTAGATTAATTAACTTATTAATTAATTATTTAATATATATATATATATATATATATATATATATACATTTCTTATTTTATTTAGTTGATTTAATTATTTAATTATTAATGTTCGAGGTCCAACTAAAAAATATAACCAATGACCAAAATAAATAAATAAATAACAAATAATAATAAAAATAAAATAAAATAAAATAAAATAAATAAAAACAAACAAATAAATAAAGGAACAATAAGCAAGGCAGAAATATAAGGCAATCAAGAATATAAGGCAGGTATCCAACATCTACTGATGTTCCATCCATCATCTCTATTGAGATTAACGAGTCTTTTTTCAATTTCTAAGGCCTCTCTTAACTTTCGATGATGGAAATGGTCAATCCTAGCAATGACCTTAGCCTCTTCGATGCAAATATGATGGTTAGTCTTCTCTGCATGTTCAGCTAGGGTAGACGAGCGGGATCTTCCATGTTTAATTTCAGCAGCATGCTCACAGATCCTTTGATTTATAGACCGACCAGTTTCACCAATGTAAGGAGTCCCACAAGAACAAGGAATGATGTATACACCTTTCCCATCCCTAGGGTCAATAAGATATTTAACTGATTTGAGAGAGCTGTGAATCATGTTAAGGGGCTTGAACGACGAAGACACCTTATGCTTCCTAAGGACCCTAGCAATTTTATCTGCGGTTCCCTGAATGAACGGAAGACGCACACTACAGGACCATTGACTAGGGTCTTTATTATTTTTAATTAGATGACCTTTTTCTGCTTTAAGGAAAGCTTTAAGGCCTTGCGACCTACTATAACCATTTTTACAAAAGAAACTTAACGTATGGGACTTTTCCCCTTCAAGGTGAGACTCATCAGAGATCCTTAAGGCCCTCGTGGCTAAGTTGTTTAGGAAACCTTATTTTTGAGTAGGGAAATGGTGCAAACTAGAGTGAAGATATTTCTTAGTATGAGTTTTCTTTCGGAAAACTTGATGGGAGAAAGAACCATCATCCTTTCTAGAGATAAGAACATCAAGGAAAAGAAGGCTACCATCCACCTCATATTCCATGGTGAATTTTATGGAGCATGATTGATCATTAAGATGAAGGAAGAAAAGATATAACTTTTCTTTGCCATGAGGCCATACGACACAAGTATCATCTACAAACCTTTTTCAAAGCTTTGGATGGAAAAGAGCTGAGGCAAGACCCTTAGATTCAAAGTCCTCCATAAACAGATTAGCAACAATCGGGGAAAGGGGAGAACCCATTGCAACACCACATGTTTGCTCATAGAATTCACCTTCAAAACTGAAGAAAATTGAGGTTAAGCATAACCCGACTAAATGGGCCGTATCAAGATCAATAATGTGATTAATGACATCAATAGCCTCATTAATGGGGATATTGGTGTAAAGAGAAACAACATCAAAACTAACAAGCCTATCCTTCTGATCCATTTTAACATCCTTCAACTCATTAATGAAAGAAGAAGAATCTTTAACAAATGAGTTAGTACGACCTACGAGAGGCTTAAGCTTATGGGCGAAATACTTGGCGAGAAGATAAGTCGGACTGCCAATGGTATTAACAATGGGCCGAAGTGGGGCACCATCCTTATGGATTTTAGGAAGACCATAGATTCTTGGAGTAAGAGGGTTGATCTCAATCAACTTCTTACTCAGAGAACTCACCGAGATGCTTGATTTAATAGCATCGGTGATAGCTCTTGAGATCTTTTTTAAGGGATTTTTAGCAAGTTTCTTGTAACTCCCACTATTCTCCAAATGATCTAACATTTTCATCCTATAATCCTCTTTATTAAGGATGACAACTGCACCACCTTTGTCATCTTTAAGAACAACAATATCCTTATTATTATTTAAGTATTTTAGACCCTCAAACTCGGGCTTGCTCAAGTTGCTCTTAGGGGGCTTGGCTTTCTTGAAGATGACCGCACAATCTTTCCAATGATGTCCTTGGAGGAGTCTGACAAGCCTCTAATACCAAACTCTATGTCACAAATAATATCATGGATGGGAATTTTTCTAGGGGCTAAGGAAAAATTGAATCCTTTCTCTAAGAGAATATACACAGATGGGTCAATAGAAAAGCTGGAGAGATTGACAACTTTCTTACTAGATTTATTATTTATATTATTAATCTTATTAATGGTATTACTATTTTTATTATTAAGTTTCCTTTCATATTCATAATTACTACTATCCCTACTCTTGATAAAATCATTATTTTTGTTATTATAATCATGTTTAGTGATATTGCTATTTTTATTATTTTCCGTATTAACATTCCTACTAATATTATCTATAATATTATTATTCTCGTTATATTTCTTACCGGTTAAATATCCGATTGACACTAGGGATGGGAAAGGTGTATACATCATTCCTTGTTCTTGTGGGAATCCTTACATTAGTGAAACTGGTCAGTCTATAAATCGAAGGATGTGTGAGCATGCTATTGACATTAAACATGGAAGATCCCGCTCATCTACCCTATCTGAACATGCAGAGAAGACTAACCATCATATTTGCATCGAAGAGGCTAAGGTCATTGCTAGGATCGACCATTTCCATCATCAGACGTTAAGAGAGGCCTTAGAAATTGAAAAAATACCCGTTAATATCAATAGAGATGATGGCTGGAACATCAGCAGATGTTGGATACATGCCTTATATTTCTTCCCTGTTTATTGTTCCTTTACTTATTTATTTGTTTTTATTTATTTATTTATTTATTTTGGTCATTGGTTATTTTTTTAGTTGGACCTTGCACATTAATAATTAAATAATTAAATCAACTAAATAAAATAAAAAATGTATATCTATATATATATATATATATATATATATCTGTAAGTTAATTAATCTACTAAGTAATTGAATAAATACAATAAAATATTTTAATAATAAAATGAAACTAGCCATAATTAAATTAAAAAAAAAGGTCAAACTAGCCATTTTCCTAACGGCTAGTGTAGTCATCTGTACATCTATTTAAACTTAATGTCCTGATCTGATCTCTCTCCTAGTCCTGATGATGAAACACACTGGTTGTCTCGAAATGCGTCGACAATGTTCCATTGCATGCGATGATTACCGAAAGAGATTTTACAATTTTATATGATGGATCACAGAAGCATTGATTCTAAAAAGTTTGGCATATCCTTAAATCCAAAAAAGTCACTTTTTGGATTAGAAGACGGAAAAATTCTGGTACACATCATTTCAAAATAAGGAATTAGAATTGATCTAGCTAGAAGCAATCCTAAATATCAGTCATCCTAGAAACACTAGAGAATTACAAGCATTTTTAGGCAAAATAAATTTTCTTAGAAGATTCATACATAACATAGCAGAACTAATTAGAGATTTAAACATGTTAAAAAAGGATTCAATACTTAAGTGGACAGTAGAGGCTAAACAGTCTTTTGAATCAGTCAAAGAAGCCCTTACTAAAACACCTATCCTCATAAGTCCTAATTTTAACAGAGATTTCATATTTTTTTCGTTTTCTTCAGAGCACACCATTGCAGCAGTCTTGTTGCAAAAGAACGATGAGAGCCTTGAACAACCCATTTATTTCTTCAGTAAAACTTTTAGAGATGCAACGCTAAAGTATAATATCACGGAAAAGCAAGCTCTTTCCTTAGTAAAATCCATAAAATATTTTAGAGTATACATTCTATACTCTCACATAATAGCATATGTTCCAAACTCAATTGTAAAGGACATTCTAACTCAGAATGGGCCTGATGGAAAAAGAGGCAAATGATTTGCAACAATACTAGAATATGACATTGATATCAAGCCTACAAAATTAATTAAAGGCCAAGGTTTGGCCAAACTCATGGTTGAATCGAATTTTCAAGCCTTAGACATAAATTTAATTGCTACCATACATGATTAGGAAGAGATGGCGACTCTACAAATCAATGAAGCTTCATAGATTCACCCTGGTATGCAGACCTTACATTTGTTTTACTCAACCTATAAGCTCATCCTGGTTTATCTAGAACCAAAAGTAGATTCTTAAAAATGAAAGCAATGAAATATTGTATCTGAGATAATGTTTTATTTTGGAAAGATCATGGTGGTATCATGTTAAATTGTTTATTAAAAGATGAAGCTAACAAAGTCATGCAGGAATTTCATGCAGGAGACTGTGGAGGACACCTATATTGGAAAACAATTGCTAACAAAATTTTGAAGGCAGGTTTTTACTGGCCTATCCTCTTTGTAGATGTCCAAGATTATGTGAGCTCCTGTCACAAATGTCAAATATTTCAATGGAAGAAGAAACTCTTATCATTACCCCTCAAACCTATCTCAATAGAAATTCCATTTCAACAATGGGGTTTAGACTTCATTGCTGAAATTAACCCACCCTCCTCTGCCCAACATAAATGGATACTGACAACCACTGACTACTTTACCAAGTGGATAGAAGCCATCCCTTCTAGACAAGCCATAGACTCTGTCATTATTTCATTTCTTGAGAACAACATCCTTTCTAGATTTGGATTCCCACACAAGCTCATCATTGATAATGTTGCTGCCTTTAAATCCAAGAAAATGATATATTTTTGTAACCGATACCATATCACCCTAGGCCATTCCATTGCCTATTACCTTCAAGGTAATGGACTAGCAGAATCTTCAAACAAAAGCCTAGTCAACATCATCAAGAAGTTATTATAAGATAACAAGAAAACCTGGAATAAAAGGTTGGTGAATGCCCTATGGGAAGACAGACTAACTACTAAGAAATCTATTGGTATATATCCCTATCAATTGGTATATGGGATGGATGTTATATTTCCATCTTCATTGGGAGTACCAGTAATGAAGATGATTCAAGAGATACAAGTAGAACCAAATGAAATCCAAAGGAGGATAAACCAAACAATTCAATTACAGCAAACCAGGGAAGAAGTTTATATCAAAGCTCAAGTAATTCAAGACAAATTAAAGAAGATCTTTGATAAGAAAACTAAAGAATATGATTTCTTCATAGGTGATCAAGTACTAAAATGGGATTCTAGTAGGGAAGGCAAAGGAAAACATGGGAAATTTGACTTTCTCTAGAAAGGCCCATACATTATTTATGGTTACAGAGGCAACAATGCCGTTTTCTTGAAAGAATTGAATGGAAAAGACATACCAGGTGGACCATTCAGTGGTCGAATATTGAAGCACTATTTTTCACCAGATTAACCAGTAGTTCATTTTTTCTATTTTTCTCATTATAAATACCATAGAAAATTTTAGATTGGAGTGAATGATTATCTTGTAAATTTGAAGCTTGAAGAAGAAATCTTAAAGATTTAAAGGATATAACATCATATGTTTGAATAAGGGAGATCACATAAAGTAGTTCCAAGCAAAGGAAAGCCAAAGTTCCAAGGCCACTAATTAGAAATTTCTTGACATCTCACAAGGAGATGCTATCCCCAAGTGGAGCCACTTTTAGGGTCATATAAAAATAGGGATCATATTTTTGAATTGGCTATGTTAAGTCTTGTAATATTGTACATACTATTGCATTTCTGCAAATTTTTTCCATATTAAAAAATGAAAATAGGGTATGTCCTAAAAGAATAATCAAAGGACCAAAAGAAATAAAGATCAGAAAAAGATATGAAATATGAACCCCATAAAAAGAAGCAAAAATAAATTCTGAAAGTGTTGCACATTCAAATGCCACTACTCTTAGTTTACTTTACTTTTGCAAATAAATTGTGTGCAGCTTGTTCAAAATTCCACAATTCATGATGATCATGCAATCTAATCTTCATCATTCATGCATTTAAGTTTTATGTTATGATAGTTAGTGAATAAATATCTGACCAAACCATTTAATCTTGGTAGATCAGTAGTTAGGTAGAGAATAAAAATGAGCTCATAAGTTTAATCTGAGACATTAGAAGATATAAGGTTAGAAATAAGCTAGTTTTCTTATAAAAAGAAAATAAAAGGGTCAGCAAGCTCAAATGCACCCAATAAACGAAAGGAAAAATGTTAACATGAATAAAAGGGTAGGTAGAATACTTTTCAAAAGTTATATAAGCATCATTGTGCTTATCCATTATCAAAAATACCCTTCTAACCCCTTCCCATTGCTAAAATCCCTTTTCCTTCTTCATTTCCCCCTTATCTTAACCTTTTTCCCCTATTGGAAACCAATTTCCCCTTCCTAGTTCTAAAAAGCCTCATCCCCTCACCTTTTCCATTCCTAAAAAACTCAAAAAACATCTTTTTTAACCCCCTTAACCCTTTAAAAATCCCCTTACCCTTGTTAAACCCCTTTACCCCTTTAAAAAACTTTATGTTTTCATAAAAACACGAAAACCCACTTTTTCAATGTTTAAAAGCGCAAAAAGATTAAATGGCCCCACTTTCTTGAACCCCCCCCCGCTTAATATATTTCCAGGCCCATTTTGATTTAAAACCTCCACCTAATATATTTTCCCGACGCCACCTCTGTTGAAAACTCTTAACTCCGCCAACCATCCGATTAGTGCCAAGCAGATTGGACATCCCACAACCTTTTTTGGAACCCCTGATGTTCGATGTTTAAAACCAAGGGGGGGGGTACGAAATAGGTGGTTTTATCTGCCCGCTCCCCTACCACGCAGCATCACTATATGTTATCACACCCCCTCCTTCCCAAACCACTAAACCACCCCGCACCATGTGATAAACTGCCAAGTTTCAAAATTATAAAACCCCAATGTCTCATTCATTTCCCTATTTTTGTGAGCTTGCGAAAAACACTGAAATCACCATCGCCAACTAGATTGAAGCCCCTGCTACTACTTGGACCCCTCCCACAACCAAATCTTTAATATTCCAGGTAATTCTAATTCCTGCCTCCATCAGTTAAATGAAATTAATTAAAAAATGAATGAATCAATGGCTTCTAAAAACGTCAAAATCGTAAATACTTTGCAAACACCCTTGCTAGATATCGACCATACTCCTTTGGTTGATAAAGACTTTAAAATAGTAGACATTGTTACTGACAGAAATATCTTGGAGCTCCATTGATGGAGCCATGACAAGTTTTCTGATCAGGCAGATGATATACATATGTGGAACTCTAACCTGCCAAAATACACATTTCCACAGAACTACCAGTTCCCTGAAGTCATCAAAATTTTCCAACTCAGCTATTTTCCGAATGAAAGAGCCATAATCACCCCTGACTAAGAAATCCTATTTACTATTACGGCTCAATCCATTAACCAAATGCTGCAGATTCCATCACAACCGGAGGGAGTGCCTTTTTCCATTGAAACCCTTACTGAGATTTACCTAAAGCTAGACTTTCCTAAGAGGTCTCAAATATTTCATCCTTTCCTCCCTGAATCAATGCAATTTCCTAAAAACAACCCACCATAATCTGCTACGATGTTCCCAGAACGAACCAAACAAATTGTGACCATGTTGTCCTTTATCCTAGGATATTTTACTGATGAGTGGGTAGATGGATCCATCCTTGGTTTCCTCTCTAATTTTTTCCCAAGCCAGCCTCCATCTATAATTTTCAACTTTTCCCAATTCCTAGTAGATACTATGCATGATCAACTGATCAAACTGGCAGAAGAAGGAGTGTTCAAATAATCCTCAGTATTATTCCATTTATTCATATATTTTCTATGAGAAAGGTTTGCAGTTAACCTACCAAAACTTGACACATAAAGTAATCCCCGGTCTGTAATCTTTTGGACATCCTTGATCAGAAAGGATTCCAATGAATTTACTTTCAAAGATTTTATTAATTATTTTGTGTACCCAGTGGTTAATATGCTTAGCAACAAAATTCAACCTAGAATAAGTGATGAAATCAGAAAATTTCTACAGTTATCTGACCAGAGCAAGACAGGAGGCTGGTATTTATACCAGAATCACATAGAGATCAGCGTATATGGAAGCCAAATAGGCCCTTACAAGCTTCCCAAATATGTCCCAATGAGGATATTTTCCTTAGAGTACATTAGATAGATCTTGAATTCCTGATGAGATAAATTTCCTTTCAGCCAAAAATAAAACCCAGTTCAAGATAAAAAACCAAGTAGTGCCCTTTATATGTAACAATAGGAATGCTGGGAAGTAGACAGATGCCTACAAGAATTAAATTTCAACAACAATTTCAAATGGTCATATGACCCCTTGGGTGTCATAAGAATATTAAGAATAAAGTCTAAATTCACCCCTTTCATCCATGAATCTAAGCCTGAGATTGAGAAATATTCCAACCAGTCAGAGTGGTTGGAAAATACTCTACATGAGGTGGAGGAGAAGCTTGATACTACTTCCATCATGCTTACTCCAGACCCATAGGATAGGAATTCAAAAAGGTCTAGAGAAGAAATATGTATTCAACAGAAGCTAAATCTGATAATAAATTCAAGCTTATGTACAGAAAGAAAAAAAAATTTGAACCCAATAATAGAGCAGGAAGAGACAATTGAAACAGAAACAGAGATTGTTATTAGGGATGATGCACCTACAACGCATACAGAAGAAACACCTTTGCCATCATCTTCCAGCGCAAAAATCATTCAAAAGAAAAATAGTGTAGATATTTCAACATTAAGTAAAAAAGTTGAGAAGGAAAAGGATATCATTAAGAAATATAAAGAGATTAAAATAAAAAATGAAACATTGAAGGTTGTTACAGATGCACAATACCGGAAGCAAAATCCTAGTGATTAGAATAGGTTGCTTTCAGCGACCTCAAGACAAGGAAAAAGCAGATGACATTCCTACAGCCGAAGGTACAGGCCCCCAAAAATTTAGAAGACTATAAAAATACAAGATTTTAATTTCATGCCAAGGATGTGCATCCAATTGACAGCTCAATTAAAGGAATTAGAGACAGAGATGGATAAACTTGTATACGAAAAAATAACTAGCATGGAAGCAGTTCCAATTACTGTTATTCCCATAGTATCTACATCAACACCTGTATCTACATCATCACCAACATCAACAATACCAACAATCCATCCCACTAATGAGGCTATAAAATTAATCAAAGCTATGGAAGATATGTCCATTCAGACTACAAAGATTAATAAGCTCAAGGAACGAGTAAAACGCTTAGAAGATGGAAAGAAATTGGCAGAAGTAATGCATCAAGATGAAGTACAAAAGGCCAATAGACTAATTGACAGAATCCACAGGCTAGAGAAGGAGTTATCACTAAAAGATCCTTTAGCCCAAGCAAAATAGAAATTGTGGGCCAATATCATTAACTCAATTAATGATATTTTTCCTTCTATACAGATTATATTTGAGTAGAATGACTTGGTGAAGGAATCTGGTGATGCAATTCAAAAAGTCAAAACTAATATTGGAAAGAAACCAAAGGAAGCCTCTGAAATAATCAAATTCCTGAATTCTAAAAATAAGTATGAATTATAAGAGCTCGAGATAGCTGACAGAACAGAGACTATACTAGAATTGAAGAAAGTGATTTCCAAAAGAAATTTGATGATACAGCTTGAGGAGAAATGTCAAACAATGGAACTCCCAGTGAACAAGTTTGATGTAATGAATGATAAACTCATGAGACAAGAGGATTATGACAAAAAGTTAAGGGAAGTGGCCAAATAAACATCCAACATTTCCTCAATGAAAGGCGTTCCCACATGCAAGGTACTTTTGAAAACTCTAGAAAAATTCTTTTACCTGCAGCATGAGGTAAATTACCTTTTTGTAAATAAGCCTACATTTTCCAAATATTTAGAGGCAGATGAGATTTACCACAAGATGATGAAAATCAAAATCCCAGATGAAGAAACATGGCAGAAATGGTGTGATTTACTGTAAAGGGTGAAAGAAAAAGACAGGTGAACGAACATATAGGTGAAATAATGTACAGATGAAAGAAAAAGATAGATGAACGAGAAAAACATGTAACAACAAGCAAAGAATCAAGGCTAGATATTAGTTAGTTAAAAAGTGTCACTATATTTTTGCATAAAAATATTTTATTTTCCTAGAATAAAGCCTAGTCAGTTGACAAAATATTTTTTTGTAATGTTTTGTATAAATACTTCATCATTTGAAGTCTCAAGTTTGGATTTCTGAATATTTCCGTAGCTGACCGATCTCTTGCCTGAGGGTTATTGTACCTGTTAGGTCTCCGTAGTTTGCAAGATTGGCAAGTACAAATGCTGCAGAGCCTACATCAAACCACTTTGGAATTTGAGGACCTAGCCATCCTAGATTTAGAGAAGGATCTCTCTATCTATGTGTATCTCAAAGATGTTTCTTTATTATTAAGTATGATTTTAGGGTAGTTATGAAGAACAAGGTTGTTTGTTTGTGTTTGGTTGGGCAGGATAACCTAAAGATGAAGGAAGCCTATATAAAGGGTGAAGGTGTGAGTAAGTGACAGAATGGTTCAGCTGATAAGATAAACAAGGAACAACATCAATCCATTGGGCTATGGAGTCATAATAGGATTTAATTGCACAACAAGTTTCAAGAGTGATCCATGGGGCAAGTCATCTATGTCAGAGTATCTCTTTAAGTTGATTTTATGGAATGAAACAATAAGAAATGAAATGAAGGAAGTAAAACACATAAAGAAACAAATAACATTCTAAGATCAGGTGAGTACTTTTAAACTAGCCTACTTTTGACATGCACTTAAAGGAAAAAACACAAAAGTAACCTAAGATCAGGTAAGTACTTTGAAACTAGCCTGCTTTTGATGTACTTTCAAGAGAAAACATTTAAAAATAGAGAATAGCTTAAGATCAAGTAAAGAATTTTAACTTAGCCTGCTTTCAGCATATTCTCAAAGGAAAACATTCATGATAAACATAAAAAGTAGTCTAAGATCAAGTATGTACTTTTAAACTAGCCTACTTTCGACATACTCTTAAGGGAATTTTTCAAAGAAACTGTTGGGGAAGAAACTAGAGGACAGGGCTAACCATAGACTTCTCTAGCTCAATATTTAATTAGCAAACTTATCAAGAACATTCAAAGACAATATCTCAAGTTGTACTCAGGAAGCATGGGCTTACCAACACATCACTAGCTATACTCTATTGAATTACCTTCAAATTAACAATCAACAGAAAACATAAAGGATAAAGATTTAACAGTGAGATTTAGGTTACTTCAGGAGTAAATCCTAACCTATATTTTCTATTCTTTATCAAATAATAGTGGATAGAATGAAAACATAAAGAAAATAATAATTTACAGTGAGAAACACATCACCATTGACATAGACCAGGTTCCAATAAATCAACTATTTGTATTTGATGTTCAAATCAGTTAAAATCTCCAAGTTCAGTGGGTCTTTATAGCTTCAAACTTCTCATCGCAGCTTATGTGGCTTCAGTTACAAAACAGAGATATAGCAACTTCACAAGCTATTTACATACAACAGATATCCAGAGACCAACCCTTATACTATCTTCTACAGAAGTATTTATAGAAGAATGAGGAGGTGGAGTGTAAGAAGGGTTCATTTGTTCAATTAATACAAAGTAATGGCTTTTTGACCTTTGGGAGGCCTAAGGGAGAAAAATTCAAACTGCTCATCTCTGTTTTAATCAATTTTACGTTAAGTTTCATCACCTTTAGTCACTTATGTTGACTTTGGGTGTTTTTCGTAGGTTGGCAATTAATGTTGAGTTGTCTTTTAAAAATATCCCTGACTGTGCATTCATGGTGCCTTCTTTTGAGGAAGTAAACCTGTAGGTGGCAGTTTTGGCTTTTATTGCCTCACTGATGTGGCATTCGGAGGCTTCTTTTGCTAATCTGTCTGTTTTTGTGGCTTTAAAACACTGTTATAACTGTGATTCTGCTTTATGCCCTCATAATCATCTCGGGGTCTTTAATCCTAATCTGTTGATTGTGCTCACCTTTTCACTGTGTTTTAACCTTAACACAATAGGGTTTAATTCTTTTAATCCTTCAAATGGTGCTTTATCCCTTGTCTTTATACTCTGGGCATTTCACTGATTATACTCACTGCGTCAACCTTTAACCTCTATGCTTTGTTCAATATTTTTTTTCTTTAATCCTGGGAACCTTAGTTTTTGCGTTTTGAAATGTCCTTTGCCCCTTTCTAAACAGATTTAGGCCTTGGTGTCATGTTTGAGGCCTATTCTTCTTAATCTTCACCGCTTTTTCCTTTTTTTGTGGACATGAGGCTCTGCTACACTGCGGTTTTGATTTATATAAAAGTGACTTATAAAAACAAGGGTTTATGCCTAAAGAAATATTTTTCTGTGTAGTCTAGGCTTCAAATGAGGCAATCCGCGGCCATGTTCCTTCGTGAACTCTATGAGGGATTTTTCCTTAAAAATTACCACCAAAATCCTGCAAAAATCACAAGATACATTATAAAAAACCTGCGAGTTTGGAAAAACTGTTTGCAGAGTGAGGTGGAGGCGGAAGAGCATTGTAGAGGGGGATTTATGCAGGAAAAAGAGGCTTTAATGAAAAATAAGGTGAAAATAGGGTTCAAAATCGCATTTGGTGTGAATTTTGGGAAAAAGTGGTATTTGGAAATATGCGAGCGGTTATCGCGTTCAATTCGGGTGGTAAGTGGTTTTAGCCGAATCGAACATGATCCAGTCGTATTGTACTGTGTGGCTTTTTCGATACTAATGGTATCGCGTAACTTTGGAGTGTTAAACTTTGGATGCAAAAATCGCGCGATATAGATCATGGACCATTGGATGAGGGGGATGAGATCCGATGGTGTGGATCGAGCGCGATGAAAGAGTTGCTCGAGCGAAGACTGTAGTGGGGGATAGGTGTCAAGGCATGATAGGAAAGGTATTTTGCATAGTGGATGGTAGGCCCCGGCGGAGTTGAGTTGTCAGGATTAATAAAGACCGTCAGATCTATAAGATCTATGGTGGGAAGTTGTCGTGGAGGATGGAGGAATAGGTAGGGGTGTGGTCTTGTGGGGAACAAGGTGACCAAGAGTTGAGGAGGGGAGAGCTTATCACATCGGCATATCGCTGTGGAGGGGAAAAGAAAAGGGGAAGGGATAAGCCGATGGAGCGATGCGATAAGGGCTAAGGTTAGGCCCGGGACATGGTCCTATGTAGCAATGTATGACCAGGGATTTTAAGGGCAGGGTGCTAATCGCATCGGCGAGGAGAGATTTCCGAAGGAAAAATTAAGCCTATAGAGGAAAGCCGATGCGATGTGTTTTGGGCACTTGGTCATAGCGCTCAGACACATGGAGGAAAGGGGTCAAAGACCTTAAGCCCTTAGGGGCTAAAGCCTGTGTTATATAAAAGGGTGTTTCTTAGGCAGAAAGAGGAGTTTTTAAGGGTTTTTTGGGGTTCAAATAAACGAAATGGGAGTTTTTAAACAATAAAGAGGGATTTTTTGTGAGTTTAAAAGGAATTTTTGGAGGTTCCCTTGGGATAATGAGGATAGAATAAAGAGAAAAGGGGATTTTTCAGAGTAAAATGGAGGATGAATGTGGGCTGAAAAATGAGTGAAAAATAGGTTTAGATAATGATGAAGAAAGGTCTAAAAAACAGTATTTTGGACATCAGCATGGCTTCTGGGTGGGTTTTCTTAATGAAACAACAGTGAAGATTAATTTTTTGAGTTTAAGCAGCACAAGAAGACTTCAAGAATGAACAGTTTGCATGAAAACAATCTCTTGAAGGCTCAAGACTTATTTTTAGCCATCATTTGCTCTGACAAAAATTTACTGATGGCTAACAGTGGCTCCACTTGGGGATGGCAGCTCCTTGGAGGTGTCAAGAACTTTAGAATTTGATCTCTGGGATGTAGCCCTATGCCTCATTCATTGACAACTACTTCTCTTTTGATTATGCTACTTTAAACAAAAAATTATCAGTGATTTACATTAGTAGACAAATTTTCTTCCAATCATTCTACCTACATAGCCTACTCCCTAAAAAAATTTCTTCAGAAGGTGCATTTGGACTTACAGACCCTAAACATCAATATTTTATTCTTTTTAAAGCAGGAAAAACTAATCTAAATCTACCCTTATTTCTTCCATGAGTTCAGATTAGACTTTTGAACTCATAAATTCTCTACATAAGCTACTATCTGTCAGGATTAGATTGTCTGGTAGATTTTATTTTCTATCCTCTAAAACAGAAATTTAAACATAGTCAAATCAGGATTAGGCTGTCTGATTTACCATGATGTCTATGGCTATATGTACAAGCTGCAAATAGACCTTATTTACAGAAATTCAAAACAAAACTATGAAGGCTTAAAATTTGAAAATTTAAACATCCTTCATCCTTTTTGCAGCTCTAGTTTTGATCTTTTTGAGCTTTTCTTTTCTTTCCAGGTTCAAGATTTGAGCTTGTTTGAACCACTATTTTTTCTATCCTAATCTACTCTACTAATAAGCCAAGATTGAACAGTTTGGCAAATCTTCTTCACTAATCTATCAGCATAAAATTGAAATCTATCTTAGTCATGATTAGGTTGTATGACTAAAATAACAGTGTTGTTTTTGGTAGTGGCATTTAAGCTTGCACACTTTCAGAATTCTCCTTTCTTTTTGGTATGGGGTTGTACCTTTCTTGTTTTATTTCCGTCCTCTTTTTCTTTTTCTATTGTTTTTGTATTTTTCTTTCTTCAAATTGAAAAATAGTGTTATATACAATGAATAAAAAAGCTTTGAAATTTTTAAAAATATCAGTTAACAAAAATAATGTTTGAGAACCCTACCATTAACAGGACCTCCAAAGTACTCAGCTCCATCCAACTCTTGTAGAAAAAATGCATTGTTTCCAATAACACATTGGATAAGATAAGGGCCTTGCCATAAGTTATCAAATTTTCCATGTTTGCCCTTATCTTCTCTTCTTGAATCCAGCCATTTCAAAACTTTATCACCAATATTGAAATCACTTGCCTTGGTTCTTTTTTCAAACAACTTCTTGATGTTTTCTTGTAGTTGTTGTGCTCTGATGTATACTTCCTCTCTGGCTTGCTGTAAATGTATAGTCTGGTTTATTCTTCTTGTTACATCATCATCTTCAGACTGTACTTCCTGGATCAGCTTCATTACTAGCACTCCTAAACTAGTTGGGAATATTGCATCAATTCCATAAACTAGTTGGTAGGGAGACATTCCAATGGATTTTTTAATGGTTAGTCTATCTGCCCATAAATAATGTACTAGCTTATTGTGCCATGATTTCTTGTTACCTTCCAACAAATTTTTTATTATGTTTACAAGATTTTTATTTGAGGACTCTGCCAACCCATTACCTTGAGGGTAATAAGCTGTGGAATGACCCAATATGATCTGATACTTATGACAGAATTATACCATCTTCTTAGATCCAAATGCAACAACATTATCAGTTATGATCTTTCTAGGACAACCAAATCTGGAAAGTATATGGTTTTCAAGGAATGAGAGGATGACTGAGTCTGTGGCATTCCTAGATGGGATGGTTTCTATCCATTTGATGAAATAGTTTGTTGCTGTGAGGATCCATTTATGTTGGGCAGATGAGGGAGGATGGATTTCCCCAATGAAGTCTAGACCCCACTGCTGAAAAGGAGCTTCAACAGTGATTGGTTGCAGGGGTAAGGGAAGTAGTTTTCTTTTGCCTTCAAATATTTGGCATTTATGATAGGCAATAATCATTTTATGGACATCTTGAAAGAGGGTGGGCCAGTAGTAACCAGCTCTAAGGATTTTATTAGCAGTTGACTTCCAGTAGAGGTGGCCTCCACATTCTCCTTCATGAAACTCATGCTTGATCTTATCTGCATCATTCTCAGGCAAACATTTAAGCAACAATCCACTAGCATTTTTCTAATACAAACATTTACTCAAAATGCATTAATTTACAGTTTTTAACTTTAAAAATCTTGCCTTTGTTTTAGACAAACCAGGAGGAACATTAAGATTGAGCAAAACATACAAAATATTCACATACCAAGATGAATTCAGAAAATGATCTTCAATAATTGCAGTTGAAAACTCATCTTGTTCATCTAATGCATTAAACATGTTTATATCAAGAGCTTGAAAGTTGGATTTAGCCATAAGTTTTGCTAGTCCTTGACCTTTTATGAGCTTAGTGGGTTTGATTTCTATGTCATATTCTAAAATTACAGCAATCCACTTTCCTCTTTTTCCATCTGGATCTTGGGTTAATATGTCTTTCACAACTGAATGAGGCACAAATGCTATTGTGTGAGAGTGTAAAATGTAAACTATGAAGTACTTTAAGGCTTTGACTAAGGCAAAGGCTTGTTTTTCCATTATGTTATACTTCAAAGGTGCATCTCTTAATGCCTTGCTAAAAAATGCAATGGGCTACTCTTGTCCATTCAAATTCTTCTATAATAGGACATCAGCTACTGTGTGTTTTGATGCAAATGAAAAAATGAAGAAATATTTGGAAAAATCAGGACTGATAAGAAATGGTGTTTTAGTGAGTGCTTGTTTTACTAGTTCAAATTATTTATTTTCTTCTAAGTTCCATTTAACTCCTTCCTTTTTAAGCATGTTTGTTATGTTTCTAAGGAGCTCAACTAGATTGGGTATGAATCTTCTCAAGAAATTAATCTTTCCAATGACAGATTGAAGTTCCTTGATGTTTCTGGGATGGATAATTTGCAATATGCCATCAATCCTCTTTGGGTCTATCCTTATTCCTTCTTCTGATATGATATGCCCGAGAAGTTTGCCTTCTTGGAGACCAAACAGTGTTTTCTTTGGATTTAAGGACAGTCCAAATTTTCTACACTTTTTAAAGACCTTTCTCAAGTGTATAAGGTGCTCTTCATCTGTTTTAGAATAAATTGTTATATCATCAAGGTAAATCACAATGAAGTATCTTATTTCTTCTGAAAATGCAATATCCATGGCTCTTTGAAATGTGGCACCAGCATTCATTAAACCAAAAGGCATTTTCAAATACATGAAAGTACCCCAAGGTGTAGTAAAGGTTGTTTTAAGTTGATCATCAGGATGTACCAAAACTTTATTGCAACCTGAGAATCCATCTAGCAAATAAATTATTTTAGAACCAACTACCTTCTGTAAGATATGATCCATTTTGGGCAAAGGATAATTGTCCTTTAATGAGGCTTTGTTTAAGTTTCTAAAATTAATGCAAAGCCTTACCTCTCCTGTTTTCTTCCTAACTGATACAAGATTAGACACCCACTCTGAGTATCTAACAGGGACAATGATTACAGCCTCATACATTTTTTTAATTTCCTTTTCTACCAGAGGTAATTGAACCGGGTTGATTCTATGCAATTTTTTTCTAAAAAGTTTCTGGTTTTCTCTTAGGGGTATCTTATACTGAATTATTTCTGTATCATATGATTTCAGATCTTCATAGCTCCATGCAAACACATCAGAAAATTCTTTAAAAAGCTCAATGTATTTCAATTTGATATGAGCTGGCAGTGTTTTAGACAGTTTGATTATTTTGGGCTTTTCCTTACTGCCTATGTTGCATTCTTCCACTTTAGTTTCTATGGGTTCCAGTTTTGGCTTCTTGGCCACATCATTCAAATAAAATAGTTCCTCTAAAGGAATCAGTCCTTTTTGAAAGCTTTGGTCTTTAGATTGCAACACTTCCAGGTGTTCATTTTCCAAATATGTGCTATTCTCGGTCATATGTTGGAGTTCATTTGTTAATAGATTTATTTCTACAATCTCTGGAGAATTTTCTTCTTCAGTAAGTGGGTTTTCTTTAGCAAGACAGTCTTCATCAAAAAATGAATCTGAGTGTGTTGTTTCAAATTCATTTTTGGACTGTAGGAAGTCTTCTATTTGTTTATCTCCCTTAAAAACTTGCCAGTATTTTTCATTGTCTGGGACAGCTGGTCTAAATTTGACTTGGGTGGTGCATTGATTGGTTTCATAAGGTGTTAGACAAGTTCTAGAAACAAAGGCTAAACCATTGGCAAGGGCATTTTGGTTTCTTGGGATAAAGATAATTTGGAATTCATCAAATGTTTTTAAAAAGTCCATGGCATCATCTCTATAGGCTCTAAGTCTGGGATGTTTAGCACTGTACTCCCCATTTACTTGCCTAATAATCAACTCAGAATCCCCATGAACTTTTATCCTTTCGGCCCCTAATTTTTTCAATAAATGCAGGCCTAAAAGGAGAGATTCAAAATCAACTATGTTGTTTGTACAGTGAAAGTTTAATTTATAGGAATGCCCTTCAACATGATTGTTTTCAGTATTTTGTATCCATATGCCTGCTCCTGCATCATTTTTAGAGCAAGACCCATCAAAATTCATGCTCCAAAGAGGACCGTTTTCCGATTTGGGATTTATTTCATTGCTGTCCTCTTTGTCTTCTTTGTCATTCTGTTCTGTACAAGGGTCTGCACTACGTTTTTCTGTGTTGTGTTCCTCAAGGTTTTCAATGTTTTGAGGTTTTTCTTCCTGATTTTCATGATTTGCGTTGTTTTCATGACTATTTTGGACCTCAAGACCTCTAATTTGCTTGCTGTGAATTTCTAAATCAGTAAACAACTTTTTTGTTTCCTATTTATTATCCTCTTTATCACTTTCTGTAACTATATTTGAATGTGAAGTGATTACAACATTTGATATTTTTTCATTGATTAGCTCTTGCTCTTTATGAATATCCTCATTGAAAAGAATAAAAGATTCAAGGTCAGTGTGTATGGAGTAAAGAGGAGAGTTATCTGGTCTTTCTTGACTACTCACCATGTATTTCATGTGTGTTTCCCTATAGAGTCTTCTAGGCTGACTGAAGACAGGGATGGTGGCATAAGTCATATCCATCTACATAGTACCTTGTAACTTGGCACCCCATGATCTAGAAAGGAGCATGCCATATTTGGGGGGTATATCAGCCAATACAATGTCCATCACTAAACTCTTGGCTGGTATTTGGGCTAAGTCAACACACAGATCCTTTATTAGGCCTAGGCATCTCACCCTACTTAAATCAAAAGAATATAAATCTTTGTAGGGTCTAGTCACCTCTAAGCCTAACATTTCCATTGTTACCTTGGGCATGAGGTTGTGTGATGCTCCTGAATCAAGCATGGCATTGTGCAAAATATTTTCATGAATGTTTAAGCTGATGTAGAATGGAGGGGTGGTTCCTTCTTGAAATTTTCCTTCAATTTTTGGTCCGAAGATGAGCTTTGGGGTATCATCATTTAAGTTAACTGTGTCATGAACATCTTCTATGTTCAAAGCCTTCAAAATTTTACCTATATATAAATTTTGAGTGACTAATTCAATGAGTGGGATAGAGATTTTGATTTTGGACATTTCATTCTCTAGGCTAAAAGGAACCTGGTTTTTCAAAATGTTTGATTCAGCCTTGTTAGTCACTCCTTCATCAGAAAAATTAGCTTATTGATTTTTAGTATTTACAGCAGTCAGAATAGTGTTTTTAGGAGCATTAGCTGAAGTGCTAGTGCTACTAGGGTTAACACTCCATTTTTCATTGGCTTGGGTGCTTTTCCCTTTGTTTAAATCAAAATTTACAGCCCCTGTTTTGTGAGTTTCAGCTGTCTTTTTGGATGCATTTTCAGCACTATTTTTGGCAGATTTATTAGATGTTTTGTTGCTAGGAGTATCTTAATTCTTTTTACTTCTCAGGTCATATTGTTTGGGTGATCCTATGATGGCATTTTCAGATTCTTGTTCATAATAATCAGTTTCTATTCTTCTGTCATCATAGGGTGTATATAGACCATGTTTTCTTTCATGCAGGAAAACAAAATCCTCATTGCTTACTCCCAACATGTTCATGTTGTCATCCTCTGTTTTTTCATTTATTTCTTCATCCTCATTTACATAATTTTATTGGAATGGAGGTCTGATCTGTTGATCATCCTCTCTTTGTCTGTTTTGGGGTTGATTTCTCCTAAAGTTCTAATTTTGATTTTGAGATTGATTTCTATTTTTGGGAGTTGATTGGTTTTCTCTAGATTATGCTCTCTCAAGTATGCTCATCTTCTTCATCATTTACTCCATCATTCTTTCCATTTTTGAACTATATGTGGAAGGGGAAGTTTCCTCCCTAAAAGATACTTTCTTTTCACTCCTCATCCTAGCTCTTTTTTCAATCAGATTTACTTCCACAGCAAGAGCTCCCTTCTGCATGTCTTTCAAAGTCAAGGGATCTCTTTCTCTTAGCTGATATGCCATTTTAGGATAAAATCCTTCAGGAAATTTGGCCAAAGCTGAGCCTTGTGGGGGTTTCAAATATGGGGGTAATGCATTATAAACACTATTGAATCTAGTGCAATAATTTTGAGCACTTTCCCTAGTGTTTCTTTTGAGGTTGTTGTAATATAGAAGTATTTGGAGAGGGTTTTTTCTAACTTCCCATTTGTTTAGGAATGATTGATGGAGAGCCTGGAGGTCATTAATACCATTAGGGGTTAAGCTTTTAAACCACTTTCTTTCTTCTCCCCCCTAAGCTTTCAGCTAACAATCTGAGTTTGATAGTTTCATCATCTATCTCATTTATATCGAAATAGTCATTCATCTTGTCCACATGTTGTGAAGTAGTAGTAGCACCACTGGCATCATATAATGGTATCTTGGATTGATAGTCCTGTGGCATATTGAATAAAGGTAAAGGAAGGACTAGAGGAGCATACCATGTTGCCATGATGGGAGGTTGTGGAAAAAATGGGGGATTTACAGGTGGAGGATGTAAGATGGGAGGGGGTTGATGGAATGGGGTGTTTTGAATAGTGGATGTATTGATAACAGAAGTGGAAGGACCAGCAAAATACTGTTGAGTAGATCCTGGATGAGAGAAACCAAAATTATGTAGGAAGTGCAAATCAGGTGGGGTAGTTTCTCTGCTAACAATTTTCTCACCACTATGTTGGGGTGAATGTGAAGGCTCAAAGTATATCTGATCAATATCATCAAGTGACCTAGTCCTGAATGGGTTTCTTAAGTCAACTTTTGAATCTTGTAGAGCTGTAAGGTTTTCAGGAACAAAATTAGCTCTATGGACTGGTTTGACAACAGTTGAAGTTTTAGACTTAGGAGAATTCCTAAGTATACTTTCTAGATTATCAACTATCTCAGGAGGATTTAGGTCAGGATAGGCTCTAGTATTAATTCTTCTAGAAGCCACTATGATATGTTTTTAGACCTAATAATAAGAAAATTTCAACCAAATATGACAATCTTTAATAGGCTAACTGATCTTTAACAAGAAAAATTAATCCTCAAAGTTTCCTTAACTGAGTTTGTATGATTTTATGATTGAATGGGTTTCCCAGTGGAGTTTTAAGGTCTATTCAAAAATGTGGAGTCTCCAGGTGGAAATTTTTAGCTTTTTTTAGAAGGTAAAATGTTTTTATGGTCCACCACCATTAATAGGTTTGAATACCAATCTGAATTTTTTTTGGATTTTCTCAGTTTTTATAGTCCTGTGGGTTATGAGAGTGTCCTATATCTGTTTCAACACTTAGCTACGGTGATGATAAAAACAGGGTTACTCTATGGCTAACTAGCTGATTTCTCCAAGGTTTGATAAGGGTCCATTAGAATCCTAATAAGAACTTAGATTGCCACTGATTCAGACAAGTCCTATCATGATCACCAATAAGCTTGGTAGTTCTTGAATAAAGTTATTCTTTCTACAATGAATACTGAGTGTTTAGTTTTAAGGATTTTACTCAGAAGATTCTCCCCAGTATGGTCGCCAGTATGTTAGGTCTCCATAGTTTGCAAGATTGGCAAGTACAAATGTTGCAGAGCCTACATCAAACCATTTTGGAATCTGAGGACCTAGCCATCCTAGATTAAGAGAGGTATTTCTCTATATATGTGTATCTCAAAGATGTTTCTTTATGCTTAAGTATGATTTTAGGCTAGTTATGAAGAACAATGTTGTTTTTTTGTGCTTGGTTGGACAGGATAACCTGAAGATGAAGGAAGCCTATATAAAAGGTGAAGGTGTGGGTAAGTGACAGAATGGTTCGGCTGATAAGATAAGTAAGGAACAACATCAATCCATTGGGCTATGGAGTCATAATAGGACTTAATTACATAGAAATTTTCAAGAGTGGTCCATGGGGCAAGTAATCTATGTCAAAGGATCTCTTTAAGTTGATTTTATGGAATGAAACAGTAAGAAATGAAATGAAGGAAGTAAAACACATGAAGAAACAAAGAAAAATCTAAGATCAGGTAAGTACTTTTAAACTAGCCTACTTTTGACATGCACTTAAACGAAAAAACAAAAAAGTAACCTAAGATCAGGTAAGTACTTTGAAACTAGCCTACTTTTGATGTACTTTCAAAAGAAAACATTTGAAAACAGAGAATAGCTTAAGATCAAGTAAAGATTTTTAACTTAGCCTGCTTTCCGCATATTCTCAAAGGAAAACATTCATGATAAACATAAAAATTAGTCTAAGATTAGGTAAGTACTTTTAAACTAGCCTGCTTTCGACATACTCTTAAGGGAACTTTTCAAAGAAACTGTTGGGGAAGAAACTAGAGGACAGGGCTAACCATAGACTTCTCTAGCTCAATCTTTAATTAGCAAACTTATTAGTAACATTCAAAGACAATATCTCAAGTTGTACTCAGGAAGCGTGGGCTTACCAACACTTCATAGGTTATACTCTATTGAATTACCTTCAAATTAACAATCAGCGGAAAACATAAAGGATAAAGATTTAACAGTGAGATTTAGGGTACTTCGGGAGTAAATCTTAACCTATATTTGTTGTTCTTTATCATAGAATAGTAGACAGAATGAAAAAATAAAGAAAATAACAATTTACAGTGAGAAGCACATCACCATTGACATAGACCAGGATCCAATAAATCAACCATTTGCATTTGATGTTCAAACTAGTTACATTCGTCAAGTCCAGTGGGTCTTTACAGCTTCAAGCTTCTCATCGCAACTTATGTGTCTTCAGTTACAAAACAGAGCTACAACAGCTTCACAAGCTATTTACATACAACAGATATCCAGAGACCAACGCTTATACTGTCTTCTACAGAAGTATTTATAGAAGAATGAGGAGGTGGAGTGTAAGAAGGGTTCATTTGTTCAATTATTACAGAGTAATGGCTTTTTGACCTTTGGGATCCCTAAGGGAGAAAACTTTGAACTGCTCATCTATGTTTTAATAAATTTTACAATAAGTTTCATCACCTTTAGTCACTTTTGTTGACTTTGGGGGTTTTTGGTAGGTTGGCAGTTAATGTTGAGCTATCTTTCAAAAATATCCCTGACTGTGCATTCATGGTGCCTTCTTTTGAGGAAGTAAACCTATAGGTGGTAGTTTTGGTTTTTATTACGTCACTGATGTGGCATTCGGAGGCTTCTTTTGCTAATCTGTCTGTTTTTGTGGCTTTAAAACACTGTTATAACTGTGATTCTGCTTTATGCCCTCATAATCATCTCGGAGTATTTAATCCTAATCTGCTGACTGTGTTCACCTTTTCACTGTGTTTTAACCTTAACACAATAGCTTTTAATTCTTTTAATCCTTAAAATGGTGCTTTATCCCTTGTCTTTATACTCTGGGGCCTTTGCTGATTATACTCACTGTGTCAACCTTTAACTTCTATGCTTTGTTCAATATTTGTTTGCTTTAATCCTGGGAGCCTAAGTTTTTTTGTTTTGAAATGTCCTTTGCCCCTTTTTAAACAGATTTAGGCCTTGGTGTCGTGTTTGAGGCCTATTCTTCTTAATATTCACCACTTTTTCCTTTTTCTATGGACATGAGGCTCTGGTACACTACGGTTTTGATTTATATAACAATAACTTATAAAAACCTGGGTTTATGCCTAAAGATATATTTTTCTATGTAGTCTAGGATTTAGATGAGGCAATCCTCAGCCATGTTCCTTCATGAACTCTATGAGGGCTTCTACCTTAAAAAATACCACCAAAAACCTGCAAAAACCATAAGATACATTATAAAAAAACCTGCGAGTTTGGAAAAACTGCTTGCAGAGAGATGCAGAGGCGGAAGAGAATTGCAGAGGGGGATTTACGCAGGCGAAAGAGGCTTTAACGAAGAAGAATGCGAAAATCGGGTTCAAAATGGCATTTTGCGTGAATTTTGGGAAAAAGTGGTATTTGGAAATACCACGAGTGGTTATCGCATTCAATTCGGGTGGTAAGTGGTTTTAGCTGAATCAAACGTGATCTAGTCGTATTGTGCTGCATGGATTTTTCGTTACCATCAGTATTGCGTAACTTCGGAGTGTTAAACTCCGGATGCGAAAATCGTGTGATATAGATCATGGACCATTAGATGAGGGGGATGAGATCTGACGGTGCGGATCGGGCGCGATGAAAGAGTTTCTTGGGTGGAGACTGTAGTGGGGGAAAGGTGTCGGGGCATGATAGGAAAGGTCTTTTTCCTAGTGGATGGTAGGCCACGACGGAGTTGAGTTGTCGGGATTAATGAAGACTATCAGATATATAAGATCTACGGTGGGGAGTTATCACGGAGGATGGAGGAATAGGTAGGGGTGTGGTCCTATGGAGAATAAGGTGACCAAGAGTTGAGGAGGGGAGAGCTTATCGCATCGGCATATCGCTGCAGAGGGGAAAATAAAAGGGGAAGGGATAAGCTGATGGAGTGATGCGATGAGGGCTAAGGTTAGGCCTGGGACATGGTCCTATGTAGCAATGTATGACCAGGGGTTTTAAGGGTAGGGTGCTAATCGCATCGGCCAGGAGAGATTTTCGAAGGAAAAAGCAAGCCTATAGAGAAAAGCCAACGCAATGTGTTTTGGGCACTTGTTCATAACGCTCAGACACATGGAGGAAAGGGGTCAAAGACCTTAAGCCCTCAGGCGCTAAAGCCTGTGTTATATAAAAGGGTGTTTCTTAGGGAAAAAGAGGGGTTTTTAAGGGTTTTTTGGGGTTTTGATAAATGAAATGGGGGTTTTTAAACAATAAAGAGGGATTTTTTGTGAGTTTAAAAGGAATTTTTGGAGGTTCCCTTGGGATAATGAGGATAGAATAAAGAGAAAAGGGGATTTTTCAGAGTAAAATGGAGGATGTATGTGCGCTGAAAAATGAGTGAAAAATAGGTTTAGATAATGATGAAGAAAGGTCTAAAAAACAGTATTTTGGACATCAACATGGCTTCTGGGTGAGTTTTCTTAATGAAACAGCAGTGAAGATTACTTTGCTGAGTTTAAGCAACACAATAAGACTTCAAGAATGAGCAGTTTGCATGAAAACAATCTCTTGAAGGCTCATGACTTATTTTTAGCCATCATTTTCTCTGACAAAAATTTACTGATGGCTAACAGTACTAACTTCCAGTTGACAGATAGTACAAGTTATAAAAAACTTCTTTACAAGATTCATGTGTTGAGATATCTCAGTGAAGTATAAAATTTCAATTTTTCATGTTCTCTTTCGAAGTATTCCATAAAAACGTATGTGTTCTAAATTTTATTGTTATAACAGGAGTATTACTGCAGAATTTGCTTAAACATTACACTCTGATTTTAACGGTTATACATTTCTATGCTTTCTTCTGATATCCGGTTTAGAGAATTCTTAATTTCCCTATGATTCCAATTGACTTTCTTCACCCTTTTTCATTATATGGTTTAAGGAATTCCTAATTTCTCCTCGATCTCGATTGAAAAAACACTTCTCCATTCAGCCTTGAGATTTGATATTGCTCACCTATCTTGCCTTGTAACACTTTATTTATAATTTTATTTTGTTATGTTTTCAAATTATATTGACTCCATATCCCATTGGAAAATGGAAAAGCACCTATTCATATAAATCATTAATTCCACCAAATAATTAGAACCAATCCAATTAAGCATACATAACTAGCCTAAAATCTATTAAATAAACAAAGTTAAATCATATAGAGAGAGCCCTCTCTAATTTTAGGAAGGCTAGATCCTAATCTCCAAAGAAGGTTTGTAGTTACCTCTGATATTTATTTTTAATGCTAGAACAACCTTTGGAAATTTCGGAGTGATAATAGTGGGCACTTCATGTTTTCATCAAAAGAAGAAGCAGATAGTATAGATCAATCATGAAGGAGGATTGTAGTTTTGCCACTCTTTTCTTTAGATCTATGCAAGATCTCTCCAAGGAGGTCAGTCAAATGAAGACAGAAAGGAAAAGGAAGGATCCAAGAATAATTCAAGAAGAGGAAGGTCCCATCACTTCCTATCAGCATGAGAAGGAACCAGGGAAGAAAAGAGCTCCACATAATTCTACTAGCTTGTTGGCTCGAGGGGTCTTGACCCAGGTTTAGAGGTTAAGGTTTGAAAATAAACCCCTATACTACTGGCCCTTTCGGCAATGACCTGCTTGTGCAGGTCAAAGTCTCACCCGAAGCAGTATGGGTGGGTGCTGGAACCAGGTTTCCGCACCCTGAGAGAGGATAGGTAAGCCAAGAAGAGCTGTGTCTAGATTTATAATGACCAGATTGCCTATCTCAAAACCAGATCTATATATCTCCTTCACATGCACGTGCGCAAGGTCAACTACACTTACTGTACTCAACAAATCATACACTCCTAAAATAGTAGTGCAACATTATAGTTATTCTCATAAACATAACAAAATATACCTAGATGCAAAAGAAACACTTAACACTGTACTTTCGCATCTTAACACAGAATATGCATAACACGGCAGTTATCAAAGATCCACATCAATAGTACAAATACATTCAGCTATGCAACAACCTTTCTCATTCATTAATCCTTAAGCTTCTTCTTACAATGCCCAAACCCATCCTATGCACACAGCAGCAGGGTCCACACACAGCAGGACTTGGGATCTCTGCGCACACAACCAGCAGGATTCCTTTCCCCAAAAACCCAAACAGATCTACTAAGCCACAATTCACATCAAGATCTCATCATCTTCTTGCCTTATAATTCAAAATGTCCCTCTATTTATAAAAATCTAACCTAATCTTTCCTATGGTCCGCAAACCATGGTTTGCGGACTCTAGGTCTAGCCTTTGACCCATTACAATGCTTTCATGGCTTTGACACACCCCAAAACCCCTACGCTAGACTAAATATAATAAAAAATAACTAAAATCATTCCAAGCTTTATTGCGAGCCTTCTGAACCTGCTGATGAAAGTTAGCAATGAACCGATCTTCTTCCAATGCCAAAAGCTGTGCAAGGCATTCTTCCATTATGTCAGGTTCTGCCATATCTGTAAATGATGCAATACGTAGACTAGGAACAATGTATTCTATTGGCATAATGGCCTCCTTGTTGTAGACCATCCGAGAGGGCGTCCTTCCTGTTAGCTTCTTGTAGGTCAGCCGATAGGCCCACAAAACAAAGGTGATGCATACGTCCCAATCACTACAATTAGCATTGCAGACCTTGGTTAATGCCTACTCTAAGATTTTTTTGAAAGCCTCGACCAGCCCGTTTGCCTGTGGATGATACGGTGTACTTTTTGCATGATGGATTCAGAATTCCTCATTCAGAGCTTGTATCATTTCATTAACGAAGTGCATGCCTGTATCGCTCATCAGGATCTTTAGGCATCCAAATCTGGTCAGGATTTGCTCAAAGATGATGTGCGCATCAGTATCTGTAGTACAATCCTTCACCACTTGTGCTTCAGCCCATCGGGTGACATAGTCAGTGGAAGTAATAATGTACTGTGAACCTATCTTCTTTCCTGGAGGAATGATTGGTCCTAAAAAATCAATGGCCCATTTGTTAAAGGCCTGCAAAGCTATTTAAGGTTGCAATGGAAATTCATCTCTTTGTGAGGGTCGTCCTGTCCGCTGGCACGTATCGCATGATTTAAAATAGTCGTGAGAATCATGGTGTAGGGTAGGCCACCATAACCCAGCTCTCAAGATCTTTTGTGCCATTTCCTTTTCTGCATAGTGGCCTCCTGCGATGCCTTCGTGCGCCTCTGCCAACACGACATGTCGTTCATGTTCCAGGACATACCTGTGTAGTACTTCATCAGTGCCTAGTTTGTATAATTGGCTGGCGATGATAGTAAAGTCCACCACCTAAGTAACCAACTCCTTCTTCTACTGTACCGAATATTTTGCAGGGGCTACACCTGTATTCAGGAACTGAATGATATCAGTGAAGTGTGTGTCAATGACCTTAATGGCAAATAGCTGTGTATTTGGTAATCCTTCCTCCAAGTTAGTAGGTTCTCCACCTGTCTCAATGCGGGACAGATGATCCGAACCCGCATTCAACCTTCTTGGCTTGGTGATGATTTCAAAATCATATTCTTGAAATAGCAACAGCCATTTGAAAATATTCCCCCCCAACACAGGCTTGTTCACAAGGTATTTTAAAGTCGAATGATCAGTAAACATCTTAAATTTTCCTCCCAATAGATAGTGTCAATATTTCTGTAATGCATATATCATATCCAGTCCTTCTCATTCGGTGGTGGAGTAATTGCGCTCTGCGCCAGAGAGTTTTCGACTAGCAAAGGCAACCGGGTGATCAATATCTCCCTCCCCAGGCTGAGTTAGGACAGCGCCTAAGGCGATTCCTGATGCATCCACATGTACATGAAATTCCTTCGACCAATCAGGAAATATTAGTATGGGTGCAGAGACCATCTTCTCTTTGAGTAGCTCAAAACTCTTCTGACATTCATCATTCCAAAAAAAGGAAACATCCTTTTTAAGCAATTTTTCCATGGGTACTGTGATCAGTTGGTACCCCTGAATGAATTTTCTATAATAACCCGTGTGTCCAAGAATCGAACGCAGTTGTTTCTCTGTTGTTGGGATTACAAGGTTTATAATTATGGCTACCTTCACAGAATCAACCATCAGCCCTTGCCAGCATACTATGTGTCCAAGAAAGATTCCAAAAGGCACACAGAAGACACACTTATTCATATTCAAGGAAATTTGGTGCTTTCAACAGGCATCCAACATCATGTGCAGGTTGGAGACATGCTCCTTTACCAGGTTGAATATCGTCCAGTCATCGAAATAAAATTCCAAAAACTTATGGATGAACTCCTTGAATACGGAAACTACTACTCTTGAGAAGATAGCAGGTGAATTCTTGAGACCAAAGGACATGAATTTATACTGAAAGGATCCCCATTCTATTGTGAACGTAGTCTTACTGTGATCTTTAGGTGTGATTCGTATCTAGTGGTACCCTGAGCGTTGTGTAACCAGCTCCAAAAATAGAAGAAAAGAGATATCAACGCTTTAGAAATAAGCCACTTCGAGGGGGAAACCTCCAATACATTACATAAATGAACAATTCTTGGATGATACAATTTACAAAACCTCCTTTCTATATATAGGAGTCCATGGGGCCATAATGTAATCCTAGTGGGGCCACAATGTAATCCTAGCCAACCTAATAATAATAATTTAAGGTCACAATAATAACAATATGGGGGTTACAAGGGTACAATAATAATAATAAGCGGGTTACACTAACAACAATAAGAGATTATACTAGTAATATAGGGACCTAACATGCTCCTCTCCTTCAAAAAAGTGTTGTCCTCAACGCTTGAGTAGCTCTGGGTGCTTCTGTATAAAATTCTCATCCTCCCATGTAGAATCTTCAGTGGGTAAGTTCTTCCACTTGATGAGATACTCTGAAATTGATCAATTCCATAGCTGTCGAGTTCTTGTTTCCGTGACCGCTTCAGGTTCCAATATGATTTTTCCTTCCTCATCAAGTTCTGGAAATATTGTTTGAACTGGAATATTTTCACCTATAACCTTCTTTAAGCATGAAACATGGAAAACTAGATGCACTCATGAAGAAGCAAGAAGCTCCAATTTGTATGCCATAGTACCAATCTTTTGCAACACCTTGTAAGGACCATAGTACTTTGGCGATAATTTATTATCCTTCTTAGCTTGCTTGAGGGACATTTGTTTGTATGGTTGTAGCCGTAAAAATACCCAATCTCCTACATTAAAACTTCTCTCGCTGTGATGTTGATCTGCCTGTTGTTTCATTCGATTTTGTGCCAAATTCAGGTTATCCTTTAAGAGTTTGAGAACTTCTTGTTGATGCTTGATGTGATTTTCCACTGCTTGAACCTTTGAATTTTCCCTTAAATGTGATGTGATGGATGGTGGATGATATCCATAAAGTGCCATAAATGGGGTCATTTTTGCTGCAGTATGGAAGGAAGTGTTATACCACCATTCAGCAAGAGGTAACCACTTGACCCATTGTGTTTGTTTATCAGATACAAAACAACGAAGATATCCTTCCAAACATTTATTTACTATCCCAGTTTGACCATCAGATTGAGGATGATAAGATGAGCTATGAGATAATTGAGTACCCAAACAAGAAAATAACTCCGTCCAAAAATTTCCAGTAAAAATGAGATCTCTATCGCTCACAATAACCCTTGGGCTTCCATGTAGCTTTTGAATTGTGTCCATAAATGTAGTGGCAACTGTACTTGCTTTAAATGGATGAAATAATGCACAAAAGTGTGCATACTTGGTAAGTCTATCAACTACCACCATGATGACACTTTTTCCTTCGGACTTAGGTAAACCTGTGATACAATCCTTTGAAATCTCCTCCCAACGTTGACTTGGAATGGATAAAGGTTGTAGAAGTCTTGGGGTCTTAATTGTCTCAACTTTATTCTGCTGGAAAACCAAACATTCCGCCACAAACTTTTGAATATTTGATTTAAGGCCATCCCAAAAAAATTCTTTCTTCACCCTATGGTAAGTTTTTAAAAATCCTGAGTGTCCTCCTAAAGGAGAAGTGTGCAATTCCAAAAGAATCCTTTGTTTTAGTTGGGAATTCTTACAAACATATAAGCAATCTTTGTACCATAAGGAATCATTTTTCCAACTAAATGTATCATATGTACTAGGATCTTGCTGCAAATTTTGAATTAGTGTCCATACATCTTTGTCCTTCTTCCATTCATCTCTTGCTTCGATTATCCAATCTGGTTGGATAATAGAAATAGCACAAAGCAATGCTTCCACCTCTTCATTCTTTCTTCAGCGTGTATCTGCAACAACATTAAGCTTTCCTTTCTTGTAGATTATTTCAAAGTCATAACCCAACATCTTTATGACCCATTTTTGCTGCTCTTCTGAAGATAGTATTTGTTCCAAAAAGTGTTTAAGACTATCATGATCATTTTTTACCTTGAAGTGTCTTCCCATTAGGTAAGTTCGTCATTTCTTTAGTGCATGCAGTATTGCTAACATTTCCTTCTCATAAATAGGTTTCTGTAAATACTTTCCTTTGATTGGACGACTTTCAAAAGCAATGGGTCTTCCTTCCTCCATTAAAACTGCACCAATTCCATTTCCTGAGGCATCACATTCCACAATAAAGGTTTTTGTGAAGTCTGGCGTAGCTAAGACCGGTGCTAGGCACATTGCCTCTTTAGGATGTTCAAAGGCCTTAGTTGCTTCAGGAGTCCATGAAAATGCATCTTTCTTCAATAATGTTGTTAGAGGTGCTGCTATTCTCCCATAATTCTTAACAAACTTGCGATAATACCCCGTTAACCCGAGAAATCCTCGCAACTGCTTTATGGTCGTGGGGACTTTCCATTCCTTAATGGCTTTAATTTTGTTAGGGTCTACTTTAACACCCTCGTGAGATATAATATGACCCAGATATTCCACCTCTTGTCCTCCAAAGAAACATTTGGATGTTTTTGCATATAATTGTTTCTCCTGCAATAGTTTGAGCACCCTGTCAACATGTTCAACATGATCCTTCCAAGACCTGCTATAGATTAGTATATCATCAAAAAATACTAGCACAAATTTTCTAATGAAGGGTTTGAAAATGGAATTCATTAACCCTTGAAATGTAGAAGGTGCATTGGTAAGGCCAAAAGGCATGACCAAAAATTCATAATGACCCTCATGAGTTCAAAATGTTGTTTTTGGAATATCTTCAGTCTTCATTCTAATTTGATGATATCCCGAACGAAGATCCAACTTGGTAAAATAAATTGCTCCATGTAATTCATCCAATAATTCATCAATCATAGGAATGGGAAATTTATCTTTAATGGTGATCTTACTGAGCTCCCTATAATCTGGACACATGCGCCATGATCCATCCTTCTTGTGTACCAATACTACAGGAGCAGAGAAAGAACTTTGACTAGGTTGAATTATACCCGCCTCTAACCTTTATGCAATCATACGTTCAATTTTTCTCTTTTGGAAATAAGGATATCTATAAGGCTTGATGTTTGGAGGAACACTTCCTGGTGTTACAGTTCAAAATACCTCCTCATCAACTTAGAGGAGAATATAAATATGGAAGGAATACAAAGACCTAAACTAAACCTATTTCTGCCAAGGTAACGCCTCACTATAACAACAAAAGAGCGTTATAACACACCTGATTAGTGAATAGGCCATGTTAGTGGCTAGGGAAATGCTCTGTTTACACTAGAGAGCAGCGTTAACCGTGTTTTGAGTTTGGAACGGGAAAAACCCATGGAGAATGATTTGAATTTCCAGCTTTTTCTCACAAGAGAGTCAGTACAAAAAGGAAACTACAAAGCACTAATCTCTTATTGGGCCTTGCCATAAACAACTGAACTCTCAAGGAAGGAAAAAGCATGGAAGTTGAGGAAACATCTTGGTTTTTTCTATTCAGAACTGGTGGAAAGAGAAGGGCAATGATTACTTTCTCCATCTCCTATAAAATGGAGTTGAAGGGTCTTGGTTCAGGGTCGAAGGATTGTCAAAGTTTTGAATACTTGTGAAGTAGAGATCATTGTTGTAGTGTGAAATTCAAAGTTCAAAGAGGTTCATTGAGAAATTGTTGATCAATACATCACCACATTGAGAGATAGAGAGATTGGAAGGCTGAGGAGGGCTTGGTACAACCGACGGTTATAATCCTCCTTTTTATAAATCAATAGAACTGTATCTGTTTTTTCCATTCTATGCGTTGATATTGTCATTGTTATTTAATCATTTATATAGCATGAGATGAATGGCTTAGATGTGCATAGTTTAAATGTTTATTATATATTGACTTAATTGATAGGAAACCTATGTTATAGTAGAGATTACACGGGTGCTTTGACTGATTGCAGAGTCGAGATTTGGAGCTAGTGAAGAAGGATCCCTGCTTCGTTGTTCAGCACTCTCCAAAAGACTTCAAGATAATTAAAGAGGTAATCTTCCATCTCATTCCATCAAGTTGTTTTAAGTTGATATGAATATATATGTGCCATCTTTGTGAACTATACAGATAATCTTATTGTCTGCCTCAAGCACCGAAAAGCCCTGAGAGGGATATTCAATAACCAACAACCCAAGCATTTTACCCTATAACAGAATTGGAGACTCCGCTGGGGAGTTCCCTATAGTTTCTGGACTATTTCTTTACTCCTTTCTTCTTTCCTCTGTTCACAGACCCTTCTGACTAGTATTTATGCCCGGTAGACATTTCAAAAGCTCGCAGAGTTCAATCCTGTTTCTGTTTGACCATCTGAAGAACTTTACCCTGGCTAACGCTACCTCTGTTGGTTTTCTAGTGCGTTATAACGTAGGCTTTGCTTAAATACAGTGCGTTATTCTCTGGATTAACGCTGTCTTTACTCAGAGACAGTGCGTTACTCAGCGAAAATTTTTTGTTTCACCCCTGTGATTGTGTTTTGGTTGCAGAGTTCTTTGGCCATCAATATCTCTCCTTGACTGAATCCCTGTGCTTGTTTACTAAGCTGGCATTTCTGTTTGTTTGCTCTTGTTTGAAAATATAGTGTCAAAAGAATTTACTTTTTAGAGATTTTTTTTTTTTTAGTTTTTCTACATCTAGCTGAGTTAATTCTGAAAATTTTAGTTCATAGACTGTTAAGAAGAGGTAGATAGAAGTCTGAATCTTTAAAGTTGAACTGTGCTATTTGAATGTTAGTGCATGGATGTTGAAAAGAAACCTCTCCTTGTAGAAATACTCTTCATCGAATTGAATATTTAGAGCATATTTTTGCATGGTTTCTTGAGTCAGAGTCTCATTACATTTCATACATCCACTCCCCCTCCGCAAGACTAATAATCAAGTACACTAAGAATCAAGCGATAATAAAATCAATCACATTACTCTTTTTGAGCTCACACCAATAGTAGTTCAAGCTAGGATCTTGGGTTAGGAAAAGTGAGAAAATCACCCAAGATCTCAAAACTTGAATCTAGAGTCATTAATGAGCGAAATCCTACTGCACTCATATTATCGGGACTATTCCTTTACCGGAGCTCAGCACGAGACAACACTTGGGTGCACAAGAAGGTAGCCTGCCTTCGACTGCATCTGGTGGGTGTGTTATATATTAGGGTTCCCTTTGGGGATGTTGAAACTAGATCGGGGATCTAGGTATTCTACCCATATAGCATGCTATCCTTGACCGTGGACCCCCCTGATGATGTCTGTGATTTGAGATATCTTTAATGGCCATAATTTTTAGGGACTTACACAAGGTGACTGGCATGGGCTATCCTGGTACCTAAAACAGACAAACCCACTCTGTCTTCGGTCTTTAGGAGGGTACTCGTCTTCACAAGAGTGCTTGCACCTATCGTCTGAGGTTCAGGCGAAGCTCTAGAGTGACCGTAACTATACTTTCGATCAACCCTCTCTGTATACTATTGTGATACTAGATTTTATCACCAGAAAATGGTAGTACTCAGATAGGCCACCCTATTCTGGCTGCTTGCTGATTGATTTTAGAGAGTCCTTTTTTCTTTTTTCTTTTTTAGGTGTGTGGTTACTGTCATTAAGACTTTATAATACATCACAATTTATTAAAATTTGTTAAAAATAAATAGGTCACCATGGCATCATCCAACCCACGCCATCTGTCTCGACGACAACAAGGTCTACCTCCTCTGACTCTTGAGGAAGAACTGAACCTTGGTGAACCCGTGCCTTCTGCGGAAGAGCAGTCTCCATTGACAAACCTTGATTTTCACATAGCCTCATATCATATGGAATTTCCAGAGGACCCTTTCACGGAAGGGGTTGTACCTCATTACAATCCTCCACTCACTGATCCGTTGGGGCCTGTGATGGTTTAGATTCCACCACGCCAAGACATGTCTTTGGCTACACAAATATCCATTTCACAACTAGCATCCACAGGGTCGATGCCAATGGCAACCCTCCCAGGTTCACAACCATCCTCCCCGCCGGTTGTCAGTTCTATGCCATAACTTGGTAACCCTAGTAGTCAACATATACCTAATCCCAACCCTACGGTCATCACAACTATCAGTAGCTCACCGAGTCCTTTGGCATCTACTCCTACCGTGACCACGTTGGGACCCACGGTTGCTTCTCCCACGAGTGTGACTACTTCGGTTCCTTTTAGCAACCATTTTGGTTGGAACCCTTTGCTGAGTTCAAACCCCTTGGCCACTATACTAGGGGGTAGTGTCACCAACACACAGGTAACAGGGAACATTTCACTTCCGCTGCAATACTTAGGACAAACGAGACAACCTATTGTTAATACTATTCCCTTAAGTGGTGCATAGTATAGGTGCAGGGTCTATGTCGTTGCCAAACTATGCAAGTAGTAGCATGCCTCTGGGAAACTCTCTTGCATCCATATGGACTAACCAACCCCAACCTCCATCTGGAATGGGAGGGAAATTTTATACTGGGGGCAACCAACCATTCGCCCCGCAATACAGTATGCCCTATGGACAACAACCATATATCCCTACCCCTCCACCTGTAGGAAATTTTTATCAAAGTCCTAATTATCCTCCTGGTAACACATTGATGGGCAGACCCTATGGTCTAAATAGTCAGCCCATACTTCCTTGGTTAGATTCGGGGGAAAATCCACAATTGCCATTTTTGGCAGCTCTGGACATCCCTGACATCCATAAACTGACTAATGATCCCATCAATCACAACCCGCTCTGGCCTCCAGTACCACACAAGATTCCTTCTAACATCCCAAAGTTCGATGGGAAACAAGGGGACGACCCAGCCACACACATCACTACCTTTCATCTATGGTCTATATCTAATTCCATGGTGGATGATAGTGTTTGGCTTCAACTGTTTCCCCGCACCCTTACAGGAAATTCCACCAAGTGGTATATTGAATTGCCACGCGCCACCATCAACACTTTTGGTGCTTTAGCGACGAAGTTTCTAAAGAACTTCCAATTACCAACTAGATTTGAAACTGGAACGAAATTGTTAACCACGTTGCGCCAAGACATCGCCACCCACATCTCCGATCACATCCATGAATGGAGACGTGGGAGGAAGCTAGTCAAAGCACCAATCCCAGATCATCTCTTAGCTAACTGGTTTTGTAAGTCTCTCTTACCCCACATCTCTAAAGACATTGGCCTTTCTGGTGCGGTTACAGAAGATCAATGCATTTTTCGTGCCCAACATTTGGATTTAATCTATTCACAATCTGGAATGCTATATGATTTTCTCCCCAATGCCCCTAGTAACCCAAATCCTCCCACTACTCAACAGACCAGAGCTCATTCCAACGGTCTCGTTGGCACAATCTCTGGTGTAGCCACAAAACAGTCTCAAGGGAAAGCCTCCCAACCGTCCTCGGTTACTACCGCCCCTCACCAAATGACTACTCTTCCTACCGCTGAGGTAAATTCTGTGCAAACTTCACAAAAACCTAGTGGGAAAAATAAGAAGAACAAGAAAAATACATCTTCTTTGGAAGAGCAGTTGGACAATCAGAATAACCCTAATCAGAAAAACACTGCCAAAAATGGCAAAGGGAAGGATAAACCCATGAAATTTCCTTGCAAGATTTGTGCAGAGGACCACTTGACATACAAATGTCCTCGGCTACAGGAATGCACTGATTTTATAGCAAACAAGGATTCTAGGTGAACACCTACCGTTCTTCATAATCCTTTCCCTAATCAACAGTAGCAACATCAACACATGGTTGACAACCCACCACAACCCCAGCAATGGGGCAATGGTGGTTCGCATCCTTCCGGTGAAGGACCATCCGCCATTTATGGCATTGAGAGTGTTGAACTTCAAACACTAGCCAAGCTTTATGGAAATCCTACCATAGATAATCAAGAACCTGGTACTAGTTCAAATCCATTGCCACCCAATGATTTGCATATCAAATGACCTACTACTGACCCCGTGATTCGTCCCCCCAAAGGGAAAATTCGACGCACGACTCATAACACCTCTGCACATGCAACCCAAAACTACAACATTGTAGAGGATTTGGTGCAAGCACCATGAGCTATGTCTACTCTCGAAGTATTGCAAACTAGTCCAGCACAAAGGAAAGCCTTGATTTCGGCCATTGGTGGAATAGACCCCCAGAATTCCATGCTAGCTATCTTTGATATGGAAAAATATAAAGCTCTTCTCTCACACCAACTTGCATTTTAGGTGCAGGTGGTGTCGAAACGGAGACCAATCCATCGCACTATCATAGATGAAGGTGCTTCGACCTGCGTTATGTCACAAGCTTGCTAGCTCAATTTAGGTTCTCCTACCTTAACACTGCCACTGAATTCCCTCAAAGCTTTCAATGGCCACACGTTCCTCCCAAAAGGATACCTTGCTAGCTTTCCCATCACTATGAGTGGGAAAACGGTAACCGTGGATGTTGAAGTCGTAGAGTGCCATCTCGACTATAATCTATTGCTTGGTCGCAGTTGGTCTTATGCCATGACCACCATTGTTTCTTCGGTCTTCCGACTCATCCTATTTCTATTGGATGGGAAAATAGTCACAGTGGATCAGTTATCCTTCTACACCCCTGATTATACCACGTTACCAAGTAGCACTGTACCCCTAATAGGAGGCTTTCCTGACTCTTACGTCAGTATCAATACCGGTCTTCTAAAGGCATCTTCCCTACTGGGTTGTTTTCCTCTCCCGCTGCCACAGCTCCCAAACATGGTTGCAATGATATCCACCACTTTGGATGGCTCTATCGACCCATGGATCATCCCGGAACCTTCAGAAATCGCTTCCTACGGAGATCAGATGCCGCTCTCACCAGCCGAGTTGGCCTACCAAGCCATCCAAATCACATCTAAACCCTCCACTACTATGGTTTCAACCAAAGGTACAAACCTCCCACCCATCACAGTGTTATAGCATCATTTCTCACCTTCATATGATTCATGATTGCTTTTATGGCTTTGGGCACCCATTCCTACATACTTGGACAAATTCACTAAAAAATATTGTAAAAATCCCCATACGCGGTTATGCCCAGACTTTTCCGCGTGTATACGCGAGTCCATACGTACTTTCCCGCGTATGCCATTAAAATCATTAAAAATATATATAAAAATTCCCTATTTTCGGGCTGGGTTGATGGTTACTCTGGTAGTTCAATCACCCCAGCACGTGGCCAACTGTTTCCAACTGTTGAAACTACTTGGAGGGAGTATAAAAGCACCTCATGTGTATGGCCTAAGGGAGAGAGAGAAATTATTGATATTATACTCTGTTGGTATTCCCTATCCAAGTCTGAATTCCCGTGCCTCCTGCACTTCCCAGTTCATTACAGGAAACCCTTGTTTCCTGGAGATGCTCATCTCTTTATATGTCATCTCGTATGCACCAGTTCGGAAGGAATATTAGCGAGGCAAGGGTGGGACGGATCCGGACGACGGTCTGCTCGAAGATCGTGGAAGGATTCAGGTGATCTCTCCACTCGTTATTTCTGTACATGCTATTTATAATACAGAAGTACCATCTTGTTCCCGAAATATACGTGTTAGTGTCTACTTACATATATGAGAATATTGTTATTTAAGCATTCATTATGGTTTATCTAATGTTTCATATGAATTTCACTAACATTTAGAGTAGATATATGTTGTACAACCAGTTCTTCGTGCTTGTTTCTTCTTGTCTTTCAGGTTAAGAAGGAAGAAGGGTTGCTGGGGGTTTGGACCCCGTGGGATCTGCTTCAACCGTAGGACCTACGGGTAACTTCCTTGATCTACTCTATTTAGTTTTTCATGAACATGTATGGTTGTGTGAGTCCTTCTTAAGTAGCATGCCCCTGCTCTGTGGAGGTTTAAACCCAAAAAACCTCTAGGGTGATTTTCCCCGAAACAGAACTGGCGACTCCACTGGGGATCGCATTCTTGTGATTCCCCTGTTGGGTGGTTTTAGCTGTTTGATAGGTTCCCAACAGTTTTAACTTCTATTTGCAGTCCAGTTTACTCTTTCTCAGTCAGATTGAAGTCCTAGTTTCTTATCCAGGCTTGATCCTTTTCGTTTTTTCATTATTTACCTTTGTATACGCGCTTTTTTCTGCACACAGTCACGTATACACGCAATTTTGTCCAAAGGGACTCGCGTATACGCATGTTTCCTTTAGCACAGTCGCGTATGCATGCTTGTTGCTAAATTGTGAAGTAGCGTATACCTAGGCAGATTTTGAAATTTTGGATTCTTTGCCTTTTTAGTCCTTTCTGTCTGTGGAGACTTGTTCCTACAGTGTCTTTGAACTTTCTGGATTGTAAAGGAAGTGGTCTTTAGTCTTTTCTCTCTTTCGTTTGATTGAAAACTAGTCTTTTTGGCAAAGTGTTGTTTCTTGTGCTAGCACTTCTGGTTTGAGTACCAAGATCGCTTTCTGGGCATTCTTGGTTGTTCTGCTTCATCAGAACAGAGAGCTCCTGCTCATTTACTCTTTCCTATCTTTGTGTTTTGCTTTGCACTACAATTTTTGCCCATTTCTTGGTTGGTTTTCTTGAGTTCAGTTGGCTAGGTCTTGTTGCAGCTTTCAAAGAGTCGTTTTTGGTTCTTTGGAGTTTTTGTTTGCGGCAAGGTTGCACTATTCTTTTAAGCTAAGTGCCTGAGTTTTCTTGTCTTCTTTTGCTCATATTGATCTTGCTACTAGTTAGCCTTATAAGATTTGGAGCATTCTTGAAGTTTTTGCTTGGAATTTAGTGTTGTTTGGCTTGAAATTTTATAGTTTTACTTGGTCTTTTCGAACTCTTTTATAAAACACAAAAGCCCAAAAAACATTTTGCTTTGTTGTTTGCTTTTGTTTTTGCATTTTTGTTTTTGTTTCTTTGTGTCTTTCGAAGCTTGGTTGAATTTTCTTGCCTTTGGATTTTGGCTTGATAATTGGAAAGGAGTTGTTATAGATTTCTTCCTCTTGTTTTTAAGCGTTCTTTGGTGTCTTCATATTAATAGTTCTTGATTTCAAGAACTAGCTTTCTGGACAACCAAGAAGAGTTAAAACTGAAGGACTTTTGGGAAATTTCACTCTGCTTTAGGAGATTTTTGCATCTTAGGATTTGCATGCTTGTAGTGATTTGCATCAGGTGCATTTAAACATTTAGTCACTTTCATAGTTTTTGTGAGTGTGAGTTTGCTATCTGAAAAGAAAAAATACAATTTTTAATCTCGCAGAACCAGTGTAGAAGTTGCTTTTCATCGAAAGACAATAACTGCATTTGCATGTAGTTTGGTTTTTATTAATTTATTTCTGTGTCAAAACATCATAAGTTTCATTTCCGCATCCTTGTGACTTAACATAACATCCCATTAAAATAAGCGATATAATTTAAAATCAACTAGCAAGTTTTCTAAGTGTCATACACCAACTAGCTAGGTTGTAGGGCCTTGGATTAGGTGAGTGGAGAGTTAAATCTCCAAGGCCGCTCAAACAAAACATAGAAGTTGATTAATTGAGCGAAATCCAACTTCGTTAGGTGGACCGGGAAAGCTCTCCTCCAGAGAGTCAAGCGCGAGGGGAAGTGAAGGCTGAGAAGAGGGATACCCCCTCTCTGATTAGCTGAATCTGACCTCAAGACCGCTCCGCTCGGCTTCTGACACGGATTGGTGCCCATAGTTGCCACTCCTAGGTTCCACACAGGTGACTGCAGGGGGGAATACCCATGGTACCTGAGGCAGACATCGCATCACTTTCAGCAGTACTTCTGGGGGGTGCCCTTGCGAAGCTTGGGTGCTTGTGCCGGCAAAGGCTGTCATTAGGAGGTCAACGTAACTATTTCTGATACCTTCGCTAGTAGGCCTGGGCCGTAATTATCCCAGACTGCTTTCGGGAGGTCCTATATTTTTCTTTCCTGTATTTTGGTGTCCGGTCATAATCACTCGGAGCAGAAATACTTGAAGGTTTTTTGCTTGATTGTATCTCAAGGATTTTTCTTATAGTGAGTGCTCTTTGCTCCTAGCTTGCCTAGCTTTTCACTTTTTTGAGTCTAATTTAAAATTTATAAAAGTGGCTGATCAAGCGCCTTGACGATTGAGAAGAATCTGGGGGTTATCTCCCGAGAGTCCAGAGCCTTCTCCGTGAAGGCGTAGGAGTGATTTAGCAGGTGGTTACCACCCTGTGGCGTCTGACGCAGTGGAGAGAGTTCCTCCACAAGGATCTGAAGGTTTCATAGCTGATTCTAGTGTCGGTTCCGAGAGGATCGTTCCGCTCACCTCGCGAGTTTTATTTCCTCAGGAAGAAGATTTTCAAATCGAAGAAGTTCCTGAACCTCCTGCGTCAGGTCTATCTCCTCTTCCTCCTGACTATCCGTTCGTTGTTCAATACATCGGACCTAAGTCAGAGAGACAAATAAAATCTTCCGTATCATTCATACCTTTCGATGGCCATGACTAGGAACACGGCTTCTGCCGTGAGTACTGCAGGCATTCAGACTCCTTCTTCTGTGGAAGGAGGGGGCACTATTGCTTTATCTTCGATTGCTTCTAGTGCTGCTGTGTTTGGCTCTGGTTTCACCCAAGCACATGCTTCTCATTCTGGTCCCTGTTGCTTCGGAATGCCCACTAGTGGGATTCCTTCTTTTTCCTTTTCCGCTGCTGCAGCTGGATCTACACCCATGTCTTCCATGGCTAGTGGATCAACTTCTTTTCAGGGTTTCCCCTTTGGAACTGGGCACATTCCTAGTTCCAATCCTTCTTTAGGGTCCTTTCCGTTTACCTCTCAGACCCAGAGTTTCAATCCTTGGTCTGGAGGTCAGAATTCGACCACTTTTACAGGATGGAACCCTGTATTCACTACAGTGGGGGCAGGGAATCAGTTTTACGCAGGTCATCAAGGGAATACTTATTTCCCTTCGTCAAGTGCTTATCAGACCTTTTCTCCCCTTTCTAATGCCTGGAACCCCTATTAGGGGCTCTCTTCTTCATTTCATACTTCAGCGGGAGGAACTGGTCTGGGCTTTGGTAACTCGACGTTGGGAGGAGGTTCTTCTCCTTTTTCTACGAGTCCTTTTTGGCAACCTGTTGCCTCATCAAATCCAAGGTATTCTTTTCAGAATGTTGGGAATCCATCCCATCAAGGATGGAATCCTCAGGCTCCGCCTCGCTTACCTTTTCTGGCAACATTAAACTTGCCAGATCTGTCGAAGTTGACTAATGATCCGATTCGTTATAATCCGGGGTGGCCTCCGGTTCCCACCAAACATCCTTCAGACATTCCAAAGTTTGAAGGTAAGAATGGAGAAGATCCGGCTGACCACATTACCACTTTCAATTTATGGTGTTATTCGAACTCCCTGATCGATTATTCAATTAGGTTAAGATTATTTCAACACACCCTAACTGGAAACGCTGCCAAATGGTATATTGAGCTAACTAGGGGTAGTTTTGCTACATTTGGAGAACTGGATGTTACATTTTTGAACCATTTTTAGTTGCCTGTACGATATGATGTTGGGACTGAACTCCTAGCTAATTTTAAGCAGGACGATGCAACCCACATTTCTGATCACATTCAGGAATGGAGGAGAAGGAAGAGGCTGATTAAAGCTCATATTCCAGTTGAATTCCTTTTGGAATGGTTTCTCAAATCCTGGCAGTCAGATATTTCGAAAGATGTATCCCTTTCTGGGGTATTTTCCGAGGAGCAGGCCATTTTTAGGGCCCAACAGCTAGAGTTGATCTATTCTTAGTCTAGGGTCCTTCACAAGTATTTGCCCAATGCTCCTCGCTCCAAATTAGATTTGTCAAAAACTAAGCCCGGTCCTCATGGTGACGGATTGATTGGATCGATCAATAGTGGTGCAGCCAGCCTGCTTTCTCAATTGCAGCAGTTGTCTTTGCAATCTGCTCCTTCTGGTCAGGCTATGCCTGCTGAGTCATCACCTTCCCAGTCTTTGTCCATAAATGCTGTCCAAGCTTCTGATCCCAAAGGAAATCAACAATCCGATGGGAAGAAGAAGGGATGAAATAACAAGAAAAATGGCAAGAATGGGAAGGGTAATGCAAATAAAACCAACGAGCATGTTGGTGAGGGTCCAAAGGAGAAAAGGAAAGTGAAGTTTCCATGCAAGCTATGTGCTGGAGACCATCTTACACACCTTTGCCCTAAAATTCAGGATGCACAGCGCTTGTTAGCTCAGCAGGGTTCTTCTAGTTCCCAGGCTGTGTTAACAAACTGTTTTTCCCAAGGGCAACAATTAGTTGTTGGCGTGAATCAAAATCCTGGGGATTCCTCTGGGGGCACCCAGGAAAAGGAAATTCCATCGAACATTTTCATGATGAGTGCTCACGCGGATATCGCTACGAGATCCCGTGATTATGGCAGAGAAGAGTCTTCGAAAGCTAAGGATATTCCTGATGCTACTGAGCCGCTTCACATTACCAAGCCTACTATTGAGTCTATGCCTCGGATGCCCAAAGCATCTTCTAAGCGATCGACGATTAATCCAAATGCTAGGGCTGCCTAGAACTACTCGATTGTGGAAGATCTGGCGCAGAGTCCTTGTGCTATGTCGGCTTTAGAGGTACTCCAGTCTTGTCCGGCTCAGCGCAGTGCTTTGCTCACTGCCATTGGGGCTATTGATCCAAAAAATTCTCTTCTGATTACTTTTGATATGACTAATTTTAAGAAGAGACTTCCTCATCACATGGCTTTTCATATTAAATCATCGTACCGAAAGTGTAACATCTTTCGGACGGTTGTTGATGAGGGTGCTTCCACATGCGTGATGTCTCTCGCATGCTGGAAGACACTTGGATCTCCCAAAGCTGTTCCATCTACCACTCTTCTGACTGCGTTCGACGGTCATTCTCACAGGCCCCATGGTATTGGCCCAGCTTTGCCCATCTGTGTTGGGGGCAAAACTGTCAATATAGAGGTTGAGGTAGTGGATGCAAGCTTGGACTACAACCTTCTGTTGGGGAGAAACTAGATTTATGAGATGGATGCCATTGCATCCTCATTATTTCGCATTATATGTTTCCCTCACGAAGGGAGGATCGTTACAGTGGATCAACTGGACTGTCCTCCTGTAGACCCGAATGCGTCTACTGACTCATATGTTCCTAAGTTGGATAATTCTAAGGCGCCTGTTGAGAATTTAGGAGTTGGAATGTATTCTTCCTTGATGGGTACTTTCGATATTCCTCCTCCTACGGTTCATATTAATGCAATTTCATCCTCCAACGCTCCTCTTCGAAGAGAGTTCTTCAGAACTCATTATTTTTCGAACCCTTGGACCTTACCTTCCCCTACTGCCACATTAGCGGAAGGTCAAGTGGGTGGAATGGCATTTCCTATTTCTGCAGCTGAGATTGCATATCAGCCTATTGTTGACTCTGCAGAATCCATCCCAGCTCCTCTGTCACCGGAAGAGTTGGATGGGGATGTGGCTCCGGCTTGGACACTTAGTTCTTCTTCGGCCCAGGATTGCCTTGATACCACTCTTCCATCTGAAGAGGCCATCCTGGAAGCCATGACTGGTATAGATAGACCGTGGGATGACTTGCATCATCGGTCTTACTTTTTACCTGACTTGAGCGAAGTTGAAACTAGTTTCCCAAGTCCTCAGTCTCCTGGTCCTGTTCACCCAGTCTTGAACCCTTTAGCACCAACACAGGTTTATGCTGAAGGGAACATGGCTGTGATTTCTCCTACTATCCCGATGAACATTTCCAGGGATCCCAATATTATCGAGAATGTCTTCATCGGAGCTGAATGTTCCCGTGAAGAGGTTCAAATTTACATCGAGCTCTTTAAAGAGTATAGGGATGTATTCGCTTCGTCTTATGAGGAAATGCCTGGTATAGACCCATCTATTGTCCAGCATGAGATCAAGACGTATGAAAACGCTAAGCCGGTGAGGCAAAAACTTCATCTGGTCAATCCTAGGAAGGCAGCAGCTATCAAAGCTGAAGTTGAGAAGCTGCTTAAGGCGGGATTCATTTTCCCTGTTCCTTTGACTGAATGGGTTTCAAATCCTATTCCCGTAGATAAAAAGCAAGGAACGATTCAAGTGTGCATTGATTTCAGAGACCTAAATAAAGCATGTCCTAAAGACAATTACCCCACACCATTTATTGATCAGATCATTGACGAGTGTGCCGGTAATGAGATTTTTTCCTTCATGGACGATTTCTCCGGATATAATCAAATTACTATCCGTCCTGAAGATCAACATAAGACTGCCTTTATTTGTCCCTGGGGTACTTTTGCATACAAGAAGATCCCTTTTGGTCTTAAAAATGTTGGGGCTACCTTTAAACGAGCCATGTCATATGCCTTTCACGACATCAAAAATATTATCGAGGTGTACTTAGATGATTTAGCTGCTCATTCTTGAAAGAGGATGGATCATCCTGGTCACCTCCGGCAAATATTTGAACGATGTCGGTTCTATAAGATCAGATTGAATCCGAACAAGTGCGTTTTCGCGGTTACATCCGGTCGGCTATTGGGATTCATTGTGTCTAGGGAAGGGATAAGGGTAGATCCCTTCAAGGTTGAGGCAATACTTCGGTTGCCTCCCCCGTCCTCTATCCGTCAGCTTCAAAGTCTACAAGGAAAGTCTAATTTTCTGCAGAGATTTATCGTAAATTATGCTGAAGTTACAAAGGGATTCATGATATTGTTGAAGAAAGGAGTTCCATTTCTTTGGGATGACTTCGCTCAACGCTCGTTCGATGCTTTGAAAAAAGCATTGACCTCTGCTCCTTTATTGAGTCCACCTGATTATAGCAGGGATTTCCTTTTGTATTTGGCAACAGCAGAATCTACCATCAGTATGGTTCTGGTTCAGGAGGATGATGCTCTTGCAGAGCATGTTATTTACTACCTTAGTCGAGGCTTGGTAGGACCTGAACTCCGGTACACTCCGATAGAAAAGTTAGCTTTAGTAGCGGTTCATGCTGTGCAGCGACTCCGGCATTACATTATTCTTCGCAAAACTTTTGTTTTGGCAGCTGCCAATCCATTTCAGTTTGTCCTCAGTAGGCGAGTGATTGGGGGCAAATATAATAGATGGATTGTGATTTTACAGGAATTTGATCTTGAGTTCATGTCTACCAAGTCCAAGAAATCATTGGTTTTTGCAGAATTGATCTCCGAGTTGCCCTGTGGGGAATAGATGATTTATGATGAATCCTTTTCGGATGAACATTTGTTTCTTGTCTCTTCACAGGATCCTTGGTACGGAGATATCATTGTGTATCTCCAGACTGTGAAGTTTCCCTCTACTTTTTCAAAAGATGAGCGTTGTAAGTTGCGTCACTTGACCAAGAATTATTTGATTATTGGTGATGCTTTATACTGTCGAGGGGTTGATTCAATCCTGAGACGCTGCTTAACTCTCGAAGAAGCTGAGGCTGTGCTGAATGATTCCCACAGTGGAGCTTGTGGGGGTCATTTATCTGGGCTTGCTACAGCCCAAAAAATCTTGCGTGCTGGGTACTTTTGGCCCTCGATTTTCAAGGATTGTATCGAATCGGTCAAAAAGTGTCATCCGTGTCAAGTTTATACTCGAAAAATGCGCGCTCATCCAGCTCCGCTTTTTCCAGTCATTACTGTCGGTCCCTTTACAAAGTGAGGTATTGATTATACTACTTGTAACCCGCCTTCGGCTAAAGGTCACAAGTACATTATTGTAGCGGTAGACTACTTTACAAAGTGGGTCGAGGCTATGCCTACTTTTGGGAATGATGGTGAGACTGCAGCTCTTTTCCTTTTCAACCAGGTTATAGCTCGTTTTGGTATTCCTAGAGAGATTGTCACTGATCATGGCAGTCATTTTCAGAATAGTATGATGGCTGAGTTGGCTCTCAAATTGGGTTTCCGGCAGGAGCATTCATCTCCATATTATCCTCAAGCTAATGGGCAAGTGGAAGCCATGAATAAATCCTTGAAGACAATTCTTCAAAGGACAATTGATAAAGCTAGATCCAACTGGCATATTATGCTATATCCTGCACTTTGGGCATACAGGACGTCAGTGAAAACTGCAACTGGCTTTACTCCGTTTCAGCTAGTCCATGGGTTGGAATCCGTATTTACCATTGAATACGAGATTCCTTGTCTTAAATTAGCTGTTGAAATTCTTCCTGACACTTCTAGTCTTGAAGAACGACTCCTTCATCTAGAACATCTCGATGAGCAGCGTCGGGATGCCGCCACGATGAATGAAGCACATAAAAACCGAGTTAAAGCTCAGTACGATAAGGCGGTCAAATCTAGGGTTTTTTCGGAAGGTGACCTTGTTTTGGTCTATGCCCAAGAAAAAGATGCCCTGGGGGCAGGAAAGTTTAAATCTATGTGGTATGGCCCCTTCATCGTTAAAAAATTCCTTAAGAAAGGAGCATATACCTTGGTTGATTTCGAAGGAAACGAGTTGCCGGAGCCCCGAAATGGGCTCTATTTGAAGAAGTATTATGCCTAGGCTTCGGCCTGGCATGTTGCTTTTGTATATAGTAGTTTTTGTTTTGTACATATCTGGTTGATTTTCGATCTTTGATGAGTTGGTGATGTTTTTGATCTGCTTTGGCAGGTTGTGTTGGATGTCATGAGTCATTTTGGTTTCGTCGATGGTGCTAGTAGACACACCCGGAACGTAGCTTCCGCGGCTTGGGTGCTTCGTTATCCTTCCGGTCAGCTGTTAGTATCAAGAGGGGTCTGCATTGGTCCTGCTTCCAATAATATAGCAGAATACACTGCAGTTGTTTATCTACTCTCGGAGGCAATATCTTTGGGTGTTGATTCGTTGGTAGTTTTCTTGGACTCTCAGCTGGTGGTGTCGTAGTTGAACAATACTTATCGGGTTCGTGACCCATTTTTATTACGGTTGTTTTTGAGGGTACGTTTGTTACAAAGATCATTTCAATTTTTAACTTTCATTCATATTCCTCGAGCTGACAATTGGTTAGCAGACTCATTAGCTAATCAAGCAATTGATTGGCATATTAATCATTCCATACAATAAAAATTTAATCATAAAAAACATCATACATTTGATACATTTATCACATCACATCAAATATCGTTGTATATATATCATCAGGGTGTTCAAAAAATTTACAAAAATTTGGATCCATAAGGTCATACAAAACTTGGGCTTATGCCCGATCATGTTCAGTCTAAAAAAGAATATACAATCATCTAATACATAATATCAGTCTACTCCTGAGGTCCCTGCCCAGAAGTCGTGTTCCTATAGAACGTGACCGTGGTGGCAACTTGGCGGAATAATCGTACCCAGTCTCGAGGCACTCCTACCACCCGTCTCTGGATGGATTCCTGCAGGTCTTCCATGGCAGCCATAGGTATTTGGTGGGTTAACCCCTCCAAATTCCTCTGCAGAACCTGGAGGGTCCTATCTAAATCCACTGTATCTGCTTCGCCCCTGCGACGCTTGTGGCGCGGGAAACCCTCAGGTCGCACTGGTCCAATATCTGTATCATGATATTGTTTACATTGTCAGTCATTATGAATCCAATAAAAAACAAGTTTATTTTCATTTTTTCATACATATTTGAAAAAATCCAAAAAAATAATATAAGTAAAATTTTTTTGCAAACTTACCAACTGTGCCCCATGCTGTGCCTGGTGGAAGAACTAGATCTGGATCTCCACGAAAATCCATCCCGGCATAGGGATAGTCGTCCACTGCGATGATTTGTTCTCCCCACCAAAGGAAGAATTCATCATCCCAAGTGGTCCGGGGAACTTCACTTCCCCCTAATCTCTTCATCATGTCCGCCCAACGGGAAATTCTTGGGTCCCTCGGGCTACTGATGGTAGAGATAACTCTGGGTCTCAATGCTGGTATCTTCTCAAAGAAGAATGTCATAAAAATAGTATCGTACCCAAAGTGTTTGGTCTTTGCTTGGCAGATTGAGGTCAACTGTTGTTTCATGTTCAGTAAAAGGGCTGTGCACCAATCATACACATGAGTCAAGCATTCTACTGCTATGCTCATTTGCGTCCTGGACGCTTGATGTAGGGAGGCAGATCCTGCCACTCTGCCTATGGTGAAAAGGAGGATTTTCATGTGCAAATCCCGTAAATCTTTAATAGCAATCTGAGTTCCAACTTTCTTGGAACCCTCTATGCAATACACGTGGACATAATCTTCCACAGTTAGCCCTCCCAGGGGCTTCCCGTGCAAGTCTACTGGTTCCCCCCTCTGGGAGAGTCCAGTGATAAAGTATATGTCTTCCACTTCAATGTGTACTGGCATCTGATCTATAATGAAGCAATATTGATCTGGTTCCCAATAATTGACGAGCATTTCTAACAACCGAGCATTGCTTTTCATATTTGGCATTTTGAAAAATTTGAACAATCCGCAATTTCGAAGGATATTTTGCGATGCTCGATCTTGCATGACCTCTTGATCAATTGCGCGATGTTTACGCTCCCTCCATGAGATTGTCATCCTGTCAAATTTCAACAAATCATCCATTAGCCATGCATTTTGTGATTCAGACCTGCGCATACGCAACTTTTTCTTTGCACAGTCGCGTGTATACGCGACTTTCCCATTACAAACCCGCGTATGCGCAAGGCCGTGTTTTTTAGCAAGGGTTTTAATGGTGAAATTCACTAAATTTTAATTTCCAAATGGACAAAATGATTTGCAAAGATGATTGAGGAGCCTACCTGAAAAATTCGGTGCGATTCGACGATCAGTTGTTCCTGATTTGACGAAAGAAGTTTTTTGCTCCAGAGCACTTTTTTCCAAATCAGCAATGCAATAATGAACCAAATATGAGGTAATTTGTCTATTTATGCCGAAAAAGTTGAAAATTTTCGCAAAAATTTGTTATGCTCATTTTTTCAATCTACCATAAGCTACATAACCCGGATGCTTGGAAGTGCCTAGTTTGGTATGTTTTCAGGTACATTTTGACGATTTTGAGATTTTTCCCATTTTTGATCCATGATTACCGACTCGTCATGGCAGGTATATAATCTTCACTGGCATATAGGTTAGGGAAATCAATTTCCGTTGCATCTTGCATACTAGCCTCCATACTGATCACTTGCCTGAGGGTCGATCCCATCAGGTCATGAGTATTACACCCATTTCACTCGCCGATTATTTAATCATGACTTGGTGGTAGAGCCTTCCTTTACATGGGCTTCCTAGTTAGTTGCTCGCTATCACTTGTTGCCCATGCTGCGTTTTATGTAGGTTTGGGAGTCCTCTTTAGTCCCGCCATGACTTATGTGTTGAAGCTTCATTCTTCTTCTTCCTCACTATCATTTTTTTTGGCTTTTATCCTAGAGGCTCCCTGGTGTCGTTAAGTTGTATTACTGCATTGCATTTTGGCTACTTGTTTATCCTGGCCTTTAGCCGGCTTCATTTGGAATCAGTGTTTAAGCCAACTTTTGACCTTGATTATCTGTACAAGTTAACCATTGCATGCACTTAGCTATCGCGACTTGACACCCTTTTACCCATGGATGGAACGTTCCTTTGAGTATCGTTTACCAGTTTCCGCCACCTTGCATTGAGCATAGGATTGTTCCAATCCCAGGAACTAGTGCATCTGATTTCTGATACTCGTTCTATCCATTGTACCATAGCATTCTTTTATTCTTTTTTAGGCTTATTATGAAAAAGACAAAAAAAATCAAATATAACAAAAAGAGCGGGAACGGGATGTATCTTCGTTGTTTTGATGGCAGTATAGAGTCAGTTTGTCGCCCTTGAACAAAGCACATTTACTTATATATATTTCCTTCATTTGGGATGGTTTTAGTTTTGACCTAGGTTCAGCCTTTACCATGTTTCACTTGTCAGTTCTCCCCCGGTTGGTTATCTCTTCCAATCATATGGAGAGTTTGTTTTTCCTCCTGCATGACAGACTTATACAGTGTCACTTTTTACTGCCATGGTCATCACGAGTCGTGCTTTTTTTCAAGGGAAGTCTAGCCTGAGTCGGCCATTCTGCGGTGTCTCTTGACTCATTATTCAGTCGGCCTTCCCGGTCTTGTCAGTATCATGTTCTATCACATCAGATGTTTTGATCTTCTGCTCGTGCTGGTTTGAGAAGGTCCCCATTGACTTCGTGCCGGCGGGTTTGTCTCTTATCGACTACGACACATTGCTCTGAGAGCAAGCCTAGAGCCGCACCTTGGGCCTATTTTCATTATTGATAGGTGACCTCGTGCTCAGCATTTGATCATCATCATGGGTCTTTGATTGAGTGGTTTCCCCTGTGTTCGACGTCAGCACACATTATCACACTTGGGATTCGTGCAGTACCTTGATTTCCATTTGACCCTATCGGTGGATTTCTCGCCTCTGTGTCAGCTTTCATTATTGGTTGGTTCAGAGGGTTTCTTCCGTGCGCTAGCTTCATCTTGTGCATGTCGAAAATGTACTTCGGTTTTGGTTCCATCACTCTACTTCGTCTGATTCCTTCCAAATCTTGGCCTGCGGGTTACACTCGCGCTGGACTGATGTGGGATGCCTTAATGCCTTCCTTCCAGCAGATCTTTTCCCATCGACTTCGACTCATTGCTCTGGGAATAAGGTCTAGAGTCTTTTTGTTAGTACCTTAGGGTTTGCAGTCATCAGTGGCAGACTCTTCGCTATCGACAGTGGGGATTCATCATTGCCTCCTTATTGGTAGATTCTTTCAAGTGTTCGACTTCAACTCATTCATTCGCACTTGTCAGATTGTACTGGGGCACCTTGACACTCATTTTCATTATTGGTGGGTTGTCTCGCGTTGGTTAATGGTATACATCATTGACCGGTAATCCAACAATTTCTCACATGGTCGACTTCAGCTCATTTATTCCCATTGTGTAGAATTGTGCCATAGTGATCGGTGAAGACCTCGGGTTGCATCAGCATTTTTCGGTTCACTTTTGACAGTCCATTCAGTCTCTGCCAGTGATGCCGTCCACCCTTATATGTTGCAGTTCAGTACAGCAACATCCTATATGTTGGCTCCCGAGTTGCGTGATAGTACCGTTTGTTCCACCTCTTATGATTTGGTACTTGGAGATTCAGTTACTTATATGATCAGACATCCAATTGCAGCTTTCTTGATCAGCTTTCTATATGTGATACTTGGACATCGATTCAGACTTATATTTCCGGGCCATGCTCAGATGATTCATTGTGTACTTTCAGTTCAGCTATACTTGTATACATGTTGGATCTATTCAGTACTTTCTATCTGATGTATTTTTTGACTGAGCATGGGTATGCCCGCCTCAGCATGAGTTGACTCTCTGTTTTCTTTCATTGGTTTTTGGCAGGCTGAAATCTGGTGAAGTCCTCTCTTGTCCTTGCGAAGTTCTTTCTATGTGCATAATACATTTCGGCCATCATGTGCCCCTTCTGACCTCATATATTAGGGGGCATCTGTTATAGCATCATTTCTCACCTTCATATGATTCATGATTGCTTTTATGGCTTTGGGCACCCATTCCTACAGACTTGGACAAATTCACTAAAAAATAGTGTAAAAATCCCCATACGCGGTTATGCCCAGACTTTTCCGCGTGTATACGCGAGTCCATACGTACTTTCCCGCATATGCCATTAAAATCATTAAAAAATATATAAAAATTCCCTATTTTCGGGCTGGGTTGATGGTTACTCTGGTAGTTCAACCACCCCAGCATGTGGCCAACTGTTTCCAACTGTTGAAACTACTTTGAGGGAGTATAAAAGCCCCTCATGTGCATGGCCTAAGAGAGAGAGAAATTATTGATATTATACTCTGTTGGTATTCCCTATCCAAGTCTGAATTCCCGTGCCTCCTGCACTTCCCAGTTCATTATAGGAAACCCTTGTTTCCTGGAGATGCTCATCCCTTTATATGTCATCTCGTATGCACCAGTTCGGAAGGAATCTTAGCGAGGCAAGGGTGGGACGGATCCGGACGACGGTCTGCTCGAAGATCGTGGAAGGATTCAGGTGATCTCTCCACTCGTTATTTCTGTACATGCTATTTATAATACAAAAGTACCATCTTGTTCCCGAAATATACGTGTTAGTGTCTGCTTACATATATGAGAAAATTGTTATTTAAGCATTCATTATGGTTTATTTAATGTTTCATATGAATTTCACTAACATTTAGAGTAGATATATGCTGTACAACCAGTTCTTCGTGCTTGTTTCTTCTTGTCTTTCAGGTTAAGAAGGAAGGACGGTTGCTGGGGGTTTGGACCCCGCGGGATCTGCTTCAACCATAGGACCTACGGGTAACTTCCTCGATCTACTCTATTTAGTTTTTCATGAACATGTATGGTTGTGTGAGTCCTTCTTAAGTAGCATGCCCCTTCTCTGTGGAGGTTTAAACCCAACAAACCTCTAGGGTGATTTTCCCCGAAACACACAGTTCTCTCTAAGGATCTCCTCAATGACGTCTTGCCTACAGATGAAGCTATTCGAGATATCATGTCTCTAGAAGAAAAATCTTGGGGATAGTTTCACCATCACGCTTTGATGATCAACTTGGACATGATAAAAACTAAAATCCCATCATTTGACCCACCTGAGATGGTTCCCTCCACTTACACGACTGTTTAAACTATCGATTCAGAAGGGAACATGGGTAATCTTTCTAAGAAAATGCTCATTGATATCTTGGTCAAAACGGGTATTGTGGAAAATATTCATATTGGAGCCGATTGCAATCCTGAGGAAATTGCATGCTTCACATCCCTTTTCAAGGAATTCCGCGATGTGTTCGCTTGGTCTTATGACGAAATTCCTGGCATAGATCCATCTATAGTCGAGCACGAAATTAAGATTTATGATAATGCCAAACCAATTCGGCAGTGACTCATACCTGTCCACCCGCGCAAAGAAGCCGCCATCAAAATTGAGGTAGAAAAACTTTTAAACGATGGTTTCATATATCCCGTTCCTTTGACGGAATGGGTTTCCAATCCAATTCTCGTTGATTAAAAACAAGGCACCATTTGAGTTTGTGTTGACTATCATGATCTTAACGCCGCTTGTCCCAAAGACAATTATCCTACATTGTTCATTGATCAGATTCTCGATGATTGTGCCAGATGCAAATATTTTTCCTTCATGGATGGATTCTTGGGCTATAACTAAATTGCAATTGAAAAAGACGACCAACATAAAATTGCCTTCATCTGTCCTTGGGGCACATTTGCGTATCGAAAACTCCCATTCGGACTGAAGAATGCTGCAGCAACTTTTCTTTGGGCTATGGACAACGCTTTTCACGACATTCGACATATTGTACAGGCTTACTTGGATGACCTCTCGGCCCATTCCAAGAAACGACCTAATCACCTTGCTCATCTGAAAGAAATTTTTGCTAGGTGTAGATTCTACAATATACATCTGAATCCTCATAAGTGCATATTTATGGTCAAGTCTAGACATCTGTTAGGTTTCATTGTCTGCAAGCACGGGATTAGGGTTGATCCCAATAAGGTTAAGGTGATTTTTGAATTTCCAGCACCACAATCCATCCTTCATCGAGCATTATTTTTACGTTATTTTTCTTTCTCGTTAATCCAAAAAACCTCAAGTTCCCTTCTTCGGACTCGTTAAACTTATATGAAGTCGATTTAAAGCGTTCTTTTTATGGTCTTTTTCTTGCTCGTTAATCCGAAAAACCTGGAGTTCTCTTCTTCAGACTCGTTAAAACTAATATGAAGAAGTGCCGAGCTTTCTTTTTAGGGACCTTTTTCTAGCTCATAAAACTAAAAAAACCCCGAGTTGCCTTTGTTGGGCTCGCTAAACTACCATGACAGAGAGTAAGGAGCCATTCTTTTCCTCTTTTTTAAAGCTCTTTAAACAGAAAAAGTGACCGATTTTTCTCCACGTGACTCGTTAAAATTTCATGGAGGGCACCTAGTTTTTCTTTATTGGACTCGTTAAAATTTCACAAAGAATACTGAGTTTACTCCGTCTCCTTGTACTCATAACAAAATGAGGTAGACATCCATCGAACATAGATTTCTCATTTTTCCAACTTTGATGGACTAACTCACGGAAAATGAATTGTTTCAGACTTACTATTCTCCCTTTGTTGTGCCCGGTTATCAAGACATGACAAAGGTACCCCAATGGAGTTGTCTTTTACGATATTTTTCAGACTCTCTAAATATGAAAAATTCACTGAGTTTACTCGTCTGGACTCGTTAAACCTAATCAGACGGGGCACGGAGTTGTTTTTTACGATATTTTTCAGACTCTCTAACTATGAAAAATTCACCGATTTTACTCATCTAGACTCGTTAAACTTAATTAGACGAGGAAAAATTTGGACAAAATGGATACTACCTCTATTACATTTCAGAAAGGTCAATTTGGCAGAAAAAATCTTGAACATGGCACTTCCTAGAAAACTCTTTCACAGTTAGCCGAACCCTACCATCTATGAGTATTAGCCTTCATCTCCCAGTGTACCTACACCGGTAAAATCTTAACACACTCTTTGGTGTTCATTAAGTCTCAGCTGCCTAGTACCCTATTAATGTGCCTTTTATTGTTCAAGAAGATCTCGCTATCTACTGCTCCTCTTATCAACCAAACCGCTCATTATGCCAGAAATTATTTGTCGTCCGACATCCCCATTTACTCTTCATTATCTCCATCACAAACAAAATAATTTGGTTTTCGTTTCATGTTGACTGATGTAGGACGCCTTAGTGCCTACCTTTCGACAGATCCCTATCGACTTCAACATCTTATCTAGGAAGATGATCCATAAACCCATCAGTACCTGGATACTTGCAGACATCAGTGGCAGGTAGTCTTGTGTTTGATCAGGAGTCTTCATCATTGGCTTCTGGTCGAATATTTCTACGAGTGTTCAAATTCAACTCTTTTTTCAAACTCGCTAGATTGTACTGTGCATCTTAGGGACCATCATCATTATCGGTGGCCACCTTTGCGTCTGTTATTAGTTTTCATTATCGACTGGTAATTAGACGATTTCTCACATGTTCGAAGACAACTTCTTCATTCACATGTTGATAAATATGCAGTTTATGTGAAGCGACGGTCAAGACCTTGGGGCAAAGTTTACATCATTAAAGTTGTGTTCCCTTCCCCAAGTTGCGATATTGTTTATGGAGACAGCTTCTTCAGCCTGATCCTATTATGACAGACACTTCCACATTATGCTTATCAGTGGACAGATTCTTCATATCTCTATTCTAGAGAAATCATGTTGTTTAAGCTACTGAGCATGGGAATGCCCGACTCAAGGCAGATACTATATTTTCTGACATATGTTGTTGTTTCAGGTTTTCCTTAGTCTTTCAATCTCTTTATCTCTAGTACACACATTGTAAAGTATTTCGGCCATTGTCTTCATCTCTGACCTCACACTTTAGGGGGCATCTGTTACAGGTCAAAATACATCCTCATCAGCTCAAAGGAGAATATAAATATGGAAGGAATACAAAGACCTAAACTAAACCTATTTCTTCCAAGGTAATGCCTCACTATAACAACACAAGAGCATTATAACACACCTGATCAGTGAATAGGCCGCGTTAGTGGCTAGGGAAATGCTCTGTTTACACTAGAGAGTAGTGTTACCCATGTTTTGAGTTTGGAACGGGAAAAACCCGTGGAGAATGATTTGAATTTCCAGCTTTTTCTCACAAGAGAGTCAGTACAAAAAGGAAACTACAAAGCACTAATCTCTTATTGGGCCTTGCCATAAAAAATTGAACTCTCAAGGAAGGCAAAAGCATGGAATTTGAGGAAACATCTTGGTTTTTTCTATTCAGAATTGGTGGAAAGAGAAGGGCAATGATTGCTCTCTCCATCTCCTATAAAATGGAGTTGAAGGGTCTTGGTTGAGGGTCGAAGGATTGTCAAAGTTTTGAATACTTGTGAAGTAGAGATCATTGTTGTAGTGTGAAGGTCAAAGGTCAAAGAGGTTCATTGAGAACTTGTTGATTAAGACATCACCACATTGAGAGATAGAGAGATTGGAAGGCTGAGGAGGGCTTGGTACAACCGACGGTTGTAATCCTCCTTTTTATAAATCAATAGAACTGTATCTGTTTTGTCCATTCTATGCATTGAAATTGTCATTGTTATTTAATCACTTATATAGCATGAGATGAATGGCTTAGATGCGAATAGTTTAAATTTTTATTATATATTTACTTAATTGATAGGAAATGTATGTTATGGTAGAGATTACACGAGTGATTTGACTGATTGCAGAGTCGCGATTTGGAGCTAGTGAAGAAGGATCCCTGCTTCGTTGTTCAGCACTCTCCAAAAGACTTCAAGATCATTAAAGAGGTAATCTTCTATCTCATTCCATCAAGTTGTTTTAAGTTAATATGAATATATATGTGCCATCTTTGTGAACTATACAGCTAATCTTACTGTCTGCGTCGGGCACCGGAAAGCCCTGAGAGGGATATTTGATAACCAAACAACCTAAGAATTTTACCTTATAGCACATGGGATAGAAGAATTTCCCAGCGAAAAGAGGCGCTGAAATGGCCTAGATTTGAGCAGATCTAGCCTCCACTTGATGCATCTTGCAAGGACAAAGAAACCCTCAATAGGATTTGTGTTGTAGTTGGAATATGAGCTTGGCCAAATGCCTGATAGTGGATGAGATCAGAAAGAATATCCTAAGAAATCCTCAATGGAAGAGGTGGGATCCCTGCACAAGAACACCCAAGTGCTAAGCAGCACTATTCGTAGCTGAACAACAGAGAATGGTATATGTCTAAACAACCACTATACTTACAAATATGTACAATCAACAACCTTCTTCTTCTGTCCTCCTCTTCCTCTTATAGGATGAAAGCCTTGTCAAACCCTAAACCATCTCAATGATTTAGCTGCATTCACATGAGAAGCCTCCAACTAAAACTACGTTGTCCCTATAGGAGATTTATTGTATCTAGACAACGTTGTTGATTTCGTCCCGGTTGAATTGGTCAAATAATCCAGTCTCTTTCACACCTAAGTGTGCTTATGTAAGTAGGCTAGATATGTCCATGTTCACATGTGGCATTGATTTATTTTGCTGATTAGGGGTTTTATTGATCCTCCTTTACAATTTTATTCATGAAACAAAATATTGACAGAAAATTGTATATTCCCATTAGCTTGGGATAATTTCAAATATTACAGTCCTCCACTCCAAAATGATGCTTGTCCTTAAGAAACTAATAGGGTGAGTGCTGCAACACTTCTCCTTCTCCATTGGTGACACCATCATAGATCAATATTTCATCATGAGCCAAGTGTTCACTGTTGGGCTGCTAGTTTTTCATTATTATTATCACTTTTTAACACCTATTTCATCCATTTATACCATTCTTTATCACGCCATTTATCATGGTTTATCATATAATTCCATTTTATAATTATTTATGCTCTTATGGACAAATATTACTCCGTCTCCTTTATTTTTAATAAATTTATGATTATTATTCATGATTTTACCAATGATGGTTTATTAATAATTTTTTTGTAAAATCACTCACCATTTTAGCCTCCAAGATATTTTCTAGATTGCAGATTTGATCTCCAGCTCATCATTAAATATTCCAACTCAGAAATTCTCTAGAATAAGAAGTGATAGTTTTTCATTGGATATTTTGGGCACATGGAGAAGAATCTGGAAAATCCAAAACATGGGTTTTGTCCAGAACGGACCAAATTAATTTCACAATGAGCAGTTTTCCAAAATTTGGTTCTTATTAAGAGAAACGAAAGGTTCTGTTAGTTCCAATCTTCGCAGCCTGTTACCAGAGATCAACATGAGCTCTTACTATGTCTGGTTTTGTTAGATGTTTTGCACATGATTTTCAGCACAAAATATGTCACAAGTGTGTCCATTAGAAGAAGCTTGGAAAAATATTTCCAACGGTATATCACACTCCCATAACAGGTTTCGGGATTAGAAGATATGATCAAAATGAATGAGTGATTCTTGGTTGTGCATGTTTTGAGGTTAGTTGCTGCACACAATGACAAGTTTAGTACAAAATCAGTTTGTGAAATAATGGTGAGGAATTTTTCAACAGTGAAAGAGGTTTTTGTTCATAACATCCCAAATAACAAAAACCTCCTTCATTTTATGCACAGGTGCAACTATGTGGGAGCTATACAATGATATTTGGAGCCTACATTAAAACAAAGAAAAATTTTCATATTTTTTACTGTTTTAGTCATTTTAGTGCAAAGCCATTTTACAGCAGATGGAAAGTAATTTTGAAAAACCCAAGGATTTTTTTGTTAAAAACGAGCCATATAACAAAAACCTCTTTCAGTTTATTCAAAGGTGGCACGAATTGGGATATGTGACTAGATCTTTACAGCTCATTTTCACAGATTTAAATTTTTAATGATTTCCTGTTTTAGAGATGATTGTGTGGAACAGATTTCGAGTAATTGGAAACGAATTATGAAAATTTGAGAGAGGTTGTTCTCCAACATGATCTTATCTACAAAAACCTCTTTCAGTTTTGTAACCGGTGCTATGGTTTGGGAGATACGAGTTCATCTTCAACACCTATTTTCAGAAATTCGGCCCAAGTTTAATGTAACTGATTCTATTTTTAAGAAAATGGTTGAGCTCAATTCCCTTAGTACAAGGATGAGAAAATGTATATATTTTACGAGTTTCATAGTGTAGGTGTTGGATTTTTGTAGCAGAGTGAGGCTGCTATTGTTGTAACAGTTTGAAAGAGAATTAATGAAATGATGCAGCTCTGATTCATGAGATTCATGTGGTGTGAGTTTTGCATATGTCTTTCTTTCTGTTTCATATGTATCTTGTTATTTTTTACTATTCATTCATAATCATTTCTATTTGAATGCTTTTAAGTAAGAAAGGTAGAATCCATTTTATTTCTCTGCCTTGGGAAAGCGTTCATTTTATGTGTACCTTCTTCTGTCTGAAAAGGATTCATTATGTATGCCCTTTTCGGCCTCTCAGCGGTCTTTCCACTCCATATAATTTCAATTTGAATGCTTAAGCTCTTGCCTATCTTGCCTAATGAGATAATCTGTGTCTTTCATTTAATCTCTCTACTTCATGCTGTTCTTTGTTCCCATACTGCCCAGAAAACCCAGTCATTTATCAAAATACCCCTTTCCTATATATTTACTAGCCTAAAATTAGTTCCCATTTTAAGTCATCTCGCACCCTATTGCTCATTTTATCGAGATTGATTGGAGAGAGCCCTCTCCTGTCCTCGTAGGGCTAGCTACGAGGCTGAGCTTGGTTTGATGTTGCCTCGAGTTTTGCCTTCCTCAGCCTGAGGCAGATTCGAGCGCTAACATAGTGGCGACCATACTGGGGAGAAACTCAAAACGTTTGCTTGTTATAGACGGAGTCTGAAGTCACGCCAGGTAGCCTTCGAAACGTTGTTGCTATGCATCAGTGAAGTAGATAAACGCTGCTTCAGTCGATCTCCGGTCTAGCTTGTAATCGTAACACTTAACTTATAAATTGCCCTAGTACGTGTATCAAGTTTCAGATCTGATTGTTGATGGTGGACAACGGTCAGACACATATGAAGGCTGAAACATTCACCTGGCGACTCCAACTCAATCCAGAGATTCCAGTGCTCACTGATCCATTCATGAAATGGTAGGGTATGTGGCAGACCCTGTGCTTTGTGAAGTTTTAAAAGAAGTTATAGATTGGTTAGTGGATTTTGAAATTAATGAAGCATTTTTCAGTGCCGTGCTTCAATTTTTGAGATCTCCAAAGTTTCTTGCTGAAGCTAAAACTGGTTTCTTTGAGTTAGTTGTTGAAAATTTTGAGAAGGAGATTCAGTATTTAAATGATCAGATCCAATCATATGAATTCCGAGATCCCAAAAAGTTCTTGGAAACTCTCCCTCCTTCAAAACAAGAAACAATAGAACTACCTGTGGATGTTTGCATTGACAGTGTGCAGCTGGAAGTATGTATTGTAGAGTTGGGGCAGCAAACAGAGTCTGGCTTTTGCGATCCTATTGCAACATATATGGAAATTTTTTTTAGTCTGAATGATATATCAAACTGTCTTTTACATAACCAGACTCATTATGTGCATGTATGGCTGCCAGCAATTACATCTGTGTCCTGGTGGAAGCACTTTCAAGCAGCATCCTTGTCATAGTTACTTGATTGGTTGATCTGGCATTACAGTGTTACTTGATCTATTGGTTTTGCAGCAAAGTAGGGGATATTTGTAAATAAATAAGCTGCCAAAGGCAACATTTCAGTTTCCGGTATTTGCTTATGTACAAGTTGCAGTATGTATATGTTTTTGGATTGGTATGAGTAGTTTGGTTTGCAGTTGTTTGACTCCATGCCCAAAGGATAAGGCATTGGTCTGCTCTCCCAAAGTTCTGCTATTCTTGGCACCTCCAAGGAGCTACCATCCCCATTGGAGCCAATGTTAGTTCCATTCTTCGCAGCCTGTTACCAGAGATCAACATGAGCTCTTACTATGTCTGGTTTTGTTAGATGTTTTGCACATGATTTTCAGCACAAAACATGTCACAAGTGTGTCCATTAGAAGAAGCTCGGAAAAATATTTCCAACGGTATATCACACTCCCATAACCAGTTTTGGGATTAGAAGATATGATCAAAATGAATGAGTGATTCTTGGTTATGCATGTTTTGAGGTTAGTTGCTGCACACAATGACAAGTTTAGTACAAAATCATTTTGTGAAATAATGGTGAGGAAATTTTCAAAAGTGAAAGAGGTTTTTGTTCCTAACATGCCAAATAACAAAAACCTCCTTCATTTTATGCACAGGTGCAACTATGTGGGATATATACAATGATATTTGGAGCCTACATTAAAACAAAGCAAAATTTTCATATTTTTTACTGTTTTAGTCATTTTAGTGCAAAGCCATTTTACAGCAGATGGAAAGTAATTTTGAAAAACCCAAGGATTTTTTGTTAAGCACGAGCCATATAACAAAAACCTCTTTCAGTTTATTCAAAGGTGGCACGAATTGGGATATGTGACTACATCTTTACAGCTCATTTTCACAGATTTAAATTTTTAATGATTTCCTGTTTTAGAGATGATTTTGTGGAACAGATTGCGAGTAATTGGAAACGAATTATCCAAATTTGAGAGAGGTTTTTCTCCAACATGATCTTATCTACAAAAATCTCTTTCAGTTTTGTAACCGGTGCTATGGTTTGGGAGATACCAGTTCATATTCAACACCTATTTTCAGAAATTCGGCCCAAGTTTAATGTAACTGATTCTATTTTTAAGAAAATGGTTGAGCTCAATTCCCTTAGTACAAGGATGAGAAAATGTATATATTTTATGAGTTTCATAGTGTAGGTGTTGGATTTTTGCAGCAGAGTGAAGCTGTTATTGTTGTAACAGTTTGACAGAGAATTAATGAAATGATGCAGCTCTGATTCATGAGATTCATGTGGTGTGAGTTTTGCATATGTCTTTCTTTCTGTTTCATATGTATCTTGTTATGTTTTGCTATTCATTCATAATCATTTCTAGTTGAATTCTTTTAAGTAAGAAAGGTAGAATCCATTTTATTGCTCTGCCTTGGGAAAGCGTTCATTTTATGTGTACCTTCTTCTGTCTGAAAAGGATTCATTATGTATGCCCTTTTCGGCCTCTCAGCGGTCTTTCCACTCCATATAATTTCAATTTGAATGCTTAAGCTCTTGCCTATCTTGCCTCATGAGATAATCTGTGTCTTTCATTTAATCTCTCTACTTCATGCTGTCATTTGTCCCCATACTGCCCAGAAAACCTAGTCATTTATCAAAATACCCCTTTCCTATATATTTACTAGCCTAAAATCAGTTCCCATTTTAAGTCATCTCGCACCCTATTGCTCATTTTATCGAGATTGACTGGAGAGAGCCCTCTCCTATCCTCGTAGGGCTAGCTACGAGACTGAGCTTGGTTTGATGTTGCCTCGAGTTTTTCCTTCCTCAGCCTGAGGCAGATTCGAGCGCTAACAGGTTCTATGAAGATGATTTTCTCAGATTCGCTATTGCAACCGTTTTCCAAATTATCTCAGTTACAATACCAAATTCGACCTATTCCTGTTGAATGTTGATGGAAATATATTTAAGATATGATCTTGCTGATCAATTTGTTGTGAACAATCAAATTTTTTTATGGGAATCATTTTGTAATCATCTTTGTTGTAACTTCTCTCTGCTCTTTGTGTATTTAAATGAAAAATAGAGATCAAAGAAGGGGATTATTATGGGATTATTATGGGATTATTAGATTAGAGATAGATAGGATAGGATGGGAGGAGAGGGGATAATGGAGAGATTTAGATTTTCACAGGGGACCTCAATTGTAATTTCAATATACATAATGATATTCTGAAGGAGATCATATTGTAATGACAAGTGAATTTGATGATTAATATATGACTTGCATTGCTATTCATCCGGATATTCTGAAATAGCTCGGTAGTACTCGCTGGTGGCTAGGGCTCAGTATCTGGCGGATCTTACTACTATTCCCTATTTGATACTTTTTCATTTCCCGTAAGTTCATTCTATTTTATATCTTTTCATTTCCTGCAAGTTTATTCTATTTGATATCTTCTGATTTCCTGTGAGTTTACATTTCAATTAGTTTACTTTCCTTTATTCTGATCTCATGTACTTCGCAACTTTGTCATTTGATTTCATTTATGCTCACTGCAGATTTAATTAATTATTAGTTAAAACATTGATTCCCGTTGGTTACGATAAGAGTATGATTAGGATAGATCCAGCTAAAAGAGCTCAGTTATTACTACTGTGTTCTTGGTTGGTGTTATTCTCAATTGAATTGCTTGCTTAAGATTGCATTATGGTTTTGCTCGAGATTAAGTCTTGATGCTTAGATGTATTATTTCCTTTAAAAGTTGCAACTTGAGATTTATGATTGCATCCGCTTACTCTTGTATTGAATTTAATAGATTATCTTAAATCATTACTCCCTAGGTTTATAGCTTGCACATATTGTGTACACTCTTGAAACAAAAAGACTTACCTAGGTTGATAATTAATGTGAGGCAATTAGGAGTTTTAAAAGACACCTTTTAGCACCCAACATTTTGGCGCCATTGCCAGGGAGAGTGTTTCCATTTCATAGAGAGTGATGTATGTTTGATATTTGTTGTTGGGAAAGAATTGGATATTAAAAACAGAATGTAAGAACCTACATAACGAGGAAGTAAAGTGCTTTCTCCTCTTCCCACTTTTCAACACAATTGCATAAAATTTGAAGTAAGTGTTTGATGTTTGTCTACTGTGAAAGAATTGGGTATTAAAAATGGAAGGTAAGAACCTGCATAACGAGAAATTAAAGCGCTTTCTCCTCCGCCCGCTTTTCAGCAGAATTGCGTAGGAATTGAAGTAGGAATTTTAGAGGTAGAATTTTTTAAAAAACTCGTGTAATTCCACTCGCGTGGTGATGTAAGCACCACCCATTTCACCAACCAATTGAAAGGAACATTTGAAGGAGGATCCTCAAAGAAACACATGAAGAACATCTTTTATTATGGTAGGAAATGGCTCACACTAAAACTTTTGAATTGCCTATCAAAGATCTAGGAGGAGTGACACAAATGCACATAATTCCCCCATCGTCTCTACCAAATTTTCATGGTTTGACAAATGAAGATCCTGATACATTCTTATTTGAGTTTGAAATACTTTGTAGAGGATATGATTATTGTACTAATGATCGAAGGTTGAAAGTGTTTCCTCTTACTCTAAAAGGAGCAGCTCTCCGATGGTTCATGAACGTTGGTGGGAATTGCATCCAAAAATGGGAGGACATGAAGAATGCATTCTTGAAGAAGTAACAAGACTATTGCAAGGCCGATGAAGATATTTTCAATATGATACAAGGGGAATATGAAATATTGGAGGACTATGTGGAGCGATTTCGATACAACCTTCAAAAATCAAAGCATAAGTATTTGGAAAAAGATATCTTAAAAATACTCCTACTCAAAGGAATCAAAGATGAATTTTTAGAAATCTTAAATATGATAGGAAAAGGCAATGTTTTTCAGTTATCATATGATGATGTTTGTGAATTATGCATAAGGTATTCAAGAGGAATCTCCAAGGCTGGTAATGATTCTAGAGAAGCTTCTTATTTATTTTCCAAATCTTCTACAAGAAGAGGAGACATAAGAGCTGAATCAATGTTTTATTTGAAAATTTTAAATATGATTTTATTAGCTCTCTAAATTCACAATTGGATGTTTTACAGGTTCATAAAAATCAAGAAATTGAAGAAGTGTTTTTCCCTCATTGCCAAAAGGAGCATCCCATAGATACTCGCTCTTCCTTATCTATGATGGAAGTAGCATATCAAAAAGATGGGGAAGCTGCAACAATGTCAAAACCATGGAAATTGTGGCCTACATGTATGGTTCAAAACACTTCCCCTCCATTTTTTTACTTGTATAATCCATTATGGAATACTCATGTGTTAGGGAAGCAATGTCAATCTCGATATAACCCCCACCAATATTGTCTACAAGTTTGGCATGGTTCATCTTATGATTGCATGACTACTTTCCCTCATCTTGTAGCACAAACACATCCTCCATATTCTCCACCAGCTCTTCCACAACATCTTGCTTGCCTATCAAAATCATTCACTCAACCCAATCAACTACATCATCAAAATGCTCCATTCCCTAAACAATTTACTACTCAACCCATTCCACACCCTCACCATAATAAACCAGTAAAACATGCTTACAGTGTTGAACTGAAAAATTTACCCACCGTTCCCACCCATTCTATCTCACATGCATCATTGGAGACAACTTATGCTAATATTCAAAATGTATCAAATCAAAAAATTGTAGAGGTTATGAAAGTAAATGAGGTTTCTTCTAGCATGCATCAAAAATCCATTTTAAACACTCAAGAACTTCATGATATGACGGCTATGGGAAATCAAGAAAGTAAGGGATACATTGAAGATTGGTTTCACTCCATTTGTTTGCAGCATCACTCCATACTTGAACAATTTTTGGCACCATCTTTTCAAGGGAAGTTGCCTTCTCATACCCTACTATTTATTAACATTCATTTTTAAAATTTGGATATGTACATACTGGAGGCCTTATTTCAAAAATGGCTCCACTAGAAGTACTCTTATATGTAATCATATTCAATTTTCAAAGAAGAGTAGGTTAGTGTAGAAAATAAATAAATAAGGACATAAATAAATACATTTTTATTATTATGTAGAAATAATTGTTTTTTGCTACAACACACTGTGGAAATCAACATCGGTAATAAATATTTTAATTTATTTGTATATGTAGATATATTATATTGAAAATAAAATTTATACAAACACTCATATTCATTTTTATCACCAATATGGAAAAATTTCTTGAATATCATATTTTTTTGACTTGTAGGCTTGATGAAATTTCTGCAAACAGAGTCGGGACAGTCATATTTTGAGGGACAAAAAGTGAATATTTTAAAAAAATGTTTCCATAATAAGTAGCTCTTTATGTCTAATTTCCAACCCAATTTGAATCACTCCATTTGGATTTGAAACGAAAAACTTATAACCAAAACATTGACAGGGCGTCTACTAGGCAGCTTAGGAACAGAGTTGGGACAGTGAGGTTTTTGGAGGCCTAAATGACTATATTTTTAAAAATTGTTTCTATGGTATATTAATATATGAATCTAGTTTACAAGGAAGTTTGAAACACTCGATTTCTATATCGTATGAGAAATATATGACCCAAATACTGACTGTCTATCCTAAATCAGCACTCTTAAAGCTTTGTTTTTCCAAATGTTTATTAAAGTATTTGACCCATCAATTCTTATTTTCTTCAAAAATTGTTTCTATTGGAGATAAATAAATAAATATAATTTCATTTCCAACTTGAATGAGCTTAATCCGTCATCAAACGAAAAAGTTATTCTTAATATATCCATTGTTGGTCTAAGATGGGTAATCGAAAATGACTCCGTTATGCAGGTTGTTCTAAGTAAACTTGACATATCATATCATTGAATTTAAAAATATATATATATATTTCTATTGGTAATATATCTTTGAAGTAGCTCTCATTTGGCTTTTGAATCACTCAAATTTGATGAAAAATAAATAATTTATGATTAAAACACTGTAGGTTAGCATGATTGGCCACTACTTTCCCGCAGGTAATAAATTAATTTTGTCCGTGGATTTGTTTTACAAAGTAACTATTTGTTAGTTTTTTTGCATAGTTCTTGGATTAGAGGAGCCCGAACACCTCTCTTTCTCTATGATTTAATGTTTTATTGCAAGTAGACACTCATTTTTTTTGCAGGTCTTAGGAGAATAAAGAAGGTCAATTTATGGACGAGCGATTCTTGAAAGAAATTTTCATGAAACAAGGGAATTTCATCCAATTCATTACCTAACGGATTCATAACAGAAAAAATGAAGAATTGATTCCCATTTGAATATTCATGTCACTGCTGCCAAAACATTTTTCCAAGAGATCATTTATTTTTCCATTGACAGATTGATATTCCTTTGGGAAATAACATCATAGATGTTGTAACTTAATTTATTTATATCCTGTTTTTAAATAAAGTGTTGTTTCTTTTCTGATTTCTCTTATGTTTTTGTATTTCAGGTGTTGCTTCCATCAAATTCTAGTTTCTGCTCCATTAGCGATTGAACAATGAGGACCCCACCATGCAAGTTTTAGCTACAGAAGCTAATCCTTCGGCAGCTTCATCTTTGTAAAAATTCATTTCTTTTGTAAAATGTAAATAGGACTATTGATTCAATTTGTTTTTCTACCTATTTTGCTATCTCATCTTCGGAACAAAACTTTTTGATTTTGCTGTTCCATCTTCCGAACAACATTTTTTGATTTTGCTATTCCATCTTCAGAACAACACTTTCGGGTTTTGTCGTTCCATCTTCGGAACCACACTTTTTTATTTTGTTGTTCCATCTTCGGAACAACACTTTTTGATTTTGCTGTTCCATCTTTGGAACAACACTTTTTGGTTTTGTTGTTCCATCTTCAGAACAACACTTTCTGGTTTTGCTATTCCATCTTCAAAACAAAAAATTTTGATTTTGCTATTCCATCTTCGGAACTACACTTTTTGGTTTTGTTGTTCCATCTTCGGAACAACACTTTTTGATATTTTTGTTCCATCTTCAGAACAACACTTTTTGATTTTGTTGTTCCATCTTCGGAACAACACTTTTTGGTTTTTCTGTTCCATCTTCGGAACAACACTTTTTGGTTTTTTTGTTCCATCTTCAGAACAACACTTTTTGATTTTGTTGTTTCATCTTCGGAACAACACTTTTTCATTTTGTTTTTCCATCATCGGAACAACACTTTTTGGTTTTATTGTTCCATCTTCGGAACAACACTTTTTTATTTTGTTGTTCCATCTTTGGAACAACATTCTTTTTTGCTTTTTTTCTAATTTTTGAATAGCACTTTTCTGCATTTTTGTTGTTCCATTTTAGGAACAACACTTTTTTCATTTTTGTTGTTCCCTTTTGGGAACAACACTTTTCTGCATTTTTGTTGTTCCCTTTTGGGAACAACATCTTTTGCATTTTTGTTGTTCCCTTTTGGGAACAACACTTTTTTGAGTTTTTTCTGTTCCCTTTTGGGAACAACACTTTTTGCATTTTTGTTGTTCCCTTTTGGGAACAATACTTTTCTACATTTTTGTTGTTCCCTTTTGGGAACAGCATTTTTTGCATTTTTGTTGTTCCCTTTTTGGAACAACACTTTTCTGCGTTTTTGTTGTTCCCTTTTGGGAGCAACACTTTTTTCATTTTTGTTGTTCCCTTTTGGGAACAACACTTTTCTACGTTTTTTCTATTCCCTTTTGGGAACAACACTTTTTGCATTTTTTTGTTCCCTTTTAGGAACAACACTTTTCTGCGTTTTTGCTGTTCCCTTTTGGGAACAACACTTTTTTGTGTTTATTGTTCCAACTTTGGAACAACAATTTTTGTTGTTTACTATTCAAACTTTTGAACAACACCTTTTTCTCTTAGTGTGTCTTGTTGTTCCCACTTTTGAACAGCTATTGTTCCATCTTTGTAACAACATTTTTGCTTCTTCTAAGTTTTTTGTTTTGTGAATAGCACTTCCTTCCTCTTATGGACTTATTCCTAGCTCATCTCAGCCCCATTTTTTTTATTCCATTTCATGACATGAAGTATAATACTTATACGAGGACAAGAATTATGGATTCTATTGAATCAGGTGAATATCATTAACATTATGATCTTTAACAGGACAACTTATGGATGAGAGATTCTTTTTAAGAAAGGGACACGGTTATTTATATACTACTTTACTGCATCGTTTTCTGCTATACATGATATTGATTGATCATCTTAATAATAGGCTGGTTCCACCCTTCCTGGTTATAATATTCTCTGTCTGTAATAAATGAGATTATGGCTATATTTTTTTTTCTATTCACATGTTCAACTTCTTCCACCATCCCTACTCTTAAGGACTAATAAGCCTCCCTCTTTTTATCATAAAACTGTGTAATCACAGCAAATTTTTTTTTACAGATGGAGGATAGGGGGTTTCATTACGAGCCATCCTACCATGTTCATAAGGTTGTAACAAAGTGACATTCCCATTATGGCCACCACACCATGGTTATGATCCATTGGATAGCCAAAATATCCTTGGAACAGGAGGTCTCATCATGAGCCGGCCTGATCACTTTTGCTACATCCCATTGAATGGCAATGTGGTTATCTGGTTACCACGCCAGCACACTGATCTCTTCTGTGGAATAGCAGTGGAACTCTCCATTTATAAATTGAGGATCCTGGCTCATATGGGTTAAAAAGCAACCGTACCTAGGCTATGGACACCTGCTGGCAGGAGAGGATCTGCTTATGGTATTGAAGTTATATCTTATCGTTGATTATTACTATAATACCCTTTTCTTATTATTTTTTTAATCGGAGAAGTTATTTCCTTAATTTTTCCCTGTTTTGAACCTTTACAAATGACAAATTATTGTTCGAAATACTGAGATGGGGGGTGAATCAATATTCCTTTCAATTAGAGCGTTAGTTAATCTTCAATTATTATCAGTGTTTATACAATGATAGAAACAAACAAGAGGAACACAAATGCATATAGTTTTTAAGGTGGAAACCCACTCCGGGACAAAAACCACCTAATTCTTTTCTAATAATTCTTTAATACTCAACTCCAATTGAAAATAAAGATCCAACTTCCTAGAATATAGAAAAGCATTCTTCTCCAGCTCCCACTGAATGGACGCTCCAATGCTCGAGATTCTTCAGTAGTCAACTGCACAGATGCCCCAACACCCAATGAGCTACAACTCACCCTAGCACCACCCTACCACCATATAGAAGAATAAAATAAGAATGGACTCCCATACTAGGGAAAATGGTCCACTTTACAATGATATAGAATGATGTAGAAGAAGAATATATACTAGAACATAACCCCAAACGACCACCTAATGATGATCCTAGACCTCCCAACACTGCCTCTTCAACCCTTGGCAGATAGACACTAGTACAATTTTTTACAATAATGTATTTACAATGACTTAGTACAATGATACCTTTACAATGATTGTATGCAGTTCTGCCCACTTGAAGACTTCATAGGATGAACTTCTTGCTAGTGTTATGCACCTTGGTTGATGTTCTTTTCATGCTACCCTTTGTTGCACCTTGCTTTGCTTTGATGTCCTAGAAAGTCTGGTCCTTTGCAACCCTTGACAACATATGATCTAGCTTTTTCTTTGCCTTCTAGGAGCTCGATATTGAATCTGGTGTATCTCTGTTATTTCAAATTCTCAATATCTAATTTTTGGTCCTGTAGTAGTCCTCTAAGTCGTCTTTCCAATTCCACAGGTCTGACCCAATTTGGACTCTTCAAGAGAGAGTTATACCCAATCTCTCAGAATTCCCTAATTATGGACTGTTTCAGCAGAGCGAACTTGTACGACGTGCCACGTGTCACTATTTCTTCATTTGGATCTGAAATTGATAGAGAGAAAATTACATACTTTGTGATGTCAACCACCTTTTACGTAATTTCAATCTGATACTCAGAGATAGAGTTATAACGATTTTACCAAGGTCACTTCTTTGAGATGAATTTTAGGATCCTGCAAAAACCTTGACTTCCACAGATCATATCTCGACAAATATTGTGCACCTTGATCTAAAATTTTTACAGAAGCTTCCCCAGGATTTCAGCTTCTCCTCATAAAAATTTCAGCTTCTGAACCTTCGTAGAAAAAAATTTAGAGCGAAAATTCCACGATGACCTGTTTCAGATAGCGAAATCCCTTGCATAAGGAGGAAATGAGGATCACAATTTATATAAATTCTTAGGTTGAGAGGGGCTTCAAAAAGTGAACGTGGGAGGGATTAGGTCAAAATTCCCATGCAATATTGGGTTAGCCCTTGGTGCTACTTGGGTGACTCAAATGTCAAAGAAGCAAAGCTTCAAATCTATAGAGAAAAATTTGAGCAACTCAGAATGAAAGAAGATTGAAAAATTGCTTCATACTTCCAATACGTTGATGAAATAACCAATACTATGGAAGGATTGGGAGAGCCAGTTTACGAGAAGACTATTATACGGAAGATTCTATTATCAACATAAATTCATCTTAACCCTGTATCTATCAAGCGTGGAGAGGGATCAAATCTCTCGAGGTGAAAACATTTCCTCAAGTTCTTGGTCATAAAAAAATTATTGAACATTTAATTATTCTAATAATTTTAAATATAATAGATATGATTAAGATTAATTTGGTCAATTTAATTTTAAATTTTCTTAGTTACCTAAGTTTGTTGATATGAGAGAGACGGTCAATAACTTGAGTGATGAAAACTGATGAAATAAATTTTTTGAATGCAAAGTGACAATGTGGAAATTTTGAATGATAGAGAATGTGAATAATAAGAATTTAGTCAATTATAAACAATATTCATTGGGATCAATCTCAAACTATTGTCTTCTATTGTTTTTATTGTCACACCTATTAGTTTTTCCATCTTAAGCATATCGAAAATGGCATTTGAAATCATAGATCATTCAAATATTTAACTCAAGCTATTATAGTAAACATCATACCTTGTCTCTCTTGCTCTCCAATATTAATTGTAGTTTTCTCCAAAGTAAATTATTGTGACTTATGGAGTGTTAAACCCCAAATAATTTTCAATGGTAGTTGTTTTCTATTACCTTGTTTGAATGCAAAGTGATTAACAATGTTGAATGATGGAAAATGGGAGTAATAAGAAAGAATCCAAAGTTACAAATAGTTTACAGTTTTAGGAAGCAAGCATTTCAGGTAAGTGAACATTTTATTTAGGATGAAAATTAAAGTATTATATTTATGGTTGAGTTAATGTAACATAAGAGTCAATGCATGTGATCAATAATTTTTATGTGACTGCACTGATATCAATGCATCTAGTGCAAGTAATCAAACATGATTAGAAATAAGTATCTACACTGAAAGAAATAAAATAGGAAATAGAAATCAGCATCTACACTAAAATCAATGCATCTAGTAAAAGCTATCAAGTAGGAATAGAAATCGACATATACATTGAAATCAATGCATCTAGTGCAAGAGATAAAATAGGATTAGAAATCAACAACTACACTAAAAAATAAATCTATTTTTAGTGAAAAAAATATTCATGAATTTCTAGATCTAACTTCTATATTTGTATTTGTCTTTGTGTGTCTCTTTCTTCTTCTCTCTCTCTTGAACTTCCATATATTTTTCTATCTCCATCCCTCTCTCCTTCTCTACCCCCCTCCCTCTCTCCCCCATCTCTCTTTTTCTCTCCACCTCTCCCTCCCTCTTTTTATCTCTCTCTTCTTCCCTTTCTCCCTTGTCATATATATCTATACCTCCCTCCATCTCTCCTTGTTTGTCTCTCTATCTCACCCCCTAAACACATTTCACACCCACACACACACACACACACACACAGTCTCTCTCTCCATATCTATCTCTCTTCCTACATGCCTCTCTATATCTTTATCTCCCTCTATCTCTCCTTATTTATTTCTCTATGTCAACCTGCAAACATACACACTCTCTCTCCATATCTATCTATCTCTCTCTCTTCCTCTACCCCTCTCTCTCTTTCTCTTCTCTTTCCATATCTATCTCTCTTCCTCCCTCCCTCTCTTTGTCTCTCTCTTCTTCCTTCTCTTCCCCCTCCATATATATATCTATCTCCCATTGTCTCCCCTTCTTCGTCTCTATCTATCACCCCCAAAACATACACACTCTCTCTCCATCTCCCTCTCCCTCTCTCCCCCCCCCTCCCTGTTAATCTCCCTCTCTCTCTCTTCTCCTTCTCTATCTCTCTCTCTATTGAGATTCAAAAATATGATGATCCTAGTGAAAATTAGGCACCTTCACTAGGTGGGCCACGCAGACTATTTTTAGGTGTATGTATATTTTTAGAATGGTGAGCATATTCTAAAATTAGTAGGATGTTGATTCTAGATGGCTGAGAAAATTCTATCTTTGGATGAATTTATATTTTTAGAGATATGAGCAAAGTCTATTTATAGATCACATATCTAAAAATAGAATGTGTGTCGATTATTATTAAATCTTAATGATAATCAAACAATAAATAATAACTTATTCTCTTGGAGCACTTGATTTCAGTGAACTAATGTGGCAAATTAGTGAGATGAAGGAATTACGCAATTCCTAGGTTGGTTGGTGACTCATCCATGATGGAATTCATTATAACTAAGTGTGGAAGAGTTGTAACAGAGTTGTTAGATCAGCAGAATCTGATAATATAAATGCATTTTATAATTTCTACATGGTATCAGAGAAGTGTTAATCACTGAAGATTGCAATAGTGAAGCGATGCTGAGTTGTGTTGGTGGAATTCGAATTTGCTGCAAGAGTTTCTTGGTGCGACAATTGAGTAAACATTGAAATGAATTTCAATGTTTTTCGGTTAGAGTTTTCACTTGAGGGAAGCTCAATCTACATTGCATGGAAGGATAGGATGGAGGCGGTGCTTGAAGATAATGGCTTGAAGGAATTCATCAACAAAGATATTCCTAAGCCCAGTTCGAGCGATGTTGCATTGCTTGACACCTAGCAAAAGAAAGTAGTGAAGACGAGAAGGATTCTGTTGGCTGGTGTGAAAGACCATATTGTGTCAAGCCTTCACAAGAAAAGCACTCCATTTGTAATGTGGAAGGCTTTGATAGATATTTTACAAAGCAGCAACGACCATAGGAAGTTGGTGCTGAAAGATAAACTCAGAAAAATCAAAATGGAGAAGGGTGACAATATTCCAAAGTATCTCAAGAAGTTTGTCCAATGTAGGGATGAGCTGGGGAGTGTGGGAATTATAGTTGATAATGATGACTTGGTGAGCTTGGCTCTCCTTGGGCTTTTAAAGAGTTGGCATAGTTATGAATACTTTTTCAATGGACGAGAGAAATTGCCCGATTGGGAGTGACTTTGGTCGGATCTAGTGCAGGAGGAGATAAGGCGAAATACCAGGGATGGCTCTTCATCAAAGCATGATGATGAAGAGGATTGTGTTTGGCTACCAAAGAAAGGAAATGGAAGGGAAAGAACTTCAACTCAAAATCCAAGGCTAAAGGAAAGAAGGTGGATTTGTCCAAGGTGAAGTGTTTTCATTGTCACGAACATGGGAATCTCACCACTAACTACCCACAGAAAAAGAAGAACAAGAAGGTTGCTGGAGCTGCAGCTGGTGAGGCCCTTGCCTCACAATTTGAACTTGATTTCTCTTTCATCGCATACTTAGTTTCAAGCATAATGGAATTAGTGTGGTATCTTGATAGTGGTGCTTCCTTCCACATGACACGAGATAAGGAGTTGTTCAGCGACTTGGAGGAGAAAGATCTCCAGATGGATATAGAGATGGGCGACGATAGATGATATAGTGCGACCGACATTGGTACCATTACCTTTGAGAGGGAGTCAGGTACACCATTTCTGTTGAAATATGTTATGCATGTTCCAGGTCTGAAGAAGAACATGGTCTCAGTTGCGATGTTGGAGGATATAGGTTATGATGTTGTTTTTAGCGATGGAAAAGCTTTCCTGCGACATAAAACAATGGGTCAAACCAAGAATATATGGATTCAAGTCAAGAATCTCTACAAGCTAGAGGTATATGGATTTGCTGCAATGGTGGGAAAAGAAGAATAAGTGGTGAGCCGGGATGAGGGAGAATTATGGCACAGAATATTGGGCCATCTTCACCATGGCACCCTGAAGATTTTGCAGTAGATTTCTACTGGACATCCCAATGGTACACTTGTGCAGTTAGATCAGTGAAAGGGGTGTACTATGGGTAAGTTTGTGAATACCACCTTTCATGAGAAGGAGAATCGTGCTTCGGTGACTAGAGAGAATTCACACAGACATGTGTGGACCATTCTCGATTGCTTCAATAGAAAAACACAGGTATTATGTTATTTTTGTGACTATTCTCGTAGATGCTAGATCTTCTTCATGCAGAAGAAGGATAAAAAATTCCCAAAGTTCTGTGAGTTTAAAGAATTTGTGGAGAAGGAGTCAGGGAAGCAAGTGAAGGCTCTGTAGAGCGATAATGGTGGTGAATATATCTTGAACAAATTCAAATACATTTGTAGAAAAGAAGGAATTCAAAGAGAACTCATAGTGCATCATAACCCATAGCAGAAAAGGGTCACAGAGAGGAAGAACGGAATGATAGTGGGTGCTGCACGATCGATGTTGCATGATTAGGGCCTACCGATGTACTTCGAGTAGAAGCATGAAACACTGTGGTTTATGTGCGAAAATGTTTTCCTCATAGAGTGCTTGGCATGATTACGCCTGAAGAAGCTGGATGTATCTCATTTAAATATTTTTGGCTCATATTTTTATGTTCATGTGACCAAGAATGCCAGGAAGAAGCTGGAGCCGACTGTTGAAGTTGGGATATTTTTGTAGTACACAGAAACACCCCATAATTATCGTGTGTATTTTCCAAACAATCGGATGACTGTGATGCGATGGGATATAAAATTCAATGAGGAGAAATCCATGAAGTTGTCTCTTGAGAGGGAGCTACACTTGCATGCAGAGGAGGAACTACTTGTTCCCAAATATGAGCCTCTGGATGTGGATCAGCCACATGAGGATATTCATGGAGTGGAGGAGTCCACTCGTGCAGAGCCAAACATCATAACAAGTAGAAAGTGTGCAACAGAAGCTGAGAGGCTGAATCTTGATGCGGCAAAGAATGTAGGAGTCCCTACTTCACAGCGCAGACAGAGACGGTCACCTGACCGATTTACTGGATACATGGCTCTCATGAGCAAGTGTATCATGACAGAGCCATATTCCTTTTAGGAAGTTGTGCAAGATCCCACATGGGTAGATGCTATGGTGGAGGAGTATGACTCCATTGTTAGAAACAGTGCTTGGGAGATTATTCCAAGGTCGGTTGATAAATCAGTGGTAAGTTTGAGATGGATCTACAAGGTAAAGAAAGTTGCTTATGGGAGTGTTGAGAAGTATAAGGCAAGATTTGTTGCTCGGGGCTTCTCACATATCGAGGGGATTAATTATGAAGAAACCTTTGCACCTATGGCATGGTATTCTTCCATAAGTACCATCCTTGCTCTCTCAGCACAGATGGGTTGGCACATTCATCAGATGGATGTGAAGACTTCATTCCTTAATGGGATAATTGAGGAAGAAGTGTACATTGAGCATCCTGAAGGATTTTATATCTTTAGAAGTGGTTCGCATGTGTGCAGACTCAAAAGAGTGATGTATGGGCTGAAGCAAGCACCCCGTGCTTCGTACACTCGGATCGATAGCTATTTTACTGGAATTGGCTTCACCAAGAGTGAGGCGGATGCAAACCTATACTAGATTGTGGTGGAGGGTAAGCTTTTAATAATTTTTCTTTATGTTGATGATTTAATACTGACTGGTGATGAACAGTTGATACACTCATGCAAGGAGGACCTTGCAAAGGAGTTTGAGATGACGGATATGGGCCTTCTTCATTATTTCCTTGGATTGGAAATATGGAAGCAAGATGGTGAACTATTTGTGTCTCAAGGCAAGTATGCTCAGGAGATACTTGATAAGTTTCACATGGAGGAATGCAAACCCATGTATACTCCTCTTCCAGGAAATTGGAGGAAAGAGGATGCTACATTAGTAGAGGTAGTGGATGCCACTGTTTATCGATAGTTTGTGGGATCGCTCATACATTTAGTTAATACAAGACCAGACATATGCTATGCGGTTAACTAGCTTAGTCAAGCGATGATTAAGCCTACCAAGATCTTTTTGAAGGTGGGCAAGCATGTCTTGAGATATCTCATGGGCACATCTTAGTATATGTATTATGGTACAGATAGACAGATGAGGTGAAGTTGCATGGCCTCACTGATGCAGATTGGGTAGGCAACCCAACGGACAGAAAGAGCACATTAGGAGGCGTTTTCAGTATCGGATCTATAATAGTTTCTTGGTACATCAGGAAACAAATATCTGTGGCAGTCAGTTCAGCGAAAGCAAAATACATGGCAGCAGGTCAAGCTGCATGTGAGGCTATCTGGATGAGGAAGATCCTGGTAGGTTTGTTTGGTTCTCATTTAGATCCTACAGTGATTCATTGTGATAATCAGAGTTGCATTAAACTCTCAATTAATCATGTGTTTCATGATAGATCTAAGCATACAGATATCTGGTATCATCATATCAAATATTATGTGCAGTGGAAGATCATGTTGCTTCAGTACATTCCTACGGAAGATCAAGATACAGATATTCTGACGAAGGCGCTCGGTAGGAGAAAATTATAATACCATATAGGCAGGATCAGGGTGAAGCATAATCCATTTCTTGTTGAGAGGGATTGTTGAGATTCCACAAGATGATGATCCTAGTGAAAATTAAGCACCTTCACTAGGTGGGGCCCGTAGCCTATTTTTAGGTGTATGTCTATTTTTAGAATGGTGAGCATATTCTAAAATTAGCAGGATGCTGATTCTAGATGGTTGAGAAAATTTTATATTTGGATGAATTTCTATTTTTAGAGATATCGAAAAAGTGTATTTATATATCGCATATCTAGAAATATAATGCATGTCGATTATTATTAGCCCTTAATGAGAATCATACAATAAATAATAACTTATTCTCTTGGAGCACTCGATTTTAGTGAATTGATGTGGAAAATCACTGAGCTGGAGGAATTACACAATTCCTAGATTCGTTGGTGACTCATGCATGATGGACTTCATTATAACTGAGTGTGGAAAAGTTGTAACAGAGTTGGGAGAGTAGTTTTAAGCAGGTAAATCCCTCCGCAGACAGAGACGATCCCTCTAGCCCTAGGGTGGGTCTAGAAACAAGGAGACATGTTAGAGTGTAGGTTCCTAGTTATTTGAATGAAAAGAGGACACAGTAGATTGACTTACCTGGGATCCAAAACTATCGTCGCAATTGTAGTGGTGATGGAGGCCTCTCGCTCCTGCCTCGGTAAGTCACAATCCTTCTGCAATCATGCTCAGACACCTGCACATAGAACAGAAAACAAGAGCAACATACAACATAATAATTCCATTCAAAACTACTATTCATTCAGAGAGGAATAAGAATATTTTCATTCGATAAAGATACAATGAAAAATTGGAACCAGACAATAGTCATGTATATGTATTAAGTAGAAAGAAGAGATACAACCAAGCTCTGACATTGCAGTCTCCTCCAATAGGGTTCAGCCGAAGCGCGTCTCAATGCTCGTCAGGGAATTCAGATAGGATGAGGGGATGAGCTTAAGCTCTCTCAATGGAGTTCCTCCTTGTTCTACCTTCTCAATGATTCAATTATTCTACTATAGTTTTATTCTCCAAGTTCAGCTCTTGGCTATAATATGTTTAACTATTCCTCTTCAGCTCTTGGCTATAATATGTTTAACTATTCCTGTTCAGCTAGCTTATGCAAAGAGAGATAGATTCTTTATATAGAGGAAAAGGATGAGGTTGCGATCCCTACAAAGGTGGAAGGGAGGTCTATCCTTTAGGAGAGTTCCAAGGGAGGTGGAAACCACTAACTAAAGGAGGGAGCCCGTGGTTGTTCATTTCAACCACTCCTAATGACTCATCCTCAAGGTTGTTGGAATGGAACCTCTGCCTCTATTTTTTTAAAAATTCCCAAAATAGCTTGGAACGAGCATCAAACTAGGACAGAGTGCCAAGTGGCGCGGGTCCCAGTGTTAATCTTCCACATCGGCGCGAGGGTAGAACTGGTTACTCGCGCCAAGGCAAAAATAGGGGTTTTTGAAGCTCTGCTCAAGAAATTGTCAACATGAGGAATGTTACTCTCATGTAAAGGGATGCAATGATAGTCTTTGAAATTCATGACACTTCTTATTAGTCACAGAAATGACCCTCCAATGTGTGGGATGGGGATTACAGGGACAGTGACAAAATGTTGTGTAATAGATACCCCTTAAAGCATGAGGTACGAGGGAGAGGGAAGGGAAAAATGATTTATGACAACGTGTTCGAACTAAAAACTGCTGTCAGAAAACCTGCAATTACAAATACAAATGATATCTCTAATACATGAACATGTGGTATGGGTGTAGCCATCCATAATAGTGTATAAAAACTGAGGTCTGAGGTATGGACACAACCATCCAGCAGTAAGGATCAATAAATAGACCCAGGTATGGTCGCAGCCATCCAATTAAAAGAGTCATGCAATAAGTCATGATAACCCATAAGAACTCGCTGCCTGGATTTTATTAGAAAAAACCCAGGGTCTTGCACTCCATCTCAACCTGAACGAGTACAAATTCAAGCATGCGAATATATGAGCTGAAGTCGAACATGCAAGAAATCATCTGATTACCAGCCAATGATGAAAGCTGTTAACAGACGCGAGAGAGACCACCAATAATGACAATGGCCCTCAAGGTACAAGAGGTCAAATCCATAGAATGTGAAAACTGATCTGACCTCGAACACTCGCAGAATCACTCGATCTAAGGCCAATGATGTGAACCTTGCGTTGAATGCGAAGAAACTACCATTAAGGCATGCAGGCTCCAAGGTACCGCAAAAGGATTTTCTAGGTGAGATTCTTGGATAATGAGTTGAAGTCGACAGGAAGTGACCTGGTCGAAGGAGGGCCATAATTTTTCCCACATCATTGACACGAGATAGAGGAACATGATATTTGTGAATCAGGACTAACATAGAATCAAAGAGAAGCTGAAAACTGCAGAGGAAAATTTCTCTTGAACATATCAGTGACATGACACTGGATTTGGGTGTATTTGACATCAAGGTATCTAAGGTCATGATGACATGGAAAAGAGAAAATGAGAGGTCAAAAGAGATTACCCAAACCCATGGAAGAAAAAATGACGAAAGTATATGTCCCCAACCCAACAGGAATGCAGACAAGTGCCATGTTCAAGAGTGACATACTGCCAACATAACTAAAATCTGGTTCCATTTTCCCCCACCATTTCTTATGAGTACCACAATTATTTTTGAAAAAAAGCGTGAAGGGGATAGCATATGCTTCAATGTAAGTTTTTCCTTCAAACAAATCCAACCTAGTACCTTTTACGAGCCTTAGGAAGGAGGAACTCGGTTAACGTGATGGTGATGAAGTCCGATGTCATCAGAGTTTAACGAGCCTGACAAAGGGAGAACTTGACATATTTTCATGTTTAGAGATTTTGAAAGGAATGCAGAAAAGAAAACTCCAGCATGGCCTTTTCCGTAAATATTCTCTTCGATCTGAAAAGGTAGAGAATTATGTCTGAAAGAACCTCTTAGTCGTGATAGGCTAAGTTATTCAATTTTTGTAAATAATCCATCCCAACCCGAAAAAGGGGTAAACGTATACTGGGTAGATATCATTTCATAGCCATTTAACGAGTTCAAAACGAAAAGCGTCTCAGAAATATTTTCAATTTTAGAGAGTAAAAAAAGAGCTAAAAGGTGACTCTAGTAGTTACTTTTTCATGTTTTTACCGAGTCCAAAAGTATAAAATATAACTCGTTACTTCATCACAACTGCGTGAAAACCTGTTTTTGCACAAGAGACACATGTAAAACCCATTTCTCAAAAATAATATAATAGAATAATCGAAAAATATGCCTGAAAACCTAATTAGGGTTTTGAAAAGTTTTAAAATGCCAAAAATTGTAAAAAATAATTACTTTTCACTTTTACCTCTTGTGGAGCAATAGTGACCCATTTTACCTTGCCATTTTGCAGCGACGATAATGAGCGATCTAGTAGACCAATATTGAATCTGTCAGTTCTAGGTAAGATCTAACAATCTTCTCCATATTTTAAGCTATATTTTATCTCTTGCATTTCTTAGTTGGGATTCTTGACGAGGAAATTACCAAAACTAGGGCACGACGGTCGGCGTGGGATTCGAGCACGGACTCTTGCCAACACCCAATTTTTACACTAGGGGCACACCAACCGTGCAAACCATTTCATTCTCAAAATGCCACTAAATAGACCCAATTGTTTGTAAATTCCAATTCTTAACTAGGACAACAATGTCCATGTAAATATGTATGCAGTTACAAAGCAGCAGAATGGTGATTGAGTGGAAGGAACGGGAACATAGCGAAGAAGATGAGCTTTCCATGAGAAATGATAGATTCATGGAAGCTCTTAGAAACTGTGGGCTGAAAATTTTCTTCTTGACACCATGTCTCCGTGCTCAACCAGAGCTGCTATAGTATTTGATCATCATATGGGACGAGGATCAAGAAATGTTCATCATTCGGGATCAAGAACTCAAGATCAATGTTTCTGATGTATACTTCATAATAGGATTGTCGCATAGGGGGGTAGCACCAATCATGACCGTCACCCATCCCACTATGGATAGCATGGGCATGGTAATCGATAGGGTATGTCCAGGGGCTCGAAAAGGAACAGGGAGTGGGAAAGTTGATATCCAAATGATCCCAGATTTGGGACTAAAAGTAGTGCTACATACCATCACACAAGCTATGGTATCACAAGCACGTCACGAAGAAAAAAAGATGTTGTTACTTCTTGCTGTAGACTGCTTGACACCGACCATCTACAACTGGGCAGAGGCCATGACCATATACATAAAACGCCAGCTAACCATGTGCAAGAAGACCAAATTGAAGTAATTTGGGTATGGATCTATCCTGGTATCATTCTTCTTGGAATGACTACCAATGTTTCAGTGTTAGGAGGTCATAGTCCCAACACCAATAGCTATGGAACCACGGATGGCCTAATGTGTAGCTCTAATGCCCAGGGTAGGGGGTGGTCAACAAATGTCCTGGAAACTAGAGTTCTTCGATTGGCTCCACCGACAGTTGATTGTTGTGGAGGATTGGCCCTACTCTGGTATATATTTCACTGGTGACCCAAACCTCCCACTCCCAGAGGGAGAGGATTGGATGCATATTTGGGTAAGACTCACTTTTTAATTTTTCATGAGTGTTATGATTTTTTTTTTTAACTATGCATGTTCTGACATTTAATCCATGTGTATGCAGATGTTGGCCTAGAGAGACCTGCGGGCATGTCTCCAATCGTAGGCGAGTCCCTCCCGATTTTGATCCTCATGGTGAGGGAGGCGAGGAAGAGGAGATAGTGTGCAACCTGGAAGGGATTACCTGCGAGGTCCCAGGCTATGATCGTTTTGATGATGTTCCCCGTGCATATCAGAGGCATACGAAGGGGTGCCAATCCGCATTCAACGCTTGCTGAGGCAGTTGGTATGGGCAGTGACGTGCTATCATGAGCACCACACCGATTAGACACCTAGGTTTTATTTATGCATATTTTAGAGAGACATGGTGTCTTAGGATGTAACAGAAACATACATATTTTTTGGATCTTATAATGCACACGATGCAAAAATTTGATATATATATATATATATATATATATATATCTATTTTCCTACATGGATCTTTGTACATATGATGATGATTTTTATAGATTGCGCAAATGTCTATCTAATATAATGTTAGCCATTGTATCAGTTAATGCATTCATTTGTCTAGGTGTATGTTGATATGAAATAAATAAAAATGTATTTCCAGCAAACGAAAATCCAAATACAATCTCAAAATGTATGGGTTTTTGACTGAATAATGATCGTTGAGTTGAAGAAAAACAAGCTGTGAATCTATATTTACAAGCAATGCACATATGCCGAGGTTAATTGCATCGGTTAATAGTTCAAGAACAACACTATATTCAGCAACATTGTTTGTAGTCCGTCCTAGAAAATTACCTTGCAGATTAATCAACTCACCAGTAGGATTATAAATTACCCAGGCTGCCGAAGACAAATTCCTGGTACTACGGGAAGCACCATCCATGAAACCGACATAAGGGGTAATAGACATCTGCACAATAAGAAAGACCCAATAAGAAGGAAAACGCTTACAAAGCACACCAAACCAAAACATGTACAAAAATGAAAAAACACCTATGTACACAAATCATGCATGAATGACTCACGCATAATAATTTTTGAGATACAACCCATTTCTGGGTTGTTCTAGAGGATGACCTTCATAATCAATGAGCTCATGGGCCCCATATGCAACAAACGTTTCATAATGTAGGGCCCGTGCCACATGGTTTGAAATTTACCTTCCCCCAGCTTATCATGATCTTGGTCATACAGGAGAACGAGGTCTCCTTCAGCAAAGGAATGAGCCGAAAATGATTGATCAAAATGAGCTTTGACCCGCTTCTTTTGTGCTTCGATGACACAAGTAGCTAAGCGACGACTTTCATCCAGCCTCTCTAAGTAGAGGAGATGCTCTTCTTCTAGTGAAGTGTTTGACAGTAATTCAACATCTAACTTGAGTGAAGGTATTTCACACTCAATCGGAAGAGTAGCTTCCAGACCATAAGCCAACTGAAAAGGGGTGAATCCGGTCGCACGCTTAACTGAAGTTGGGTATGCCCAGAGAGCCAAAAATAACATGAGATGCAAATTGGATTTGTAGATCCCAATTGTACGTTGAAGCATGGTAACAAGAAATTTTTTTATGGCTTCAACCTGGCCATTAGCCTGAGGATAGTACGTCGTTGAGCTGTCGTGATGCAGACCCAACTTAGAGGTCAACTCCACTGCCATGTAATGTCGAAAATGGGAACCATGATCAGCAACGATGGCTTGAGGGACACCAAACCGAGCGATAATGTGAGTGAATATGAATTGAGCATTTGTCTTACCATCAACAGAAAGTGCAAGGATTGCTTTGACCCATTTGGTAAAGTAGTCAACGGCTACGATAATATTGGCATGCCCCCCAGCCGAGTGAGGGTTACACATCATAAAATCGATGCCCCACTTTGTAAAGGGACCAATGGTAATGACAGGGTGAAGAGGAACAAGCGGCGCACGCATATTGCATTGATAGATCTAGCACACATGACATTTTCGAAACGCGACAATGAATTCCTTAAAGATAGAAGTCCAGAAATAGCCAGCACGAAGAATATTCTATGCAGTGGCATAACCAGACATGTGACCACCACAGGTGCCACTATGAAAATCATTCAAGACATTCTCACCTTCCTCGAGGGTCAAACATCGACGGAGTATGGAATCAAATGCAACGTGATAGAGTGTATCTCCGACTATACGATAAGGTTGCAATTGATGTCGAATGCGTCGGTGGGCATCCGTCATCAACTCAGATCTAAAATTAGAATTCTGGAGATAGATGATCATATCACCATACCAAGGATCAAGGGTGCTAATCAAGAAAAGCGTATCGTCTGAAATATGGTCCTCAGAATGAGACAGAGTGGAGTCAGAAGGGAGGGAACAGATTAAATCAGTGAAAACTAATGATTTCTTCGACTTGGCAACAGTAAATTCCAAATCGAACTCTTGGAGGATGAAAATCCACTTCTAGTATTTTCCCCTCAGCAATTTTCGAGACAATATATAATTCATGGGATTACAATCAGAAATCACAGTTACAGTACGTAAAAGGATATAATGATGAAAACGTTGGACTACCTGGACCACAGTCAATGTTAAATTCTCAACATGTGCATAGCGTGTTTCAGGATCGAGAATGTTACGAGATAAGTAATAAATAACATGCTTGTTACCGTCATCATCGTCTTGTACCAAAACCATGGCAATCGTATTGAAAGGAGCAGCTAAATAGAGGGAAAAATCATGATGATAGTTTGGAGGATGTAATAAAGGAGCATTGACGAGCAACATCTTTAGCGCATAAAAATATTGCTAAGCAATCTCATCCCAACAGAAAGGGACATCCTGGTTCAAAAATCATGTGAATCCTTTAGCTACTTCTGCATATTTAGGTATGAAAAGGTGTAGAAAATTTGCCTTCCCTTGCATACTTTGCAATTGATGTAATGAGGATGGAGAGGGGAGATTGATAATAGCCTCAACCTTGAGTGGATCGAGGCGAATTCCATCTTTAGACACAATAAACCCTAAAAGTCTACTGGAATCAATGCAGAAGACGCACTTGTGTGGATTAATCCGAATTTTGTAGCGTCGACAACGGAGAAATATCTGATGAAGATGGTCAGGATGGTCCCTACACTTAGCTGAATGTGCCAGAAGGTCATCTAGGTAAGGCTGAACGATGTGACGAATATTGTGAAAATCATAGGACATTGCTTGCTAAAATGTGGCCCCAACATTCTTTAAGACAAAAGGGAGTTTTTTATATGCGAAAGTACCCCAAGGACAGATGAAATCAGTCTTGTGTTGATCATTCGGGAGAATTTTAATTTGATTATAACCAGAAATACCATCCATGAGGGAAAAAATCTCACTCCCGGCACAGTCTTCAATGATTTGGTCGATAGAGGGAGTAGGATAATTATCTTTAGGACATGCCTGATTTATATCACGGTAGTCAAAACATACCCTAATGGTTCCCTCCTTATCTACAAGAACAATATTAGAGACCCATTCTATCAAGGGAATCAGATAAATGAAACTAGCTTTGAGAAGTTTTTCGACTTCACCTTTAATGGCAGCAGCTTTTCTAGGGTGCACCAGACGAAGATGCTGGTGAACAGACTTCGAACTAGGGTAGGTAGGAATTTCATGCACCACTATACTAGGATCAATGTTGGGCATTTCTTCGTAGGAACATGCAAATACATCACGGAATTCATGGAAAAGGATAGTATAAACTTGAACTTCATCAGAAGAACAAGTGACCCCCACATGGATGTTCTCGAGGATTCCTGGTTTCACGGAAATGTCAATAGGCATCGTCTGTTTAATATTTCTCAAGTTACCCTCTGTAAGAAATTCATGTGTCAAGATAGGCATTTGAAGTGGAGGAGAAGGAACTTGAGATGCAAAACGCTCAAGACATGTAGACATAGCCCTGAGGCTAGGCATAAATGAGGAACGATGATGACCATCATCCCATGGTAGGTCTTTGAGAGACATGGTTTCCATGATGGCTTGATCGGAAGGAAACACTTCTTTCAAAGGATCAGGAAAATCTGAATCACCGAGCGAGGGGGATTGAGAATAAACGTCAAGAGTTATGCTCAAAGGAGCACCATCAGAAGGTGGAGTATCCGATGTAGCAATGAGTTCACAATAATTGATTTAAATCAGACTCAAGGGCATCGAATCTCCAAACGAATCGATCTTTTCAAGTGAAGGGATAATCCACGGGTCATCAGACCGAGAGATCATATTAACTTGAATAGTCTTTTGTGGTGGAAGCGAAAAAATACCCATGAGGGTAGGATCTTTGAAAAGACCTGACCCAACACTCTTGTAGGGAGTAGGGATCTTATCCACATACATAAAAATTTTCTCGGAAGAAGACGTGAAGAAATACAATTGGTCGACAGTAACAATCTTTCCCTCGTGTGGAAACTTGAAAACACGGAAGAGGGTGGATGGAACGCAAAACATAGCATGAGTCCAACTGTGATGGAGTAGAAGATTGTAATTGAGCTTAGTGTCAACTACTTCTACTTCAACATTGATTGTCTTCCATTTCAAGGTAATAAAAAAACTAGCGAGAACACCCAAAGCTTTTGATTCCCTTCCATCAAATGCTTCAAGGGCATTTGGCGATGAATTCAGGGCTGGAGAGCCAATGGCCTTCCAGCAAGAAGATGACATGACACAGGTTGATGCACCTTCATCCACAACAGCTTGATGGATGTCGAGACCATTAATAACCACTTGTATAATGAGCGCAATCTGGTGCGGAAGTCACTGGACGAAATTCTCTAAATCAAAAGCGAGAAGGTTAGTATCAGTAGGATCAATCTCGTTGATCGCAGATAATAAATCTTTCTACTGAGACGGACAACTATGAAGTACTTCTAACGCATACATCGTGGATGGTGCCTGAGCCAAATCCTCAACAATACTATAATGTTGAGCGGCATGGGCATTTGGATTATAAGAAGACTTACGGAGTACGCCTTTCGAAGGTGGCCATATAACAGGTTCAACACTATGCTTTTCAATCTCAAAAGGGCCAGAGACAAGTGGAGGAGGAGGACCATCAGCGATCTCTTTCCCCACTGCCTAGCACGAGCCAACATAATATTTCAATTGAGTAGTAATAGAAACGGTTTCAGAATCGTTCATCATGAACACCTGAGAGCCAAATGGGGCATATGGCTGAGGTTGGTCGACCATATGAGTTTGCTGAGATGGAAAAAATTATTTAAGAATGACTGGAGTCCCCTGAGTGCCTTTGAGCAATCTACTAACTTTGGCTCATCGAGGACAGTCCTTGGTGTAGTGCTCTTCATAACAAATCAAACAAGGGTACTTCGGCTTGCGCTGTGAACCATCATCAACACGAGATTTGGACGAATCTGGTTTCGGGGTGTTCGCTTTGGCCTTACCTTTACCCTTATTTTTTCCTTTAGAAGTCTTATCCGTGGGATTGGCCTGAACATCATTGACCTCTGAGGTTTTACCAGGATTCAGGGTGGACTGAGGAGCAATATCATTGGAAGAATTAGATTTTTTCTTCCCAGGGTTTGAAGGAGAAGACTTACGAGAAGTCTGAGACACAGAACCAATAATACCATCGATGGATGGGGTCGCCAGTGCTTTAGAAGTCCCAGGTCGAGGGGTATCAGGAAAAATATCATATAATGTGCCCGATTGAGAGTACACGATATTGAGGTATTGGGCAGGAGCAATGGCCTATTCCTCAGTTACACATGCCCCCATGGCCATGATTTTCGCAATCTGATTGACAAAGGAGGTAATGAACCAATCAGTGAGAAGTTGATCAGGAATCTCAAACTTGATCAAGCGATGAAGACATCTCAATTCATGAATATGGTCTGAGATATGAGTAGCTCGGTCTTGTTTTAAGGATTGTTTTGGGATATAACACCCTAAAGATTTTTGGGTCGGCAACCTTCACAGATCAGGCACTTACCATTCAAGAAGGACTCACTTAACCTATCTTTTATACTGAAAACTAGATATAATAAGTTGCGAAACTTACTCGAAAGTCCCACGTTTCATGTAGATCTCGCGGGGTGCAAACCCCCAGCAACCCTTTGTGCTTCGTAACCTAAAAATCAAGAAAGAACGAACACGAAACTCTAGTTTTACAACATATATAGTTCCTAAATGTCAGTGTAAATCATGTATAATATCATATAAACAATGTTAAATGTTCAATTAATGATCTTCACACATATATAAAGAGATATAAACACATGAATTTCAGGAACAAGATTGTTCTTCTAATTATAAATGGCACGTACAATAATAGAGAAGGGGAGAGATCACATGAATCCTTCCATAGCCTTCGAGCATACTGTCCTCTAGATCCGTCCAGCCCTCACCTTGCTAGGATTCTTCTGAGATGTGTGCACACTAGATGTCATATAGGATGATGAGCATCTTAAGGAAACAAGGGTCTCCTGAATATACCCGGGAAGTGCAGGAGGCACAGGAATATCAGACTTGAAACATGGCTCCAACAGAGTATAATATCTATATTTTTCTCTCTCCTTTAGGCCATGCATATGAGGGGCTTTTATACTCCCTCAAAGTAGTTTCAGCAGTTGGAAACAGTTGGGCCACGGGCTGGGGTGGTTGAATTACGGGAATAAACATCAACCGTACCTCGAAAATAGGGAATATTATATATATTTTTAATGATTAAAAAGGTATACGTTGATCTCTATGAATGGACTCGCATATATACGCGGAAAAGTTTGGTAGAGTCGCGTATGGATTTTAAGATACTATTTTTTGTGAAGATATTCAATTCTGGGGGGAAAGGGTGCGCAAGGCCAAAGTGTCAATCAAAAATCACATGAGGGTGAAAAATGAGGCTATAACAGATGCCCCCTAATATATGAGGTCAAAAGAGGTACATGATGGCCGAAATATATTATGTGCATAGAAAGAATCTTGCAAGGATGAGAGAGGACTTCACCAGATTTCAGCCTGCCAAAAAAACCAATGGAAGAGATCAAAGAGATAGCTTATGTTTGAGGCAGACATACCCATGCTCGGTGAAATAAAATCATGTCCGCATATGAAGTACACAGTGGATCCAAAATGTATACAAGTATAGTAGAACTGTAAAGTACATATTGAATCTTCTGATCACTTCCTGGAAGTACAAGTCAAAATCAAGTCCAAGTAACACATATATAAGACTGATCAATGATGTTGCAATAGATATCTGATCACACAAGTAAGAAATGAATCTCCAGGTACCAAATCATAAGGGGTGGAACACATGGTACAATCACGCAACTCGGTAGCCAACATATAAGATGTTGTTGTGCTGAAACTACATAATGGGAATAAATGAGCTGTCAAAATCATTTGATTACCGGTCATTAATATATACCGTTAAAAAAAGGGAGACAACCCACCGATAATGATAATGAGTGTCAAGGTGCCCCAGTACAATCTAACAAGTGTGAATGAATGAGTTGAAGTCGAACACTTGTAAGAATATATCAATGAGGAGGAAATAATGTATCCTCACTGTTGACAGTGAAGAGTCTGCCGCTAATTACTACAAACCCTAAGGTACTGACAAAAGACTCTAGATGTTATTCCTAGAGCAATGAGTCAGAGTCGATGGGAAAATATCGGCTGGAAGGAAGGCATTGAGGCATCCCACAACATTCCAGTGCGAGTGTAACCTATAGTCCAGGATTTGGAAGGAATCGGACGAAGTAGAGTGAAGGAACCAACCCGAAGTACGTTTCCGACATGCACAAGATGAAGCTAGTGCACGGAAGAAACCATATGAACCAACCAATAATGAAATCTGACAAAGAGGTGAGATATCCACCGATATGGTCAATGGAAATCAAGGTACTGCACGAATCCTAATTATGATAATGTAAGCTGATGTCGAACACAAGGAAAACCACTTAGTCAAAGACCCATAATGATTATCAAATGATGAGCACAAGTTCACCTATCAATGATGAAAATAGGGCCAGGGTGCGGCTCTAGGCTTGCTCTCAGAGCAATATCTTTTAGTCGATAAGAGACAAACCCATCGGCCAGAAGTCAATGGAGACCTTCTCAAACCAGCACGAGCATAGGACCAAACATCTGATGTGATAGAACAAGATACTGAGCAGACCGAGAAGGCCGACTAAAAAATAAGTCAAGAGACACCACAGAATGGCCGACTCAAGTTTAAATTCCCTTGAAAAAAAGCGCAACTCATGATGACCATGGTAGCAAACAATAACTTTGTATAATTTTGTTATGCAGGAGGAAAAAACAAACTCTCCATATGATTGGAAGAGATAACCAATCGGGGGAGAACTGACTCATGAAACAAGGTCATGGTTTCTCTTAGGTCAAAACTAAAACCATCCCAAACGAGGGAAAGACATAGCTCTGTGTGCTTTGTTCAAGGGCGACAAACTGACACTGTAAATTCCAACAAAATATGAAGTAATATCCCGTTCGCACTCTTTTTGATATATTTGATTTTTTTGTCTTTTTCATGTAGTAAGCCTGAAAAAAGAATAAAAGAATGCCATAGTACAATGGATATAACAAGTATTAGGAAACATATGCACTAGTTCCTGGGATAGGAACAATCCTATGCTAAATTCAAGGTGGTGACAACTGGTAAGCGATACTCAAAGGAGCATTCCATCCATGGGAATGTGGGTGTCAAGTCATGATAGCTAAGTGCTTGCATGGTTAACTTATACAGAGAGTCATGGTCAAAATATGGCTTAAACATCAAGTCCAAATGAAGCTGGCTGAAGGCCAAGATAAATAAGTAGCCAATATGCAATGCAGTGATACAACTCAAGAACACCAGGGAACCTCTAGGGTAATAGCCAGAAAAATCATAGTGAAGAAGAAGAAGAATGAAGCTTCAACGCATAAGTCATGGCGGGACTAAAGAGGACTCCTGAGCCTACATAAAGTGCAACATGGGCGACAAGTTCTAGCGAGGAACTAACTAGGAAGCCCATGTAAAGGAAATATCTACCACCAAGTCATGATTTCAAAAATTGGCGAGTAAAAATGGGTTAAGTACTCATGACATGATGGGATCGACCTTATGGAAAGTGATCATAATGGCGGCTAGTATGCAGAATGCGACGGAAAGTGAATTCCCTAACCGATATGCTAGTTAAGATCATATACCTACCATGATAGGTTAGTAGTCATGGATTCGAAAAACTGGGAAAAATCGCAACTTCAATAAAATGTACCTGGAAAAATACCTATCCCAACACTTACAAGAAACACGGTTATGCAACTTAAGACAGATTTGAAAAATAAGCATAATGGAATTTTGCAGAAAATTTTCAATTTCTAGGCATAAATACTCATTTTACCTCATATTTGGTTCATTTTTATTTTGTAGAAGTGAAGAAAGGATCTCTGGAGAAAAACCCCTTTTCTCAAAATAGGAGCAATCAGCCATCAAACTGCGCTGAATTAGCTAGGTAAGCTCTAAATCCATCATTGTCATTAATTTCATGCATATTTAGGATAAAAATTTTGATATTTCACCATAGGAAATATTGTTTTTTATTAAAACTTCTGCACATATGCGGGTTCGTGTGGATGAACCTGCGTATGATACGTGATTGTATACAAGGGAAGTCGCATATGCGCAGTCTGTGAATGTAAAAAATGAACCTAATGAAGAATTTAATGGATTTTTTCAGGATGACAATTTCTTGGAGGGAGCGTGAGCATAGTGCTATTGATAATGAGGTGATGGAGGATCAAAATTCGCTCAATATCCTTCGAAATAGCAGTTTGCTCAAGTTTTTCAAAATTTCAAATATGAAAAGTAACGTCCGGTTGCTCGAAATGTTGGTAGAACACTGGGAACCGGAAGAAGCTTGCTTCATGATCGATCAAATGCCTGTACGCATAGAAGTGGAAGACATTTATTTCATTACTGGACTCTCACGGAGAGGAGATCTAGTAGATTTACAAGGAAAGCCTATGGGAGGGCTTACAGTGGAAGATTATGTCCAGGTCTATTGCGTAGAGGGATCTCAAAAAGTAGGGACTCAGATTGCAATAAAAGATTTGAGAGAACTATATATGAAAGTTCTCCTCTTCACCAT